>JANFOE010000136.1:600000-1001460 GCA_025667525.1 Glebionis coronaria
CGCATTCAAATACTCAACCATCTGAGTATATTGGGGAAACAGAGTATTATTAGCTTGTAAATAAGCTACCATGTTGTGTTGACTCCTGAACCCCAATTCCAAATCTCTAGGTTTAAACTTAGGTTCCATTGATGTAGAAAGCTGTGATAAAAGGTATGGAAGATGGAGGTTTGAGAAAATTTAGTTAGACAAGAATAAGCAGTTACCCTGTTTAAAAAAATGAGCCAAATATATAGGAGAGGTGAAAATATGTGATTGGTCAAGATGTGAGGCGTTTATATTCAAAAAGTAATTATGAAAATCTTGAAAGTATATCTTATCAAAAACATTAATAAAAAGTTACCAACTCCTAAAATTACGGCCCATATTTTCGTCAAAAATAACAACTGGCTAGGACCCAATGTTTATCAACGGTCAAAAATAACTTATCAGCGCCAAACGACTATATTCTTGTCAACGTTGGAAATTGCCATGTCAACGTCAAAATTGGTCTTAACAACGTTTGGAAAGAAAAATGTCAGCGTCCAAAAATAAAAATAATTTAAAAGAAAAAGGACCTTAACAAAGTAATTTATCCTAGTCAAGATAACTTATAGACTGAAAATCACTATAGGGCGGCAAGCACTATCCAATCATGCACACTTGCTTAAGCAAGATAGACATAATTGCCCTCAAGTGTACCTTGCTAACCAAAGTTATTAACAATGAACTTATCTCATAGAAATCCCTTGTAACTTCCCAGGTAAGCCCAATAAAAACGTACCCAAGTCTCCCAACCGACCACAACCGATTCTAGGTCAAAAAGTCTTGGCAGCGTGCAAAGTATATCAACTTTGCATGCTACAGTGCCTCACGATTTAGTAAACTAACTCGTACTCACCAGTGGACACAATCTAGAATTGTGATAAGAGTATTATAAGAATACCCAAAATTCCTAAAGGTTTCCTAAACCTCTCCTTAAATCATGATATACAAGTTGCCCAAATATAAAATATGCAATAAAAATTTATGTCAAGATATGAATGTAAACATTCCAACCATCATCCATAAACATGAGCACACTCCTAGTAAGCTCCAAAGATCCATAAGCAACTCTGTATACATTTGCATAATGCTCATAATGCCTGCATAATTAGATCAAAAACCACAAAACTAACATGTTGCTGTCAATGTCCATTCGAACACTTATCAGCGTTAAAATAACCTTTGTCAGCGTTAGATAAATAAAGTGGAAAACCTAATTCTGTACAAAGACCAATAACAGTGCATATCCTGTACATACCTTTACAATAAGTTCCAAAAACACATTTTAGGTAAGATTGATCATTCCAATACTTGTTACCAAGTATTGAAACCTCCCAGCATCAAAAGGTTTAGTTTATAAATCTGCCACATTTTCTTCTGTGTCAACCCTATCTGGTTGTATTTATAGGGAAGGTGGAAGGAGTGCATGTATTTCATTTTCTTTCTTGCTTTCTTCACGTTTTCTCGACTCGACTTTAATTCTTTGTCTTTGTCGTCTCGGGATTTGAACTTGTCTTTTAATTTTCTTCTTCTATTAGACTTAAGTTCTTCGACTTCGTTAAACTTCCGTCTTTAGACTTTTTCTTCGATAAATCTTCAGAATAGGCCTTGGACTTCCGTTCATTTTGCACTCTTGATCTTTTGACTTCGTCTTTTCCCGTTTTCTTCGATAAAAGCCCGTGAAAACCCGTGTTTTCTTCCTTTTTCATATTTTGGTCCTAAAACACAATAAAAACACAAACCACGCATAATTCCGACTTTTACGACATAAATCACACATTTTGGTCTTGTTATTATTGGAAATAAGTGGTAAAAGGATAAGTGTTTTCACACTTATTACCTTCATCCTCTCCTTTTCCTGAAGTTGTGCAGCCAAAATGGAATCAAAATGTACTTGGGCTACATCCTTGGGAACTGCTGCTTCTACCATGATACCTTTACCTTTATCCAAAACATCAATAGTGGGTAAAGAAGTTGATGGTACCTGTGTAGACACATCCTTGATGATAACTGATTACTGAGATACACCAACTACATTTGTAAGTCTCTGAGCGTCCAAACTATGAGTGTCAACGCCTAATTTACTCTTGTCAGCGCTTGACTTTGTGAACTGCTCCATCATTTCAACAAAATACAAATTTTTAGGGGTAACCAATGAAGCATCAAAACATGGTTGCCTCTTCAAATCTGTAAGAGCCTCAGCTATACCCAAAGAATCACCAAGAGAAGTACCTTCTTGTGAGCCTTTGTCACTCATATGGACCTGTTCATCCTCCCCTTTGGAAGAATCCTCCTCCCTACGCCTAGTGTTAGCTCCTTCCAAAATAACTATCCTCTCCCTCAATTGCTTGAGTTCAAGGCCTTGTGTGTTGACAATCTGTACAAGGTCAGCATTTTGCTTTTGCAAGTTAATGCAGACAGCCGTCAATACCAAAATTATGTAAGGTTCCAATCTGCCCTTCTCTAGAATGGGAATTTGACCTCCCAAAGTAGATTCATGGGGCATGGATGAGGTCTTATTAATGTTAGGACTGTCTTGGCCTGCTTCTAAGCTAGAACAAATAGTCCCAGCCTCACCCATGTCACCGACCACACTTGTGGTGGTGGTTCTCTCTACAACATGGCTAGGACCACTAGAGGAGAACACTCCAGTAGTCCTTTGGCGTTTTATCAACCTATATTCTGGTGGTGTAGAAGATGGAGTGGATTAAGTGTCTGTTTGAAGGTTAAGGGGTGTTTAGGTTTGTGGTAAAAGGGTGTCAACATTTGGATTTGAAGTGTCAACGCCAACATTTGAAGTGTCAGCGTTGAATTGTTCTTGGTCAACTTCCATTTGCTGGGATGATGGTGGTTGTTCAGGCAATGGGTCTGGTTGTGGTTGAGGGTGTGGGATTGCTTCTTCAATAAAAGCAAGCATGGCATGGGTGAGTGGTAGGTCTCTATAAGGTTCGATGTTTATCTTCACAAAAATTGCTTTCTTTTGAACAGGGATCGTATAAAAATCATTGTGATCCCTATTGCAGTATTCTTGTAAATCAAACACCATTTGTAAAAACCTTGGGTAAGCAAGAGTCATCTTGTTACCCTTGTTATGACACATGCCATCAAAAATCATTTTCGAAAAGTTATATTTCTGCCCAGTTGCAATACACACAATGGCACTCCTAATAGATCGGTTGATTTCATTGTGGGCAGTGCATTTGGGACTCAAACATTGAAGAATGACATGTATTAAGTACTTCCAAGCTGGGGGAAAGTTTTGTTTTGAATATTTGTTTAAATGGCCTTATTCAGGAAAAGGATATCCCAAAGCTTGGAGTACTTGTTCTAGCTCTGCAATGGGTAGGGTGGTTATACCATCTGCATCATTAAGATGAAAAAGCTTGGCGAACCAGAGCTTCAGTATCCACCCATAGAACCCCATGGACAATAGAAGTCAATGTAGTCACCTCATTAACTGTTGAGGAAGTAACAGTGTTCGAAAACTGTTTAATGTATGTGACAGGGATAAGAGGAGTATGTGAAAGTGCATACCTTAGTGGGGACGCATTCAAATACTCAACCATCTGAGTATATTGGGGAAAAAGAGTATTATTAGCTTGTAAATAAGCTACCATGTTGTGTTGACTCCTGAACCCCAATTCCAAATCTCTAGGTTTAAACTTAGGTGCCATTGATGTAGAAAGCTGTGATAAAAGGTATGGAAGATGGAGGTTTGAGAAAATTTAGTTAGACAAGAATAAGCAGTTACCCTGTTTAAAAAAAATGAGCCAAATATATAGGAGAGGTGAAAATATGTGATTGGTCAAGATGTGAGGCGTTTATATTCAAAAAGTAATTATGAAAATCTTGAAAGTATATCTTATCTCAAACATTAATAAAAAGTTACCAACTCCTAAAATTACGGCCCATATTTTCGTCAAAAATAACAACTGGCTAGGACCCAATGTTTATCAACGGTAAAAAATAACTTATCAGCGCCAAACGACTATATTCTTGTCAACGTTGGAAATTGCCATGTCAACGTCAAAATTGGTCTTAACAACGTTTGGAAAGAAAAATGTCAGCGTCCAAAAATAAAAATAATTTAAAAGAAAAAGGACCTTAACAAAGTAATTTATCCTAGTAAAGATAATTTATAGACTGAAAATCACTATAGGGCGGCAAGCACTATCCAATCATGCACACTTGCTTAAGCAAGATAGACATAATTGCCCTCAAGTGTACCTTGCTAACCAAAGTTATTAACAATGAACTTATCTCATATAAA
The DNA here is from genome assembly GCA_025667525.1 of Glebionis coronaria. NCBI lineage: Eukaryota > Viridiplantae > Streptophyta > Magnoliopsida > Asterales > Asteraceae > Glebionis > Glebionis coronaria. The sequence goes on from JANFOE010000136.1 coordinate 604,295, forward strand.
TCCCTTGTAACTTCCCAGGTAAGCCCAATAAAAACGTACCCAAGTCTCCCAACCGACCACAACCGATTCTAGGTCAAAAAGTCTTGGCAGCGTGCAAAGTATATCAACCTTGCATGCTACAGTGCCTCACGATTTAGTAAACTAACTCGTACTCACCAGTGGACACAATCTAGAATTGTGATAAGAGTATTATAAGAATACCCAAAATTCCTAAAGGTTTCCTAAACCTCTCCTTAAATCATGATATACAAGTTGCCCAAATATAAAATATGCAATAAAAATTTATGTCAAGATATGAATGTAAACATTCCAACCATCATCCATAAACATGAGCACACTCCTAGTAAGCTCCAAAGATCCATAAGCAACTCTGTATACATTTGCATAATGCTCATAATGCCTGCATAATTAGATCAAAAACCACAAAACTAACATGTTGTTGTCAACGTCCATTGGAACACTTATCAGCGTTAAAATAACCTTTGTCAGCGTTAGATAAATAAAGTGGAAAACCTAATTCTGTACAAAGACCAATAACAGTGCATATCCTGTACATACCTTTACAATAAGTTCCAAAAACACATTTTAGGTAAGATTGATCATTCCAATACTTGTTACCAAGTATTGAAACCTCCCAGCATCAAAAGGTTTAGTTTATAAATCTGCCACATTTTCTTCTGTGTCAACCCTATCTGGTTGTATTAAACCATTTTCAAAATATTCTCTTATAAAATGATGTCCAATTTCTATGTGTTTTGTTTTAGAATGATGTACATGATTTTTAATGATGCATAATGTACTGTTATAGTCTACAAAAATCTTGGTATGCACAAAATTATACCCATAATCTAACAATTGGTTCTGAATACATAAGACTTGTCCACAACAAGCAGATGCAGCAACATATTCTGCTTCAGTTGTAGAGTTAGCCACCATTGTTTGTTTCTTGCATTGCCAAGATATCAAGCTACTCCCAAGAAATTGACATCCACCAGTTGTGGGTTTTCTATCAAACTTGTCACCTCCATAATCACTGTTTGAATAACCAATAACCTCTAATGGAGAATCCTTTGGATACCATAATACCAAGGTGGGATAGTACCTAAGATATCTAAAGATCCGCTTGACAACATGAAGATGACACACTTTGGGAGTCACCTGATGGCGTGCACATGCACACATAGCAAAATACGAAGTCAGGTCTAGAAGCTGTAAGATACATCAATGATCCAATCATGAACCTATAATTCCTGACATCCACCTCTTTTCCATCTCCAATCTTTCCCCAAGGGTGTTACCTATCCATGGGTGTGCTAGCCCGTTTTTCATGTGGAGAAAAGTCAAACTTCTTCAAAATTTCTGCTACATACTTGTCTTGAGAGATAAAGATACCATCTTCTTTCTATTGAACTTGTAAACCTAGAAAGAAGTTCATCTCTCCCATTGCACTCATCTTGAATTTTTTTTCATGAGCATGGAAAAGTCATCACTCATCTTTGGACTTGAAGAGCCAAAGATGATATCATCCACATAGACCTGAACCAGTAGAAAGTCCTTACCAATCTTCTTGGTAAATAAAGTCTGATCTATGGTGCCCTTCTTGAACCCATTTTCCACCAGATAGGTGGACAATGTGCCATACCATGCTCTTGGGGCTTGATGAAGTCCATACATTGCTTTCTTCACCATATACACCTTATCTGGATGTTCTGAATCTTCTAAGCTAGGAGGCTGCATCACATAAACCTCCTATGTAATTGTGCCATAAAGAAAAGCACTCTTCACATCCATTTTATAAACTGTGAATCCCATGCAAGAAGCATAGGCTAGGAAAAATCTTATTGCGTCAACCCTTGCAACAGGTGCAAAAACCTCTTTATATTCAATCCCCTCCTCTTGTGTATAGCCTTGAGCAACTAACGTGCCTTGTTTCTGAGCACAATCCCTCTTTCATCCTTCTTGTTTCTAAGAACCCATCTTGTCCCTATAGGTCTTACATATCTAGGACAATCCACTAACTCCCAAACATCTTGAATATAAAATTGGTGAAGCTCATCCTGCATTGCTTCCACCTAACTTGGTTCTTTGAGAGCATGAAAAATCTTCTTGGGTTCCTGTTGTGACAGAAAACAAGCAAACAGACATGCCTGTACAAGAGGGGTATCAACCTTCTTGTGGATATCGGCAATAAAACCTCCTTGATTCTGATGAGAGCTTCTTGTTTGAACAGGAGACAACACATCACCAATGATTAGAGAAGGGTAATGGTTTCTGATAATAGATGTAAGTGTTCCTCCTTTAATAAGTGTGTTGTCTTCAATCTCAGTCTCCATGTTGCCAATATCATCTTCAAGTTCTCCTCCATCATCACCAGAATGAATCTCTTCATGAACTATGGAAGGTTCACCTTGTTCAAAAACATTTGAAGAGAATAAATGGTCAAATGGGTTGTCAACGCCTGAACTTGGCCTGTCAACGTTTGAGTTATCAACGCCTGAATTTGGCCTATCAGCGTCAGAATTTCCTTTATCAACGCTTGAAGATGCATGCATGTTTTCATCAATTGGCTTTTCTTATGGACCATCTTTTTCCTTTCCAGCAGCAACAGCAAATCCATCTGTCCATATAGGGATGCTAACATACTCAAGTATAAGAGCTGATTTGACTGCATGTGATCCTATTTCCTTGTTAACCTGTTTACATGAAATTTCAACAACTGGTTCTTCCATAACATTTGAATCCACTTTCACAATGTCTGGATTAGTAACAAGCATATAATTCAAGGTTCTAGGTAAAGGTTCTAAATCAAAGAACCAATTTGGTCCACTCTCAGGATCACTAGGTTTACTCTCTAAAAACTTAACATGTACCTTTTCAAGTATACATTTTTCTTTCTTAATGTAAACCCTATATCCCTTACTATGCACTGAATAACCGATAAAATAGCCTTCATCACCTTTAGCACTAAACTTTCCTAAGGCATCACTAGTATCTAAGATCACTACATGACATCCAAAGGGTTTAAGAAAACCAGTATTAGGTTTCCTATTCCAAAATTGCTAATAAGGTGTCTTATTGTGGATTTTGTTTATTAATGCCCTATTCTGAACATAGCAGGCTGTATTCACAGCCTCAACCCAAAAAGCAATGGGAAAATGAGCATCAACCAACATTGTCCTAGCTGCTTCTATGAGTGTTCTATTCTTCCTTTCAGCCACACCATTCAGTTGTGGGGTTCTAGCTACACTAAACTGCCTAGTAATCCCTTTATTGACACAGAAGTCATCTAACAATTTGTTTCTAAACTCACCACCATTATCACTTCTAAGTATTTTAACCTCATTCCCAGTCTTTTTCTCAATCTGGGTAATAAAATTAATCAAAACAGTGGCAGTTTCACTTTTTAAGGCCAAAAAGAAAGTCCAAGTAAATCTAGAAAAATCATCAGTTATGACAAAACAAAAAGATTTACCATTTAAACTCTCTATATTAGTTGGACCAAATAAGTCCATATGTAGCAAGTGAAGTGGTTTAGAACTAGAGTGCACAAGTTTAGACTTAAATGAGACATTGTGTTGTTTACCTTTAAGGCATGTAACATAAGAATGATCATTGTGGAAAGCCTTTTCAGGCAAACCATCAACTAAACCATGTCTCACAAGTCTGTTTATGTTCTTAAAGTTTATGTGCCCTAACCTTCTGTGCCAGAGATTACTTTCATCAACTGAAGCCTTAGCATATAGACATGACAAATTATTATTCATCCTAATTCCATTAAGATTCACGTTATGAATGTCCTTATGCCTAGGTGTTCTATAATCAATAAACTTATCATCAGGTATCTTAATGTCTTTGTTTAACACCAAGCATTCCGTATCAGTAAAAAGAACCTTATTTTTGTTATCACAAACTTGTGATACACTAAATAGATTATAATCAAGTTCTTTTACCAGAAATACGTTTTCAAAACGCAAATTATTGGTGATAAGAGTGCCTTTGCCAGTAATTTTACCATATCCTCCTCCAAAGTACACTTTGTCACCATCTTTAAATGGGGGTAAAGTTTGTCAAATAATCTTCATTCCCAGTCATATGCCTAGAGCATCCACTATCCCAATAGCCATAATCATTTACCTATTTTTGAATGCCCTGCACATAAAGAAAACAAATTAGTTTTCTTTGGGAACCCAAGCCTGAGCAGACTTGGATTCATTTGGTTGTTCAACAAGAAAATATTTAGTCCTTGTAACAACCCCTTGTTCATCCTTTTGAGGATTGAACACCTAGTTAACCCCAGTTGATTATGTTATGACCTTTGAAATATAATGAAATCTGTTACAAGTCATAGAAATCCCATCAGAATTAGGGTTTTGGTTTTGTTTGGGTCTCCATGTCAAACTAGATGAATCTTTAGACCCCTTTCCCTTTGGCCGCAAATATTTGTTATTACTTGGTCTAACAGCGTTGGAAACATTCCTGAAAATGTTAAAATTATTCTTGTTAGCGCTGAAATTGTACTTATTAGCGCCAAAATTAGGGTTTGCTATAGGAACCCATTGTCTGTTAGACCATGTATTGGTCTTTTGAAAAGGCCTTTTTCCATGAGTATTAGATCCTTTAGTAAAGAATGGAGCTGGTCTAGTAACTTGTGGACTTTGTTGGACAAAAGGTCTGGGTTTGACCATGGTTGACTTTTGAAGCACTTACACACTTATACGCCAAATGTGAAAAGCTCCCACAAATATAACAAGCTTTTCTAGACATAACCCTAGGTCTAGAATAAAAAGAACCCTGTCCCATTATCACTAACTTGGCTTTGTGGTGACCTAGGTTTTCTATACATTTCTGCATACTTAACACTAGGTTTTCTATTACTAGATGAGCCAAGGTCAACAAGTTTTCCAATAGAAGGATTGGTAACAATTATGGGTGTAGACTCATTTGGTCTTTCACTAAGCATGCCACCTTTAACAAACAAAGTAGGATTAGCTTTCTTCCATTGTTCCAAGTCAATCAATTTCCGCTTATCTTCCTCTACTGGAGTAAGAACTCTTGGTGGAGGAATGAATTCCTTTTCTTGGAGTTCTTGTATACCAGTCCAAGATAAATCCTTTCTAAGGACACCATAAAAGTTTCCAGCAGGTGGTGGAACTTTAGCATACTCTTTCATCCCAATCCCAGTCATATCCCTAGAGTCTCTTTGCTCACTTACACATTTTTCTAGGGTTTGATAAGCTTTATCAAATCTTTGAGTTTTAAGCCCTACATTCTCTTTGTTTTTAATGGCCTCATCTAACTTAGCTTGTATGACTCCTTTGGATCTCTCCAAACTGTCCCTAAGCTCAACACTAACTTTGAGGTCAGTGACTAACTTTGAGGTCATGAGACAAAACGTTAATTTGATCTTTTAGGTCAAGCTCCATTTTCTTATATTCAGCCATAGTCTTTTCAGTTTGAACAAGTCCTAGTTGATAATTAGATAGCTTGCATTTTTCATCAAAAACATCTGATTTTAACTTTAATATTTCTTTGTTATGTTTTTCAGTGTCTAAACGACAACCTTTACTATAGAAAGCATCATCATATACCTCATTATCTGATGAAGACGAAGAATGTGCCATGAGAGCATAGTGAACATGCTCTTCTTCTTTCTTCTCTGCAATCAAGGCCTTGTTCTCTTCCACCTCCTTTGCCATAAATCTCTAGTCCCATCCAACACCATCAATTTCTTGCATGGCAACCATAGCCTTTGTATCTCCAACCTTGATAATTTACCTTGAAGGCTTTCCAGCATCAGATATTCTTGGAGATCTGCATTCCCTCATAAAGTGACCCATTCTATGGCAATTGTAACAATCAACCTTGGACTTATCAAATCCAGCAGTGTCTTTAGCATTAAAGGTCATCTTCTTCCTAAATCTCCTATTCCATCTATTGGCCCTTATGCTTGTAAGTGCCATATTCCACTTAATGTCCATCTCCTCCAAATTCTCATCACTGATTTGCTCAAGGTCCTTATATGTAATCACTGAACCATTAGGCAATGCAGCAATGTATGCACACACTGTATCTATATCAATACCAGCAGGTTTAATCCTTGGTGAATCAACATTGTATGTGTCAGCGTCTAAATGTGAGGAGCTGACAAAGGTTGATCCAGTGTTGACACAAGTTGATCCAGTAACAGGATGTACATATGGCTCTCTTTGATCAACTTGACCTTCACTATGTGAAAAGAAAGCCATGTTTTGCTTCATTGATCCAAGAGAATTTCATTCTTTATAATCTTTAGATTATTGTAGACGTCATCAAAAGTAGAACTCTTGTGAGCATTGATAGCAATAATAGACCTTGCTTCAATTTTCCATGCATCACCAACACTTTTAAGGAAAGTGGTAATGATATCAGCATCACCATACACTGTTCCCATAAAGGACAACTTGCTTGTGATGTCAAGAAGCCTACTTCTCACCCCACTTAGCTTTTCATTAGGGAGAGCTTTGAACACAGCATACTCATGCAAGAGTTGCTTCTTCTTCTCTAAGGCAGTATCATCATTACCACCATAGTTAACTTGAAGAGTTGCCCAAAGTTCTTTGGCAGACTCAAAACCTCTATACTTGTGCTGATTGGTTGGTCCCAAAGAAAGTTTGAGAATGCTTAGAGTTTTCATGTCATTCCTTCTCTTTACAATGTCATAAGTTGAGACAGCTCTCCCATCTGAAGGTCTTTCTTTTCGATCCTCTTCAGTTGAGCCATCAATTGATCTTGCACAAATAGCACTAGCAATCTTAGTAGCTTTATCGAATGTGTTTCCATATTCAATAATTTCCCATAGAGTGTGATCATGAATTTGAAGGTACTGCTCAAAATTGAACTTCCATAGCTCAAAGTTGTCAGGGTCTAGCATGGGGATTTTTAGATTGTGACTAGAGGAGGAGGTCATATCAGGAGTATACATCTTGTCTAGTTTTTAAGGTTTCTTGTAAAATTAGGGTTTTTGGCGATTTAGGGTTTTTAGCGTTTCGTGTTCTTTAGATCAAAGTTCCTCAACAAGCTCTCATACCTCTTGTTTATGCCAAACTTAGATCGATTAGCTTTGTGTAAACGAGATTAAATCAAGTTAAACTCTTAGAGAAACTTTATGTTATGAAACAATCTAAGTGCTATGCGGAATTTAACACTTAGAACAAGAAAACACAAAACAGAATAAACCAAACTTTCACTTTGATTGATGATCGAACTTGCGTACAATGAAAGTGTAAAAACGTATATTAAACTAAAACCTAAAGGCCTCCTTTTATAGATTAAGGAACCTTGTACAAGAGTCTACCTATCAACTAATTTAGGTAAAGATAAATATAGAAAATACAATGTCGAACATATCTTTACTAGAAATACAAAACATGTAGACTAAGTATTCTATCAGTGCTTGGACTTCTTCTCATAAACGCTTGATTTCTTCTTGTCAACGCTTGATTTCTCTCTATCAACGTCCAATTAACTCTTGTCAGCGCCTAAGTGTCTTCTCTTACTTTATTCCCAACACATATTTGCGAATCCTAGGGAAGCACTTGATCCATTCAGAATTGAGAAGGAAGTTCCACTATCCGAGGTGCTTGCAGCCCATGAGAGACGCGCCGCTGCCAAGAGGGCCCTTCTGAACATAGAGGTTGCACCATCTGTTGGCGTGGCCCATCTTGCACCTTTCATTCCTGTGCTGCCACTACCACTGCTAGAGAGGGACTCTCGCACGCTGGACATAATGGAGAAGAGCTTAAGGGACCATCGCGCCACTGCTTACTGCCCACCGCTGCTGAAATTGAAGAGGTCATCATCCGAGACCCATTTGCTCACCAACCACTACTGACTTGTAAATATGTTTCTTATTTTGTGATGCTCAAATGTTCGCTCTTCTTTGTAACAAACACTATTTTTTGATTTATGATAAGTGTGTTTAATTTTTGCAACACGACTTTGCATAATGAGTTAATGTAAACTCATAAATGGTCCATATGGGTTTGAGAAGCTCATTATATGCGTTATACCGCTACTACCATAAGGACGACCAGGTGAGGCTGACCAATTGTTAGGTGCGCACGATTGTGTCTTAACAGTCTCAGAGTTTACTGGCTGCATAACTGGCTACGACGTCATAAATAGCAAGGGTCCTAAAAAGGATATGCGATCCATGGTCGATGGGGTTGCATCACACTTACTCGACGAGTATAATTAGTAGGGTAGGCTCATTCCTCTTATTTCGCCTAGAAATGTTGTGCACGCGTGCACTAGTAGGTAATATATAATACATAAAAAAGAAAATATGTATGACAAAAAGAAATGTTTCCAGAATGCGCTGTGGAACTAGCTAGGTACCACGACAGTTTTATTAATACTTGCAAGTTTTAACACATGAAAGAAAAGAAAAAAAACAATACATTTATTCAAGAAGTCCGCCGCTAAAGGTAGCACTTCTTTAGATGGCATATGTTCCAAGGCCTTTGTAGGTCGCGGCCATCCATGTCACGCAACCGATACGCGCCATTCCCCAGTGCATCTGTCACCATATAAGGTCCCACCCACTTAGGTCCAAGTTTTTATGTATTCTCAGCGCGGTTGGCTGTGTTTGAGCTATACACAAAGTCGCCTGATCTGAAGGAGGTCTTGCGCAGCCTAGCATCATAGTAGCCTTTCATTTTTGCTTTTGATTTAGCTTGGTGGATTGCTGCCAACTCTCTCCGCTCCTCGATCATGTCTAAGTTCAATCGCATCTCCTCGTTGTTGGTGACCATGTCTACCTCCGCTGTGCGGAGTGTTTGCAATCCAATCTCGACTGGGATGACTGCCTCTGTACCATATGTTAGGGTGAAAGGGGTATCACCCGTGGCTGTCTTGATCATCGTACGATGCGCCCACAAGACATGCGACAACTCATCGACCCACTTCCTATTGTGTTCCCCCGATCGTGGTTTTATGCCATCTCCCAAACTCCTGTTTTCTCTTTCCACAAGTCCATTCGTTTGTGGATGGGCTACCGATGCAAACCGTTGGTGTATTCCATTATTTGTGCACCAATCCTTGAATGGGTTCTCCGCGAATTGCTTTCCATTATCAGAAACTATTTCACCGGGTAGACCGAAACGACATACTATGTTGTCCCATACGAACCGCTTCACCTAGTTCCCCGTGATTGTTGCGACTTCCTTTGCTTTAATCCATCTCGTGAAGTAATCCATTGCGACTAAGAGGAACTTAATCCCACCTACGGCTACGGGAAAAGGCCCCGCGATATCTATTCCCCACTTGAAGAATGGCCAAGGGGAGGTGATCGCCGTGAGCTCCTCCTGGGGTTGCCGAGGTATTGGCCTGTGCACCTGGAAGTCATTGCATTTATTAATGAGCATTCACACGTCCGTATGCATGGTTGGTCAGTAGTACCCGTTGCGCAACGTTGTTGCTACCATGGACCTTGGTCTTGTGTGCATGCCGCATGACCCCTCGTGGATTTCGCTAATGATGTACTGCGCCTGGCACGGCCCTACGCATCTTAGCCATGGCTGGAGGAATGATCGTTTGTAAAGAACCCCATCTTTGACTTCAAACTACCTCGAACGTCTTCGTATTCGTCGTGACCCGGTATCGTCATGTGGGAGTGAATCATTCGTCAAATAATCCACAATCGGTGTCATCCATGTAGGGCCTTCTTCCTGTACGACCGATGTGACCTCTTACTCTTTTATTGATTTGTCCTTGAGAATCTTCACCGGGACCTGTTTTGATAGGTGTGCAAAGCTGGTAGATGCTATTTTACTAAGTGCATCTGCTCTCTTGTTCTCCCCTGGGTATTTGGCGTATTCGGAACTTATTGAATCCTTCAATCAATGCTTTGGCTTTTTGTAAGTATTGCACCATGTTATCTTCCTTCGCCTCGTATTCGCCAAGTATATGGTTTGCTACCAGTCGAGAATATACGTTTGCTTCGAGATTGGGCACACCTATTCGTGTTGTGATTCTTAGCCCTACTATTAGTGCCTCATACTCTGCCTCATTATTTGTGGCTGTGAACTCAAAACGCAATGCGTATGTGAATTCCATTCCTTCGGGGTTGGTAAGTATGAGACCCGCGCCTGATCCGTCAGTGCGAGAGGACCCATCAATGAACAAGACCCACGGGGTTGGGTCTTCTTCCTTTTGATTAAGCCCTTGAACGCCTTCTTCTGGTTTTCAATGATGAAATCTGCCAAAATTTGCCCCTTTACGGCATTGCACGGTCTTAAGTAATGTTGTGTTCCCCTAGTAGAACACTCCATTCTGGAACCTACCTGCGACCTCTGGTTTTGATATTACCTGCTTTATAGGCTGATCAGTTATCACCACTATTGGGTGCGCATGGAAGTATCGACGCAACCTCTTTGCTGCGAACACTAGTGCTAGTACCAATTTTTCCATTGGGGTATAATTTAGCTCCGAGCTTTGCAACGCTCTACTTATGAAGTATGCTGGATTTTGCACATTTTCTCGATCCGTCATTAGCACTGCGCTGATCGCTCCATGTGTAGCAGACATATACATTACCAGCTGCTCGTTAGGTCATGGCGCGACTAACATAGGGAGCGAAGCCAAATGTCTTTTTAATTCCTCGAAGGCTTTTTCGCTTCCTTCGTCCAATTGAAGTCCCCTTTCTTAATGCACCTTTTGAGCGTTTTAAATAAAGGGAGCGACTTCTCCGCTGACTTGGACAAGAACCTGTTCAGCCGTGCGAGTTTCCCATTCAGCGAGTGTACTTCCTTTTTTGTCTTTGGATTTGGAGTTGAATGACCGCATCTGTTTTTTTTCGGACAGGGTTTGATTCCATTGGGGTCAATCATGTATCCTAGGAACATGCATTCTATTGCCCCAAAAGTGCATTTCTTGGAATTTAACTTCATGTTTATCCTCCTGAGTGTTGAGAATGTTTCCTCTATATCCCAGATAAGCTCACTCTCTGTGTGACTTTTGATTACCAAATCGTCGACATACACCTCCAAATTTCGCCCTATATGGATTTCAAACGCTTTATCAACCAGCCGTTGATACGTGGCCCTTGCGTTCTTGAGTCCAAATGGCATTTTTGTGTAGCAGTACACACCCTGGCTGGTATGGAATGCTGTTTTTTCTTCGTCCTCTTCTGCCATTTGTATCTGGTGGTACCCCTTGTACGCATCCAGGAAGCACTAGAAGGGGTACCCGTACAACGATTCTACCTTCCAATCTATCTCTGGGAGTGGATAGCAATCTCGGGGACAAGCTTTATTGAGGTCTGTTAAATCAACGCACATGCGCCAGCTACCATCATGTTTCTTCACCATCACTGGGTTAGCGAGCCAGTCATGATAGTAAACTTCCCTCATGATTCTTGTATCTACTAGTTTTTTCACTTCCTCGAGTATCACCTTGTTGCGTTCTGGGGCTTGTGCTCTTTTCTTTTGCCTAACCGGAGGCTACCCCTCGTGGATATGGATCTTGTGTTCGGCTATTGACCTTGGTACCCCTGTCATATCTTTGGGTTCCCATGCGAAGATGTCTAGGTTGTTCTTTAAAAGGTGACACATGTCCGTCTTTCCTTTGTCAGAAAGTGTTCCTCCGACTGTAATCTCTTGATCCGGATACTGCGGATGCACTGCTACCGTTAGATTTGGCGGTGAGTTTACCTTAGGTTCCATTGTGACACGTGGAGGTTCTGTGATCGCCTTACACTCCGGGGGAGTTATCGATGTATTGAAGATCGTTGCGATACCCCCATCCACTGGGAATTTGATCATGCCATGAGCTGTGGAAGGTACCGCTCGTATTGCTAGTATAGTTGGTCGCCCGATAATCCCGTTATATTGCGATGGCGACCGTATGATAAGGAAATTCATGGAGACATTTGTTGAGTGATCATCGTCTCCTACTTTCACTACTAGCTTTAGTTGGCCCAAAGGCCACACCGCTTCTCCACTAAAACCGACGAGCGGGGAGGTTGTAGGTATCATCTGGATCTGTACTTCTGCACTGGGTTTAAGGAAGCAATGCTCATACATTATTTCCACTGATGAACCTCCATCCACATACATGCGATGTATGCTGTGCTGATCAATGCTTATTTCTATAACTAACGGGCCCTCAGCGACGTTCCTCGCGTTGAGTGGGGCGAAGGAAATGTCTATTCCCTTCGAGAATTTCTGGCTCACCTTTTGTCTGGTCCTTCGCTGCCATGATTCCACCATGTAAATATTCGTGCTAGCGATTTTTTGTCTTTCGTCTTTCGTGGGTTCCTTGACAAGGTGTTTCAGCTCGCCTTTCTTTACCATATTTCGATATATTTATGCAGCTGAATACATTCGTTCGTAGCATGCCCCCTCTCATCATGGTATTTACAATATCTATTACCGAAGAGATTTTCGACCAGGGTGGTCATTGGTGTTGGCCTTATCAAGACATCCGTCAAGACACATGCCTCACGTATATTTTCTGATGACACATGTCAAGACATCCGTCGAGACACATGTCTCACGTACATTTTCTAAAGACACATGTCGAGACACCAGTCAAGACACATGTCAAACGTATATTCCTCAAAACATGAGTCAAGACACACAACTCACGCAAAACTTTTGAACTAGGCCTCAATAATACAGGGTACCCTCTAAGGGGTATACCCATTATGTTGTGCCATGTGTGAATCAAACCACTAGAAATTCGTACCATCGCTGATGTATTATTCATGTTTGGACACACGGTATTCGTTCGGTGTGAGACGAGCGAGACATATTCAGTGAGATCTGCCACGTTTACTTCATGTATTCACATGGCACCTTCGTTTTTCGATCACAATTACATATATTCAACGTCCATAAAAGATCTTGTATCACCCATGTATATATGGGCTTCCATTCCATTTTGGCGAAAAGATCCTTTCTGCTAACGCACTTTCCTTGGATAGATGCGAGTACGATATGATTCTGATTATGGATTGATTAGCAGCATTTCGCGCTCTGATTGATCGCCATTCATATCAGATCATATTCAGCGATGTCCAGGCTCCTGAATGCATTCATCATGGTTTTATTACCAAGAAAATATGTACAACTTATATCTGCTTTACAAGAACGTGCTTTATTATCCCATGGCTACATAGATTTTCTAGCTATCATTTATGACGCAACTTCTTAAGTTCATTCTATCCGTAACCAGCCGATTATGCCAGAATTTCCAGATGCATTTCCAGAATAACTGCCAGTTATACCACCCATTAAAGAAGTGAAGTTGGACATTGAACTCAAGGATTGGAGGAACAACCGCAAGAGCTGCTGGAATGAGGTTTTATTCGCCGAGTGTATCACCTTAGGGTGTGCCAGTTCTGTTTAACAAAGAATAAGGACGGTAGCATGAGTAGATCACCATTCATAATTATTATCCCATCCATTGTATTAATAATATATCCGATCAACTACCAGACTCTTAACACTTTTCCAAAAGATCGATTCATGCTCATGTTACCATCAGTTGAGAGTGAAAAAGCAGGACTCTTCCGTGACGACCTTCACACACGTTATGGTCATGATGAATTCGTGATTATACCATTTGGTCTCACGAATGCCCAACTACAATTATGGATTTGATAAATCAAACTTTCATGAATTCTGGACAAGTTAGTCATTTTGTTCATTGCCAAGATTCAGACTTTCTCTAAGTCTAAAGAAGAGCACGAATACATCTTCCCTTTATGTTACAAATTCTACGACAGAAGAATGATGAGACTGCCTTTATACATAGTCTCATCGTCCAAATCGGGCTTAAAATGCATAAAATATCATTAAAACTGCCAAATATATGCACGTGTTTGTTGCTTGTGTATTTTAGGTACGGATATTGAGGAAATGACAAAAATATCACAAGAATCAATCAAAAACGAACACGGGAAACAAAGCCGCACAATGAACCGGACCCGAATCAAGAATTTCCAAAATGGTCCTTGAAGAATTGAATATTGTCAACATTGGTCCCTCATCTTTTGAAGACTTGGCATTTTATACCCTTACAAAACTCATAAATTGCATTGAGGTCCCTTAAATGTCAAGAAATTACACTATGAGCCCTTGAAGAATGCCCAAATGACATTTGTGGTCCTTGTTTTAAGTTTGGAAACATGATGTGCCAAAATTGACAAGTTGGCAAAACTTGTTATAAAGGGAATGAAGTTTTTTGATTTTTACTACAAAGTGAAAGAAGGAAAGGAGTTCAGGGACTCATTTGGCCAGACACCCAAACTCACCCCAGCCAACCAAACTGCCACATCACCCCACTCCACCAATCACACCTCACCACCTCACCTCCCACGCCATGTCACCCTTCCACCACCAGGTTTATTTAAATAAACCTGGTCAACTCCCAGTCAAACCCATAATTTCCCTCTAAACACGTTTTTTAAATAAAACTTTCCCCATTTTAGATTAAACCAAACTCTAATCCACCCATAAACCCTAAATTTCCCAGGAGGAACAAAGAGCAAATCAAAGGGTTTTTATCCAATAAATTCCAGATCCTTAATTAAACTCTTTCTAATCCTAAACCCACCCACAAAATTAATCCCAACCAACCCATGTGACACCCCCAAGATTCCCTGTACCCGTCTCTTTCACCCAAAACCCAAAAAGGGGACAGGATCAACGTCTCCTAGCAACTACTTGGACCCCAAGACCATTTTAACGTCCATAGATCAACTCTTTACAGCTTGCACATCACAATCATTAACTCTTTACAGCTTGCACATCACAATCATCACATGGAGCACATTTTGACAAATTTCCAGTCAAACAATCAAGGGCATTCATGGAATTTCAGTTCCTTAGGGTTTTATTATCTAGATAGTTCTATTAGTATCTATATAAAGCACCTATCAACATGTGATAGGGCTTGTTCCAGATTTTCAAGATTTTTGTAATTCCTTTTTTATCAAATATAAAAGTTGGTGTTTTCTTGTGAATTGTAATTCCTTTTTACTATTTTAAAAAGTTGGTATAAGCTTGTTTAATCTGAGTTCCATTTATCATATCTTTGTGAAGTTCAGTTTTCAAAAAAGTTTGAAAAAGTGTTAAGTTCAAAAGATTTTTAAGAAAACCATTTTTTTGGTTGTTAAAGCTTACTGTTTCAAAAGCCATTCCCACAAGCTCTTGACACCAGCTTGTGGGCTAAGCTTTTTGAAGCTTCTATTTCTTTTCCTTGTTGGTTGTGATTGTGCAGGATCAAACAAGAACAAAGGATACCATTATCATCATCATTTTGTAGCCAAAAGCCCAAAAAGTCTACACAAGCCCGGGCTTGTTTGGAGGTGACTTTTCAGTCACTGTTGGGCCTGGATGTAGGTCCAACAAGGTAACCTCCTTGTTTCTATTTTTCAGTTTTCAATTTGGTGATTTATGTGATTTAAGTGAAAAGTGCATCTAAGTGTTTAAGTGTTGGTTATTTGGTTTGTTATTGAATATTTGATGTTTATATGCATGATAGGTTAAGTTTGAATCAATTTGGTAGGATTTAAAAGGAATTTGCTTTGTTAATTTTTGGTTTTCAGTCATTAAGGGGTGTTTGGATCTGGTACTTAATTGAGATTGGTGAAAGATTTTTGGGTTATAACTGGTTTAACATACTCATTGGGTTGTTAGTAGGTGATGTTAGTTCTTGGTTTTCAATTTGGTAGAGTTTAAATCAAATATGCATGTTAAAAAAATGGAAATAGCACATAAATCAGTAAGGTCCCATTACTGCTTGATTTTTGTAAAAAATTGGCCACCAATCTTGATAATCTGTTAGGATTAAGTGCTTAGTAGGATTGTGGATAACTTGAATGTCATTTGGTTGATTATTGTGCAAGTTTTGAAGGTCTTAAATTCGTTTTTGTGCACATTGAACCAGCAAACTAATCACAGACCTAAGTTACCATTCATCAGTAACTTTTTGAGCATTTTTGTGTGTGATTTTGTGAAGTTACTTGTGTTTCTTTTTGCATAAACTGACTCCCCAAAACCCAATTGGTGTGGGGGTGCCTTGTTGTACAAAGAAAACCAAGCATATTAGCTTTCCTAAGCTAATAGGTCAACTGACCATTATTTTACGTGAACGCCTTTTCGTCTTAGCTCGATCCGTCTTTGTAACCGTCATTCTTTTCTCACCCCGTTTCTATTTTCTTCTTTCTCAAATATAATCACAAATCAAAAATCAATTCATTACACAACGCACTAGCCTCCTCGAGAACGAACTCACTTTTAGGGTCATTTACACACGGTTTTCCTAAATCGTCGTGCTTACCCTATATTTTACCCTTGTTTTCCTAAACAAGTGGTGATTTTACAACTATCATTTTGGCGCCGCTGCCGAGGAGGCGTGTTGTGTTTTGATTTGGAAATTGTTGTTTTTATATACTAACCATAAATAGTATTTGTATTAGTAGCACTCTACTAATACGTATTATCGGTTTTCGATTTTTGTGTGAATACGATTACTATATTGTATACGTAGAACAATAAATTCACAAGTACTCCAAATACGTGAGAAATCACAACCTTGACTTGGGAGGTCATTACCCAATCATTGTATTCGAATCTCAAACCAAAGAAAAAAAGGCAAAAATAGATAAATACTTTCGAGAAGCTCGATTTTGAAAAATACAAACTATAAGGTGGGTATAAGGCGGTTGTATTTCACGACCTAAAGGAAAAAGGCTCTTAAGTGCTTCGCGCGGCCTCGTTTCCTCCGCTTGCTTGTGAGTATTTGATTTTGAGAGCTAATCGAGGGTTTTGCCGCCCAAAGTATTACTTAAGTATCATATATATTTTCTTGGTTTCATTTGATTAAACCCTCTTGAACGATTTGTTGTTCCACCATCGTTCTAAAGTCATCGAAGGCGTTCACTTCACGTGATCGTTTTCATTCCTTGAGGCTTCTTTAATCGAGAGATTTGATTAAGGAGGAGATTTGTAGATTTTTGTCTACCTAATACAATTCCAAAATCCAAAAAAAGTAAAAACAATAAAAAATCCAAAAAAAAATTGAAAAATACAAAACACCAAAAAGAATCTTCTTTGCTCGTCTCCACGTTGTACGTGACGTTTATGCTAGCTCGTAATCAATCAAAACGTGCACGTAAACGCAAGAACAAAACTCCCACTCCTAATCATTCTAGTGAGGAGTCTCCTATTGACGAACCAATTGTAAGAGAAGCACCAACCATGGCGAATCGAACTATGATGGAGTTACTTCAAGCACCCACCGAGGGTTATGGAGAAGCTATTGTGATTCCCGCTATCCTTGCGGAGAATTTTGATGTGAAAACGGGTTTGTTGTCGATGATCCAAAACAACAAATTCCGTGGTGATGAGAAGGACAATCCACACAACCATATCCGCCAATTCAATCGTCTTACCGCTACTTGCAAATTTAAGGATGTCTCGAATGACTCGATTAAGATGATGCTTTTTCTGTATTCCTTAGCGGGGCCCGCTAAAATTTAGTTAGAGAAAGAGCCACCCAATTCTATATTGACGTGGAAGGATCTCGTGTCTAAGTTTGTGAACCAATTTTTTCCTCCCTCTAAGACTACACATTTGAAAAACGAGATTTCAAAATTTTCACAAGAGTGTAATGAAAGTTTTTCAAAGGCTTGGAATAGGTTTAAGGAAATGTTACATGAATGTCCTCATCATGGTTTTTCCGACTTGCATAAAATTGACACGTTTTACAATGGACTTAATGATCATGAAAGAGATTATTTAAATGCCGCCGCGGGTGGTAATTTTTTGTGTAAAACGGTTGAGGAAGCTTTGGTGATAATTGAAAATAGGTCTAAGGTTTATAGCCCTCGTAACACACCGAGTGTTACCAAATTGGTTTCATCATCGTCACCATCGTCTCGTAGAATTAATGCCTTGCAAGATGAGGCAAATGAGGAGAATCGATTTTTCGATAGGTTTTCGACTCTTATGTCCCATTGGAAAGCTCAAGAAGCTTCAAATTCCGCTTCGGTTAAAGCGGTAGCTAAGAGTTGTTTGTCTTGTGGTGGAGCTCATGATCTTTCCGAGTGTATTACCGCGGATGGTAACACTTCGAGTGCTTATGTAGCCACGGGAACTTATAACCAAAACGGTCATGGTTCCCGCCAAAATCAAGCTCCACCAAATCAAAATGCTAATAAATATCGAAACAACAATCAAGGTGGTAATTATCAAGGCAATCAACGTAACTACAACAAGGGTAATTATCAAAGTGGAAATGGGCAAATTTCAAACCAAAACCAAAACCGTGATTTTCAAACTACCACTCATGGTTTTCAAAATGATCATACCCAAAATCTTCAAGGAGAGTTTTTGAATTATGCTAAGGCAAACGATGCTAAGTTTGACAATATGCAACGTGAAATGGTTAGCTTAAGATCCGAGTTGAAAAACGAGCTTAAAAACGAACTTGCTAATGAACTTAAGACTCATGCTAATAAAATGGAAGGAAATGTTCAACGACTCCAACAAAATCAACAAAAAATGGAGCAAGGTCAACATGAGATTAAGCAAGAGTTGTTAAAAGCGGATGCTAGGCAATCTAAGTTTGAAGACCGTATGGTAAAAATGTTTGAAGCTATCATGTGTAAACCGTCTTCTTCGGGTGGTCTTCCTAGTGATACCATCGTGAACCCGAAAGGAGAATTGAAGGTTATTACTACTCGTAGTGGTAAAACTTTCAAAGAACCCATTTCTCGTCCAAGTACTTCTATGGAGAAGGAAAAAGAGAAAGAACCCGAGGTGATGGTAGAAAAGGAGCAAATTCCAAGCCCACGAAGTACCGCTCAAACCGCACCTACGGTTGAACCAATACCAATTGTGGAACCCGAGATTCCAAGGCCTACTATGCACCAACCCACACCACCCTTACCTTACCTTTCAAGACGAGACAAGGAAAAGGCACAAGAACGAAATAATTATCAATTTGAACTTTTTATGAAAATGTTTCGTGACTTGCATTTTAATATAAGTTTTGCCGACGCCTTGGTCATAATGCCTCGATTTGCCGCGAACTTCAAAAGTATGTTGAATACAAAGAGAAATTGCAAAAATCGTCTAGTTGTTCATCGGTTTTTCTAAGCCGCATACCTCAAAAAGTCGGTTATCCCGGCAAGTTTTTAATCCCATGTGCTATACAAGACATGGAAGAATGCTACGCCTTGGCCGATCTTGGTACTAGTATTAATTTGATGCCTCTTGAGATTTTTAAGTCGCTCAGTGATACACGGCTTTTGCCTAGTAAGAAAGATTCGTTTTAAGTATGTCTAATCGAATTGATCTTAGCTCTCTATGTGTGACTTCGTTTTATTTTGGTGGAACAAAGCTGTGTCGTTGTAGTGTTTAAAATTAAAAGGTGCAAAACTATTAAAGTAAATGGGTGCGTTAAAGTAAATCTAAGTCTATTTAAAGTAAAGTGCAAGTATTTAAAAACGTGACTAAAATTAAAGGGCACTAAAATAAAATGACGTAAACTTAAATCTATCTAAGGCAAACTTAAAGTGCGACTAAAACTAAGGCAAATAATCTAAAAGTGCAATTAAATAAAAGGCAGGAAAGATAAAGCTTGAAAATAAAAATCAAAGACAAAATCTAATAAGAACCTGAATACAGCTCATTTGGAATAAACCATCGTTTGGAACAATCACTCGTCCTAAATGTCACCTTTGGTTGAAATGATTCTTCTTCACTTGGGATATTACCAAAATCCTTGATCCGGAACAAATTGGTCTGAATATGTCACTTATTCAAAACAATGCTTCGTTCGGAACTTACTGATTCGGAACTTGTAAAATCTGCCTTGATTCAGAACTTTTAGGTCACCCCTTGATTCGGAAGTTTCCGGATGAAGCTCTTGATTCGGAAGTTTTGAACTTCCGAATGAACCTTCCTTGAGTCGGAAGATGACCCTTGATCCGGAACTTTTGGAAGTTCCGAATGAACAACCTTGACTCGGAAGTTTATGACTTCCGAATGAAAAGCCTTTATTCGGAACTTTGTTCCTTGATTCGGAACTTTAAGTTGATTCGGAACTTTTTGAAAAGTTCCGAATGAAACCCTTGGTTCGGAACTTTGGAGTTCCGAATGAATCCCTTTGGTTCGGAAGTTTTAACTTCGTCCGGAACATTGAAAGTTCCGGATGAACAAGCTTGGTTCGGAACTTTTGGAGTTCCGGATGAAACCTTGATTCGGAACTTTGGGAGTTCCGAAAGAGCTCTTCCTTCCTTCTTTGGTTCGGAACTTCTCCTGGATATATCAGAAACAAAGCAAAAACCCCCGAAGAACAAGGAGATGGATACAGTAGCAGATATAAACAAAAAGTAACCAAAATCAAACACAAGTATGAATATAAACAGTAACAATTCAATGAATAAGCATCAACAAACAATTAAAAACATGAAATTAAACAACTTTTACCACAATAATCAAAAACCACTTTGGATCAAAATAAAAGCATGAACTTAAACATAAACACAACAAATCAAAGAATAAGAAAGGTAGATAAGAGATTGACAAGATAAAATAAAGATTTGACAAGAATTAAAATGAAAACTTACTTGGAATTAAATGGTAATTAAGGTGCATAACATGAATTTAAATGACATGGAAAGTAAATGACAAGTATTTAAATGGTGGAAGAACTAGTGTCACCCTAGCCAACCAAATGAAATGTTTACATCTAATGACTATTTATAGGGGAGGATTAGGAAGCTTCCTCCCCTCTTTCCTTTTCTCTTAATTGCAAGCTTAAGTCCCTTCTTTTATTAATCTTCATTAATTGCGTCATTAGTCCTTTTCTTCTAATCTTCTTTAAACTTGGACTTAAGGGACTTTTGGCTTCGGGATTTCTTCGAACTCGTCTTTGAATTCTTCAATAAAATAGACTTGAATTCTTCGGCTTTTGATAAACTTCCGTCTTTTGACTTTTTCTTCGATAAATCTTCAGAATTGGTCGTGGACTTCCGTTCTTTTTGCACTCTTGACTTCTTGACTTCGTCTTTCATCCTTTTCTTCAATAAAAGCCCGTAAATGCCCGTGAATGTCCGTGTTTTCTCCACTTTTCACCTTTTCATCCTAAATCACAACAAAAACACAAACCACGCATAATTCCGACATAAAAGACATAAAATACACGTTTTGGTCCGGTTATTATTGTAACTAAGTGGTAGAAAAGATGGGTGTTTACACACCTATCAAATCCCCTACACTTGACCATTGCAATGTCCTCATGCAATGCATTAGTTACAAAACAAGATTACATTTTTCATCATGATTAATCCACGTTGGCCTTTATTAAAGAGATAAAAATTTAAAGACATACAAAATAAAGGAATCAAAAGCATACCTTGGGTTTTGAAAATGTTATGAATAATCATCATCCTCAAGTTTTCACTTTCTCCAAACTAAGCTTAAAAACGAGATCATTGTTATTATAAGTTAGTAAACTAACACGAACTCATGTGGGCCAATTATTCACTTAGACTCCCTTATTCCTATGGGTATCTCTTATATTTTATTATTTGTCTTGAATGATCACGAAGATGTATTGTTTGACTTATTTCGATAATTATTTAGTCTTAAAATAAAGTGCACGATTTAATCACTAGTTAGCTAAAGGACCAAATCTTTTAAAACTGCTTCTCGGGATATCAAAAAGTTCATATCTTGGCATAACTTGGTTCGCGATTTGAGACCTTTCTCGGGCCGATATTTGTCAGCGACTTCATACTTCAAATCTTGAGAGACGTTCATGAAATAATGGTCTTCTCTTCATAATTGGAATTTCTTCACTTGAAGTTTTGAGAGATTCATACTTGGACCACGACTTCTTCATTTTTCTCCAATCTTTATTTTGGACTTTGATATACAACGATCCGCCTCCTTTTATGACTTGGATCTATTTATCCTCATACCTTGTTAGGGTCTTTTCGGATACACTTCTCCATGACTTTTGGGGAGTTTTGCTTTACGTCGTGTGTCTCGATCCTTCATATTGATTTTCGATAAATGATTCTTCACATCACTTTGGATCTTTAGCAACAAAACATAACCCTCATGCCTTGTTAGGGCCTTTTCGGACTCGCCAATCTTCGCGCCCCGCTTCATAAGTTATGCCTTGGCTATGAACTCTCGTCATTACCGAGCAACTTTTAAACGATCTGGGGCTAGAAGCTAAGTAACTTTTCAAATCGTACAACCTTATTTATTAGCAAATAAATTATTAGCAAGCGATGGGAGAATAGGCTTATAATTAACTCACATAAATTCACGAAAGAATACCGAACTTATAATTGGCTCTATCATCTCTCGTTCTCCACAGTTTAAAATCTCAAGTAATGAGACTCGTGGATACTTAGCCTATTAAATCAAAGTTTTGGGTTTTCGAGTCGCCTATAGGATCTTGCAAATTCTTAGACTCTCTCAAGTTTAGAAATTGCATCTTAAAGTTCCCTTGATAAACGACTCTCTAGGATCAATTATAGGAACTTGCGAAAAGTTCTTGTTCTTAACCCGTGAGAGTTAAGACTTTCGCGTTTTATAGCTCCCTATATAAAAGCCTAGCAAAACTTGACTTAAACACGTTAAGGATACTAGCTAGAGTAAACTCGGATTGAGTCAAAAGATTCACAACGTTTGAAAACTAAAACCACTTATGAAACATTTATTCTAGCAAAGAAAGAAAATAACTATACAAAAGGGAGAAACTAATAGGCCAAAATAGATCAAAAATTTTGAAAAATGTCGAAAAATTGATTTTCCGGTTAAAATGAGGACAAATACAAGGAAAAGACCACTTAACTTCGATAGAAGTCCCCCCTACACTTAAGATAAACATTGTCCTCAATGTTTAAGCATGTGGGAGTAAGCCCCCTACACTTAGGACAGTGTGCACGTTGTTTAAATCTCGCTAAGGGAAAGACAACTAAAGAGATTCCTATTTTAATATTGAGAAAATATAAAATAGTGAATCGAAAAGAGTTTAGGATAGAACCGGGAAGAAGTAGAACACGGAATCACGGGTCGTCAAGAATCATCAAGAATGGATCAGTGAAGCTCGAATCCCTGATTAAGAAGTGAGGAGAGGAAATAGCAATCCAAAGGGTCCCCCCTACACTTATGGTAAAGAAAGCGAAAAGATAGATGCATGGGTTGCCTCCCAAGAAGCGCTTGGTTTTTGTTAACCGAGTCGTGAGCCTGACTCGACCTTGATCATCAACGGAAGTAGCATGTAAAATATCCACCAGGATCAAAGACATAGTTTTCATCCATCAATAAGCAAGAGCTTAAGGCGAACAAGGCAAGCCAAAAGAGAAGTGGCAAGGTTCCCTTAAGCAGTGATGGAGCACAATAGAAGCAAGTATGGTGCGGTGCAAGCATGTCTTCAATGGGTCCAAAGATTTTTCCTTTTATTTCATCAGGTGGATACTAAGATGGCTTAAAGACTTCAATACCGAGGTCGAACACCTTTTCCATCAGGGGAAAATAGCACTCAGGCTCAGCCGAGTGTGAAGAAGATCCGCAAAGAAGCACAACCTCGTCCTCAGAAGTGGGACAAAGAGGTGTCAAATCATACGTGCAACGGATGTCGGTGTCGACCGGTTTCTTCTCCTTTGACAAAATGCTCTTCAAATCCAAAGTAGGATCAAGACGATAATCTTCAAAGTCATAAGGAGGAGCATCACTCTCATGAGGGAAGTATGTGTTAAGAAATTCAGAAAAATCTTCCTCAAATGAATAATCGTCCAAAGTAGGATCGAGTGATGGCGGAGGATCTTCATCATGTGAAGAATCGCTCGAAAGAGTATCAGCCTCATCGAAATCATCGAAAGTGGGCAGCTCGGGATACTCAGAAGTACAATCAAAATCATCCGAATCTGAGCTAGAATCATCATCATCATAAGCATCGAAGACCGGCTGAGAATCATAAATGGGAGAAGCGTCCAAAGTAGGGAGAGAATCATCCACATCATCTTCAAAGAGTGGATTATCAGTGGAAGACTCGAATAGAGGATTGTCATAGACGGTAAAGTCATCGAGCACATTGATCATATTCACTGATTCTCGGCCTCCAAAGGATTTTCTTGTAAGCTTCCCCATTTTAAAAACTTTTGAATCATCCCCGACTCGTAGGATTAACTCGCCTTCGGCCACATCTACTAAAGCACGTCCGGTTCTCAAAAATGGTCGACCAAGTATTAAAGGGATACGAGGGTCCATTTCATAATCAACTACGACAAAATCGACCGGGAAAGTAAATGTGCCAACTTTAATAAACACGTCTTCGGCTATACCAACGGGGTAAGCGAGAGTGCGGTTTGCAAGTTCGAGAGTCATCTTTGTAGGAATGATATCGGGCAATGATAGTGTTTTCCAAACACTGAGTGGCATCAAATTAATACTAGCCCCGAGATCAGCAAGGGCAGTAAATTCTTCAGTTTTGTTGAACACGCACGGCAACACAAAACGACCGGGATCTCCAAGCTTTTCCGGAAGTTCTCTAAGAATGACTGCAGAGCAGTTTTCATTTAAGCGTGTGTTGACGAGTTCAATCAGCTTCTCCTTCTTGTTAAGCAATTCCTTAAATGCTTTAACAAATTTGGGCATGTGGACAAGTGCTTCAAGAAAGCTAATGTTGAAGTTCATTTGAGAAAGCATCTTAATATAGCTAGTCACTTGAGCATCATTCTTAGTTAGCTCGTTGGTCTTGCCTATGCGAGAAGGGTATGGGATTCTAGGTTGATAAGGGTTAGGTGAAGGTTGTGATGTTGAAGGGTCCTTCCGAGATACATCGTCATGACGAGGCGGAGACGGTAATGGTGCACTACTACTAGGTGTAGGAGGAGTAGGGATACATGGTGGTGGAATAGGTGTAGATGATGGTGGTGGGGTAGGTGGATCGACAATGGTAAGTCCACTACGCGTAGTTATAGCACTCACATTAGCTCACGGATTGGGGACGGTGTTTGAAGGTAGAGAACCCGAAGAAGAAGAAGGTTGAGCTTCGGGCAAGAAACTAGCCAACAGATTCTTTAATTCAGTTGTTTGAGTGATGAAGGAAGATTGAAGATTTTCACGAACCTCGGTTCTGATGTCATTACCTTGCTTCAAGATATCTCCTTTCAAATTAATAATTTGGCTCTGTAGATTCTTGATTTGCTCACCTTGAGTTCTCATGATTGTGTCAACATCGGGATTAATGGGTGGGTGTTGTTGGGTGGGTGGTTGATAAGGGTTAGAAGCACGAGGTAGGATTTGGTTGCTTCTATTGTAGTTGTTGGCGGGGTTTTGGTTTTGAGGAGAAAAACCGGGTGAAAGGTAATTGTTTGAACGGTAGCTCAGCAGATTTCTATCCCCTTGTTGTCTAGCTTGGTAATTTTCCGGTGAATAATTACCGTAAGCTGCATACACATTTTCCGGATTTCCTTGTGTCGAAGGACAATCGGTGTATGAGTGAGGACCGCCACATGTTTCACAAGGATTAGCAACCACTTTAACTTGTTGTTGTTGTTGGTTTGAAGCGAGAAGCGTAATACTTTTGCTCATTTCGGCCATCATGCGGGTAAGTTCGGTCATCTCAGGATTTGCTGAGGTTGAGGAAACATTGACTCTCAGGTTGTTCCTTGAAGATGCAGAGGAATCCCAGTTCTTATGATGAGTAGTCATGTTTTCAATTAACTCTCTACACTCCTCGGGTCTCCTTTTCATGAATGTGCCACCGACGGCTGCATTGATCGTATCACGATCTCGAAAAGTCAATCCGTTGTAGAAAGTATCGATCAAGGTGACCGGAAGCATGTTGTGGTTTGGACAACGGTCGATCAAGACATTATATCTCTCCCAAGCGTCGAAAAGAGATTCATCAGAGTCTTGCATGAAACCGCTGATCTGATTGCGAAGGCTTGTGACCATGGATGGTGGAAAGTAGCGCGAAAGAAAGCGTTGAGTCATATCATCCCAAGTGTGAATAGAATTCTTCGGGAGACGATCAAACCATTTCTCGGCATGATGCGATAAAGTATGTGGGAAGAGTTGTAGGCGGAGAACATCCATTGTGGCCCCAGGCAACTTCATGCTTTGGGTGATTGTAATGAATTTGTCGAGGTGTTTGTTGGCATCATCATCAGGCAATCCTCTAAATGGGTTTGTTTGCACTTGCTGAATCATGTGGTGCTTCAACGAAAACTCAGGAGCGTTGATTTGCATCGGCGCAATCGGTCCTCCTCGTCCAAACATTGTTGGTTGACAAAGTTCCTCCATGGTCCGAAGATCGGGCTGTGGAAGAGCATTGTTGTTATTATTATTATTCAGGTTCGGTGGAATGTTGTTGTTGTTAACACCTGCCATATCTAAATCTTCCTGAGGCTCGGGCTCTTGATAATTAGAAGATCTAGTACGCATACACCTGAAAATGCAAAAGAAAACAAAACCAAACACAAAGACAATATATATACACAATAAAGATAAAATCTTTTTGGATTTTTGAAATTTTTAATTTTTATGGTTTTTATGAATTTTTTAATTTTTATGATTTTTGAATTTTTTTATGCAAGAAAAATAACGTTCACGAGTGAACGGATCCCAAAAAGCAACGTGTCTAGCACAGAAAACTGTTGATCTTAACGAAAAGAGCCGGCAGCGGCGCCATTTGATACACGGCTTTTGCCTAGTAAGAAAGATTCGTTTTAAGTATGTCTAATCGAATTGATCTTAGCTCTCTATGTGTGACTTCGTTTTATTTTGGTGGAACAAAGTTGTGTCGTTGTAGTGTTTAAAATTAAAAGGTGCAAAACTATTAAAGTAAATGGGTGCGTTAAAGTAAATCTAAGTCTATTTAAAGTAAAGTGCAAGTATTTAAAAACGTGACTAAAATTAAAGGGCACTAAAATAAAATGACGTAAACTTAAATCTATCTAAGGCAAACTTAAAGTGCGACTAAAACTAAGGCAAATAATCTAAAGTGCAATTAAATAAAAGGCAGGAAAGATAAAGCTTGAAAATAAAAATCAAAGACAAAAGCTAATAAGAACCTGAATACAGCTCATTTGGAATAAACCTTCGTTTGGAACAATCACTCGTCCTAAATGTCACCTTTGGTTGAAATGATTCTTCTTCACTTGGGATATTACCAAAATCCTTGATCCGGAACAAATTGGTCTGAATATGTCACTTATTCAAAACAATGCTTCGTTCGGAACTTACTGATTCGGAACTTGTAAAATCTGCCTTGATTCGGAACTTTTAGGTCACCCCTTGATTCGGAAGTTTCCGGATGAAGCTCTTGATTCGGAAGTTTTGAACTTCCGAATGAACCTTCCTTGAGTCGGAAGATGACCCTTGATCCGGAACTTTTGGAAGTTCCGAATGAACAACCTCGACTCGGAAGTTTATGACTTCCGAATGAAAAGACTTTATTCGGAACTTTGTTCCTTGATTCGGAACTTTAAGTTGATTCGGAACTTTTTGAAAAGTTCCGAATGAAACCCTTGGTTCGGAACTTTGGAGTTCCGAATGATTCCCTTTGGTTCGGAAGTTTTAACTTCGTCCGGAACTTTGAAAGTTCCGGATGAACAAGCTTGGTTCGGAAATTTTGGAGTTCCGGATGAAACCTTGATTCGGAACTTTGGGAGTTCCGAATGAGCTCTTCCTTCCTTCTTTGGTTCGGAACTTCTCCTGGATATATCAGAAACAAAGCAAAAACCCCCGAAGAACAAGGAGATGGATACAGTAGCAGATATAAACAAAAAGTAACCAAAATCAAACACAAGTATGAATATAAACAGTAACGATTCAATGAATAAGCATCAACAAACAATTAAAAACATGAAATTAAACAACTTTTACCACAATAATCAAAAACCACTTTGGATCAAAATAAAAGCATGAACTTAAACATAAACACAACAAATCAAAGAATAAGAAAGGTAGATAAGAGATTGACAAGATAAAATAAAGATTTGACAAGAATTAAAATGAAAACTTACTTGGAATTAAATGGTAATTAAGGTGCATAACATGAATTTAAATGACATGGAAAGTAAATGACAAGTATTTAAATGGTGGAAGAACTAGTGTCACCCTAGCCAACCAAATGAAATGTTTACATCTAATGACTATTTATAGGGGAGGATTAGGAAGCTTCCTCCCCTCTTTCCTTTTCTCTTAATTGCAAGCTTAAGTCCCTTCTTTTATTAATCTTCATTAATTGCGTCATTAGTCCTTTTCTTCTAATCTTCTTTAAACTTGGACTTAAGGGACTTTTGGCTTCGGGATTTCTTCGAACTCGTCTTTGAATTCTTCAATAAAATAGACTTGAATTCTTCGGCTTTTGATAAACTTCCGTCTTTTGACTTTTTCTTCGATAAATCTTCAGAATTGGTCGTGGACTTCCGTTCTTTTTGCACTCTTGACTTCTTGACTTCGTCTTTCATCCTTTTCTTCAATAAAAGCCCGTAAATGCCCGTGAATGTCCGTGTTTTCTCCACTTTTCACCTTTTCATCCTAAATCACAACAAAAACACAAACCACGCATAATTCCGACATAAAAGACATAAAATACACGTTTTGGTCCGGTTATTATTGTAATTAAGTGGTAGAAAAGATGGGTGTTTACACACCTATCACTCAGTCTTCCCAATCTCACTCCTTCAAGAATGTCAATCGAGATGGCCGATCATTCTACGATTCTAGCTTGTGGAGTAGCCGAGGACGTCTTCGTGAAAGTTGGAAAGTTCTACTATCCCGTAGACTTTATTGTTGTTGACATTCCCATCGATCCTAAAGTTCCTCTAATTTTAGGTCGATCATTTTTTGATACCTCGAGAGCACTTATTGATGTGCATGCTAGGAAAATCACTCTTCGTTTCAATGAGGAAGAACTCGTCATTAATGCAACTCAAAACTCCACACTTTCTCATGTGTATTCTATCACGTCTTTGTACAATGTCAATCCCATCAAAAACATTTGCAAAAAGATTTCAAAAAGAGTTTTAGGAGTTGATGATAAAAATGAAGTTCCGTCCCCTCCGCCGGTGGAGGTTAAGAGTGTTAAGCCTACGATTCCAATCTCGAATGATTCTTCGGATTATGAATATGTTGACCCCGATGGGGGAGTTTTCTTTGTTGACAAACGTTTTGAGAACTTACCACCACCTTTACCAAAACGATTTTCAAATGTGAGAATTTTTAGTGTGACTAACATTGCTTTAGAAACACCAAATATTTTTGACATAATTAAATCGGGTTTTCATAAGGAGAGTTTAAAAGATGAAAAAGGAAAAGATTTTGAATTGGATTTAAAAGATTTTTCTACAATTCTAACTCCGTCATCACCACGTGTATTGAGTGCTACAAGCTCGTCTTATCCTTTTGACGATGCTTTGTGTGGACTTAGTGTGGGGGAAGCCCTTTACGTTCCCTCCCCTTTCTCCACCGAGGACGAGATATTTGATCCCGGAATTGCTTATAAAGGGAAATCTCGGTCTTCCACCGATGCAATAAATGGAAAATCTTTCTATTTGATTGGTGCGAGTCTACCTCGAGTAGCTCAATGTTTTTATGACTTACCCATTGTCCCACCCTTCTATTTCTTCTCATCTATTTTCTTGAAACCCTTTGGGTTTATGTTGGCACACGATGAAGTGGCGCTGATTTGTTTTTCCAATGAAAACGAGAACGCCATCTTCGATCCCGGTATTTTTCACCATCAAAGGACTTAGTCCTTAATACCGGTTGTTTTTGGGCCTTGTTTAACATGTAAGCCCCACCAAAAAATGACCATACCATGATAATCCCTAAATGATCACATTTATGGGGATTCGAGTCGAGCTCATGACTCGGTAATAAAAAACGAGGTGCCTCGTGGGGGAGACCCATGCTTATCCATGTACATATTATTGCTTTCTAATTAGTTTAATGTGAGGGGATTTGTGCCCTTCCAACCTTTGTTCCGTGGTTGTTTGTGCATTGTGGTTTTTAGATCATGATCTTCACGATTGGAGCCTCTCGTGTTCGTTTTATGGGAGCACTCGATCGTTTGCTTTGAAGACTTTCTCAATATCCAAATGATATATCCTTTGATGTTCTAACCTTAGGTTTTTAGCACACTTCATAAACGACTTTAAATTTAACGGTTACACCCTTTCCATGCTAGATTAGGCATTCGACTACGTCTCTAGTATGGGGGTGTTTGCACACCTAGACTGGAAACATTGAGGACAATGTTTAACTTTAGTATGGGGGGGTGAATAGATACTTGCCTTGCCAAACCTTCACGCTTTCCAAAGTTTATCTTTTTGTTTATCGTTTTCTTGCAAAATAAGGCTAAAAATGGCCAAATTTTAAAAAAATTTTCTCATGTTTTATAAGTGTTTGAAGACACGAATGTAGATTTTCCGATGGCGAGAATAAGAGTAATTTTTGACTCGACCGTACGTGTTGAGCACTTAGCTTTGATTCCTTAACTACACATTAGGCTAAGTCTCTTAAATGAGGACGAGAAATGATAGAGTTAATTATAAGTTACTATGCTAAACGTAGAATACTCGTATTCTTTCAAAAACTCATGTGTTCTCGTTGTTTGCTTATTCTCCCTTCGCTTGTAAATATTTTTTGCTTAATAAATATTGACTTAGCGGTTTAGTTAGGATTGTTGGGTTTCTAGTCTTTTCTAGTAGCTTCCGTATACATAAATTGGGAAGACATTAAGGTATCGCCAGCGTCACGGTTTTGAAGTATTGGCACCCGAATAATCAAAAGCTTCACCCAATAATAAGATTTCAAGTGCTCACCTAAATCAAGCAAACAATTTGAAGCCCTACAAGGCCTAAAATCTATGCAAAATTGAAAGTGAATCAAGCCTTAATCTTCGAAGCTTTAAAGATCCAAAATTCGCTTTAGCGTGAGGATATACGTCTTTGGCTAATAAAACCACCGATGAGGCGGATAATAAAAGGCAAGGCAAGACCGAAGTCATAATAAAAGCTTCATGGCGAAGTTGAATAAAGATGGAGGTAAACCAAATATAATAAGGCCCTTCCGTTAGGGGGTATATAAAAGTCTTGGTAATAACTCTCATGTTCAAAACTATTATAAAACCGTGTTTATCGATTCTTCTTGTCAACTTAATTTTTTAACATCGTTGTCTATTAGGAGGGGTTATTGATTTGATGGTCTTGGTTACACCGTTAGGACTCTATTTTTAGACCTAAATCTCTATTATCACATAAGTCAAACAATGTATCCTCGTGAAACATTCAAGACATAATAAAATATAAGAGATACAACTTAGGAATAATGGGAGGATAAGTACGTGATTAGGGCATATGAGTAGTGTTAGCATTACTAACTTATAATGACAATGATCTCGTTGCACGCTTAGCATGGAATTGGAGTGAAAATCGAGGACGATGAAATTATTTCTAACAAAGCATTCACGTGTTCTTATTCTATGAACCTAAACGTCCCATTTTGCGATGAAAATCATACATTATGTCTAAAACACAAGTAGTAGCAATAGTAGTAGTGTAGCTAGTTTATCATTTCAATAAAGTGAATAAAAATGAATTATGGAGGTTCTATAATACTTTATTCTAGCATTGTGTGAGGGCACGGCAATGGTTTAGTATGGGGGAGTGATGAGACTGCTTTTATACATAGTCTCATCGTCCAAATCGGGCTTAAAATGCATAAAATATCATTAAAACTGCCAAATATATGCTCGTGTTTGTTGCTTGTGTATTTTAGGTACGGATATTGAGGAAATGACAAAAAGATCACAAGAATCAATCAAAAACGAACACGGGAAACAAAGCCGCACAATGAACCGGACCCGAATCAAGAATTTCCAAAATGGTCCTTGAAGAATTGAAGATTGTCAACATTGGTCCCTCATCTTTTGAAGACTTGGCATTTTATACCCTTGCAAAACTCATAAATTGCATTGAGGTCCCTTAAATGTCAAGAAATTACACAATGAGCCCTTGAAGAATGCCCAAATGACATTTGTGGTCCTTGTTTTAAGTTTGGAAACATGATGTGCCAAAATTGACAAGTTGGCAAAACTTGTTATAAAGGGAATGAAGTTTTTTGCTTTTTACTACAAAGTGAAAGAAGGAAAGGAGTTCAGGGACTCATTTAGCCAGACACCCAAACTCACCCCAGCCAACCAAACTACCACATCACCCCACTCCACCAATCACACCTCACCACCTCACCTCCCACGCCATGTCACCCTTCCACCACCAGGTTTATTTAAATAAACCTGGTCAACTCCCAGTCAAACCCATAATTTCCCTCTAAACACGTTTTTTTAAATAAATCTTTCCCCATTTCAGATTAAACCAAACTCTAATCCACCCATAAACCCTAAATTTCCCAGGATGAACAAAGAGCAAATCAAAGGGTTTTTATCCAATAAATTCCAGATCCTTAATTAAACTCTTTCTAATCCTAAACCCACCCACAAAATTAATCCCAACCAACCCATGTGACACCCCCAAGATTCCCTGTACCCGTCTCTTTCACCCAAAACCCAAAAAGGGGACAGGATCAACATCTCCTAGCAACTACTTGGACCCCAAGACCATTTTAACGTCCAGAGATCAACTCTTTACAGCTTGCACATCACAATCATCACATGGAGCACATTTTGACAAATTTCTAGTCAAACAATCAAGGGCATTCATGGAATTTCAGTTCCTTAGGGTTTTATTATCTAGATAGTTCTATTAGTATCTATATAAAGCACCTATCAACATGTGATAGGGCTTGTTCCAGATTTTCAAGCTTTTTGTAATTCCTTTTTTATCAAATATAAAAGTTGGTGTTTTCTTGTGAATTGTAATTCCTTTTTACTATTTTAAAAAGTTCGTATAAGCTTGTTTAATCTGAGTTTCATTTATCATATCTTTGTGAAGTTCAGTTTTCAAAAAAGTTTGAAAAACTGTTAAGTTCAAAAGATTTTTCAGAAAACATTTTTTTGGTTGTTAAAGCTTACTGTTTCAAAAGCCATTCCCACAAGCTCTTGACACCAGCTTGTGGGCTAAGCTTTTTGAAGCTTCTATTTCTTTTCCTTGTTGGTTGTGTTTGTGCAGGATCAAACAAGAACAAAGGATACCATTATCATCATCATTTTGCAGCCAAAATCCCAAAAAGTCTGCACAAGCCCGAGCTTGTTTGGAGGTGACTTTTCAGTCACTGTTGGGCCTGGATGTAGGTCCAACAAGGTAACCTCATTGTTTCTATTTTTCGGTTTTCAATTTGGTGATTTATGTGATTTAAGTGAAAAGTGCATCTAAGTGTTTAAGTGTTGGTTATTTGGTTTGTTATTGCATATTTTATGTTTATATGCATGATAGGTTAAGTTTGAATCAATTTGGTAGGATTTAAAAGGAATTTGCTTTGTTAATTATTGGTTTTCAGTCATTAAGGGGTGTTTGGATCTGGTACTTAATTGAGATTGGTGAAAGATTTTTGGGTTATAACTGGTTTAACATACTCATTGGGTTGTTAGTAGGTGATGTTAGTTCTTGGTTTTCAATTTGGTAGAGTTTAAATCAAATTTGCATGTTAAAAAAATGGAAAATAGCACATAAATCAGTAAGGTCCCATTACTGCTTGATTTTTGTAGAAAATTGGCCACCAATCTTGATAATCTGTTAGGATTAAGTGCTTAGTAGGATTGTGGATAACTTGAATGTCATTTGGTTGATTATTGTGCAAGTTTTGAAGGTCTTAAATTCGTTTTTGTGCACATTGAACCAGCAAACTAATCACAGACCTAAGTTACCATTCATCAGTAACTTTTTGAGCATTTTTGTGTGTGATTTTGTGAAGTTACTTGTGTTTCTTTTTGCATAAACTGACTCCCCACAACCCAATTGGTGTGGGGGTGCCTTGTTGTCCAAAGAAAACCAAGCATATTAGCTTTCCTAAGCTAATAGGTCAACTGACCATTATTTTACACTAGCAGTGGGAAAAAAGTTCCCCCTGCTAGCACACAAGTTAGTACTGCTTTACAAACAGACAAAAACATGTCACATGTCCCTTTCAGATTTGAACTTTTTTGTCTTTAGTGGGTGAATTTAGGAGTTAGGGTTTCAAACTTTTTGCATTATTTTTCTAATTTAATTTATGATTTTCTGTTTAATTAGATTTTTATTTACTGTTCATTTACTATTTTTAGGATTTATAGCCATTTTAATTAACTTTTAATATTTCTGTTTTTGGCATTTAGTGTTAAAAAGTGTTATTTTTCAGTTTTAATAATTTTCATAGACTTAGAAAAACATTTTACGATTTTTAGTTAAAAAAGTTTTCACTGTTCACTTTTAAATTATTTTTTAGAATTAATTTAGTTTAATTAGGGTTTTTATTTAAACAGTTTTTGTCTTCTAGTGCAAAATTTTATATTTTTCAAACTTTTTCATTTTTCTTCTGTTCATTAGAGTAATTTAGGATTTTTAAAATTGACAAATTATTTTTGGCATTATTTTATTATTTTTTATAATTATTTTGGTTTAAAAATAGTTTTTAGTGATTTAAAAAATATAAAAATAGTTTTTAAAATTTAGGAAAAATACTTTTCAGTCTTTAAATAATATAATTAACTTATTTGTTCAATAAAATATTATTTTGGCCATTTTGATTAATTATATTTAATTTTAGGGCTTTAATTAGCATTTAAAATTGAATATTTAATTAATAAAAGGGTTTAAAATATTTTTATTGGATTTTTATTCTTATTTATATTATTTTAGATTTATTTTAGCTTTTAATTAATTTTTAGGTTTAAAATTTTTAATTTTGTAGTTTTTAAGGTTTTACGTGAACGCCTTTTCGTCTTAGCTCGATCCGTCTTCGTAACCGTCATTCTTTTCTCACCCCATTTCTATTTTCTTCTTTCTCAAATATAATCACAAATCAAAAATCAATTCATTACACAACGCACTAGCCTCCTCGAGAACGAACTCACTTTTAGGGTCATTTACACACGGTTTTCCTAAATCGTCGTGCTTACCCTATATTTTACCCTTGTTTTCCTAAACAAGTGGTGATTTTACAACTATCAAAGAACTCTCATACTGAATCTTTCAAGTATAATTTTTGGCTGATTACAGTGACACTATGAATCACAATGTTTCTCACGGTTAGTGTTATCATGACTAAGATTACGCGTAAAGGAGAGAATCCTACGCTAAGAGTGGTATAATTGACCGAGACCCATAATCTTACAAACTTCTATGTATCCAGTTTTTGCAAAATGTACCATGATCCAAAACCAATATTGGTGGGACGGTGTGAAACAAGATACAGTTATGTTCATATCTAAACGCCTAACATACCAGCAGGTTAAGATAGAACGCCAACACGCTAGTGGTTATTTCAACCTTTGAAAATTTCGAATGGAAGTGGACAAGATCTCCATGGATTTTGTTACCGGACTACCGCAGGCTAAGAAGAAGCATAATGCTATTTGGGTCGTTTTTCGACCATTTAACCAAGCCTACACGTTTTATTTCATCCGAAAGGATTACGCTGTTGGCAGAACTATCGGTAATTCAACAAGAGATTGTACGGTTTCACAGTATCCTGTCAACAATCATATCAGCTAGAAATTTACATTCACGTTCACGTTCACGTTTATGTTAACGCTCACAATTATGTCTCACGTTCGTGTTCACGACCTTGTACACGTTTACGTTCTTATTCCATTTTGTTATTTTCTTTTCTCACTCAATTTCATGACATTGTTCACGATCATGATTGTATTCCATCTTAAAACTTACGTTTCACTTTTTATTTGGAAAGATTTGCAGGAAGCTTGGGAGACCAGACTCAAGCTTAGGACAAATTTCCATCCTTAGACAAACATTTCACGTCACATTGCCCGTCTCATCTCGTATCGTTTGGTGTTAACTCCTCGATTATCGCACGTTCATGATATGTTTCACATATCATGTTAACCCTACGTTTCTCACATCATCTTTATGATATATTAGAAGTATCGCGTTCACCATATGTTCCACATATTTCATCCACCATATCTCCAAGTATCACGTTCAATATTGTTCACGTGTGACGTTCACAATTGTTCACGTACTACATTTAAATATGTCTCGTGCATCATTACTCAGAGGTTACTAATGTCATTATTCTGGGTCATTTCATATCGTAATGTTCATTTATTCTTTCTCGTTATTCCTTATCCACTCGTTCAGACTCATGAGGATCATCTTACGTTAAAAAACCAGAAACTTTTCCGTATCGTCAAGACGGGGTCATGAAGACCAAGATTATTAATTTCATCAAGATCATTGGAGGAACCATCTCGAGCGGGAATCCACTTGGGAAATGGAGGAGTCCATCTGGATTTCTTATCCTCTTTTCTTTTCATAATCCGAATATGTTCTTTTAGCCACGTCATTTCCCAGGTTCTTTTCAGCCACGTTACGTCCATGTTCCGTCCAACCATATCGTATCTCTAATTTGAGGACGGATTTTTTTTTGAGGAGAAGAGTTGTAAAACCAACTTTAAAATACCTTAGAATATTAAATGCATGAAAACGCGGTCAAATTAAAACTTTACGATTAATTAATATACGACACGTATCACGAACATTTAATATAATTATTATGTATGTTAATTAATTACTACAAGTATTACGTATGTTATTATTAATTATAATACACAATAAGTATTTACGTATAATACTAAACACGTAACAAGAATAAAACACGACCTTTAAAACACGAACACACATGACAAATAAATAAACACGAAAAACAAAACGAAATGTATATGGGGGTGTTGTGTTGGATGCCTAAAAGAGACAAGAAAGGGGATTTTGCCCGACCCATTTAGAAATATTCACAAATAAACAAAACTCCAGGGAGTTTAGTCATTTACCACTTTACAGGAAATTAATCAAAAACCCTATTCTCCCTTTTGTCTCTTTTTGGCTGCAGCATACATAATATGAGCTAAATTACTCATATCAATTATATCAATAAACATACAATATATGCATAAAATGTATAAAAAAGGCCTTGTATATGTTTGTTTGTTGTTTAATGTGTGTAGGTACCGAAGTTCACGAAAACCGGCAAAATCAACACGAGTTTGAAGAAAAGATCAACAAAGCCAAATTCAAGCTCAATTTTAGTGGATTTAATATTTTATGAAGATAAATGGGCTTGTGGGTCCCACATTTTGGGTATTGGGCCCAAAAGCCCAATAACAAAAACAATTTATCTATTTTAACCCAAATAGTCCATTAAAGGCCTAAAATTGAAAATGTTGTGAGTCGGGTTGAGTAATAAATGGGCTACAAGCCCATTTCACATCTTAAATGTTATGAAGCGAAAGGAATGAATTTGGGCTTTTGATACAAGATAAATAAACTTTTCAGTCAAAACCAATTCACCAAACGTAACTTACACACACATCTATTTTCACTTTTTGATAACTCCAAAGTTTAACCCTTTTCTCTCTCACCTTCACAACCAAAAATAACCAGAGATCCTATCTCACCCCTAACCCTAGATCAATAGTAAAATTGGGGGTTTTACCTATTAAGGGCGCGTGATGATTCACGCATTCTTAATTAATACCCATGTTTCCCGGATTAAGAAGATGGGAAGAAGCTGTGACGTGTCCCCTTTTCACATCCCTGATTGGGTGAAACACATCACCCATCCCCACTCCTACAATCAAAACTTACCACCTCATACTTGAACTAGCACAACTAGAACAACCCCTTGACACGTTGGCAATCCGTGTGCAAGGGGTGTTATCTCAACCGTAGATCATGTTTAAGAAGAAAGAGAAGAACGAAGATGCCATCTGGACGGCTGATATCAAGTTATTTGCTCAACAAATCACCACCAAGGGCCTTGGGGGTTGGATATAAAAACCCCCATATTTCTGTAATTTAATTATCCAATTTTTATTTTTACTGCTGTTATGTTAAATTAGTTTTAGGGTGATTGTACTTTTTTTATTCAAGTATTGTAATCATTCTAATTATTAATAAAAGTTTATTTACCTTTTAATCAAATTCGAGTTGATTTACTGACTAAATTTAATTTTGCAAATTGACTCTTTAAAACTGTTTGATATAATAACAATGAATTTATTTAATCTAGTTAATTGATAACTTGTTTTAAATAAATAAAATAAATATTGGGAGAAAACTTTCTGACTGGAAAGTTGGATAAAGAGTTATGGTTCATGGTGGTTCGTATGGTGGTTCGAATGGAGTGGGTTAATACAATGTTTAACGGTTCGATGATGGTGAAAGGTGGTCTTGATTCAGTGTTTTAGACGGCTCAGCGCCGCTTCTACGTCCCAAAGGGTTCTACAATAGGTTTGTTATCTGTTAATTTTAATGTTATTTATATTTAAGTTGAATTAGTTTAATGATTTATATGAATTGTTTAAATCTGTTTGATTATTTACTTTTGATTTGCTTTAGTTTAATTGAGTTTGATTGAATATTCGGATACCTTGGTGATTGGATTTTAGCTTTTTACTTTTTATTGGTTTTCTAAAGGTTTCTGATTTTTGATTATAGTTAAGTGTTGATATTAAATATGTGTTGATTTGAGTCTGCATATGAAGTTATGATTGTTTCATGTAGTCTGCTGGTTCATTTTAAAAGTTTAATTAGTTTTGAGTTTATCTGAGTATTCAAGTTTCTGATATAATTTAGTTTTTCTGCTTATAAGATATAATGTATGTTTGAGATCTACTAGACTTGGTAAGTAATAGTTGAATGCTATTGATATTTTTAAAGCAGAGTATGATAGGTTCTTATTGAGCTGATATAAATGACTTTGTTTTTTTTATGGCTTTGTTTTTGCTGATAAGTTTTAATGAGTAAAAATCTATATTAATATAAGATTGATGGCTGCTGTATTTGTTCTTGACCTTGTTGATTTAACTAGTGTTTTGACTAGAAGATTGCTGTGTTTTAGCTGTTTATTTTCACTGAATTTTGATCAATTGCTGATAATTTGGTAGTCCAATGTAGAAGTTTGTGATGGTTTGCTGAATTTATATTGTGTGTACTCTGCTGTAAATTTGTTCAAGCAAAAAGCTATCAGGTTAACTGATTTGATAGCTTATACTGATTCCTATCAGTCCAAGTATTCATCTCACAAATAAGTCATTACTATGACTTTATTTTAGTTTTCTTTCTGTCCAAAAATAATTCGCCAAAAATATGTCTTCAATGGGACTCGAACCCATGACCTCCTGGTCATGGGTCATATGACTTAACCAACTCGACTAGCTTGCTAATTTGGTTTAATAACATACGTTTTAATTAATATAGTCATTTAGCTAGTAGCTGTAAGCTTTAGAGTGTTTTAAATTCATAGATTTTATTTTATTCTAATTTAAATCATTTAATTTCTTTTATAAAATTTAAAAATAAATAAATAAAAACAAAAAAAATATGTTCTATTAGTTTTTGAAATTTAATTAGTTATAAAAACTAGTTTTGAAATTAATTATATTTTAATTAAATTAGTTCTTAAAATAGATTTTGTTTAGTAAAAAGTAAAAGTTACTTTTTTAGATTTAATAAATTAATAGATTTTAAATAGGTTTTAAATTAGTTTTAATAAAGTTTTTTTATAGTGTAAAAGTAAAGTTAATTAAATAGGTAAGTTTTAATTATTTTTAAATAGTTTAAATAGTTAAATATTTTAATAATTGCCTTTAGATAAAATAATAGGGAACGATTCATGCACTTTAGGATCTAATTAATTAAAAAATTGTGGGAGTAATTTTAGTTTAAAACCGAAATCCCATTCAAATCAATTGTCCAAATCGAAACAAAACGTCTCAAATTCACTTGATCTTCGTGTACAACGAACTTGGTTCATCAACGTGTTTAATTAAATCCGTCTTCGACTTATTTATGGACTATTACCTTTTCCTAAGGGTAATTTCCTAAATTTTTCCTATATCGTATCTAATTAAAATACATCGACATTCCACGACACATCAAAAATTTTGGCGCCGCTGACGGGGATCTTGTGTACGATTCGTTTCGTGGAGATTTGTTGATAGTTGATTTGAAGACCCTTTCCGTCCTCCAAAAGTTTTATTATTCTTCTATTATTATAGTATGTATCGTTTTTCGTGTTTTTTGTGATTACTATATTATATTACGTAGAACAATAAATTTACCTACTTCCAAATAAGACCTTAGTTGGGATTTCATCACCTAGCTATTGTATTCGAATCCAAAACGAAAAAAAGGCAAAATAGATAAATACTAATAAAAAGTTTGAACTCGATTTATACAAACTATAAGGTGGGTATAAGGCGACGAGCTATAAAAGGTCGTCTAAGGAAAAAGGTTTTTAAGTGCTTTTTTCCACCTCGTTTCCCTGCTTGCTTGTGCGTATATTGAGAGGGACGACCGATTATTGTTTTGCCAACTCAAGGAGTATTATATCTTATTTTTATAGTTTACTTATTGAACCTCGAGACGTTTAGGTTTTCACCTACGTTTCAAAGTCGACCGAGGGTAGATTACTTCCATAGTAATTATCCTTATTCCTTGTTTTTTTATCAATCTTTTTGATTGAGCAATACCAAATAAAAATACCAAAAATAATCTTCTTCTTGTCTAATTTCTTTTCTTCAACCCTCTAAAATTCTCGTCACTTTGGTTTATGCAATTACGATCTTCTCGACTTTTGATTGATTACAATAGGCTTGAAAATATTCCTCGTAGGAATAGAAATCGTCAACAACGAATAGTGGAACCCGAGCTTCCACCTATTGTTGTAGAGAAGGCCGATAACCGAACAATGGAGGAATTGCTCCGTGCACCCACCGAAGGGTATGGGGAAGCAATCGTTGTGCCGGGTATTTTGGCGGATCATTATGAGATTAAGTCGGGTCTTTTATCACTCATTCGTGCCGACCAATTTCGTGGCAATGAGACCGATAGCCCGCACTCTCACATTCGGAATTTTCATCGTATTACCTCGACTCTCAAGTTTAGAGATGTGTCGAATGACGCGATTAAGCTCATGCTTTTTCCATACTCGCTCGAGGGTAACGCTAAGATTTGGTATGAGAAAGAACCCCGGGTTCGATTTTAACATGGGATGATTCAGTGCCTAAGTTTATGAATTATTTCTTTCCATCATCTAAAACAACACACTTTAAGAACGAGATCACTAGATTTGAACAAAAGTGCATGAATCGTTTGGAGTTACTTGGGAAATGTTTAAAGATTTGTTAAGACAATGTCCACACCACGGTTTCTCGAAATTGCACCAAATTAATACTTTTTATAATGGACTTAATATGATTGAACAAGATTCTTTAAATGCCGCCGCGGGTGGTAATCTTTTAAGAAAAACTCCGAGAGACGCGTGGGGTATAATTGAGAATAAGTCTAGAGTGCAATATTCACAAAACACACCGGTTGTTTCCAATTTGAATTCATCTAATACCGAAATTGCTAGATTGGACTCTAAGATCGATAATGGATTTGCTACATTGTTGAATGAGATTAGGAAGAATCCTCATGGATCGATTAATATGGTTGAGAATTTTTATGTATCATGTGGTGGAGCACATCCTAATTATGCTTGTTCAACCACGGGGTTTGATCAAGCTAGTGCTTTTGCCGCGACGGGAACTTATGGCCCTAACGGTCAAGTTCCTCGTCAAAATCATGTTGCTCCACTAGGTTTTCCACCGGTTCAACATAGGTACAACAATGGAAATAATGGGAATAATTTTAACTGTGGTAACCAAGGGAATTTCAATCAAGTAATTAGATTTAATGCTAATCAAAACAATCAAGGTTTTCAAGGCAATAACCAAAATGATTTGTCAAGATACATCAAATCAAATGAGGCAAATATGAAAGCTTTCCAAAACAATCTTCAAGGACAAATGGCAACTTTGAAAAATGAGTTTCAAAATACGATCAAGGGACAAAATAACAAGATTGAGCTTAACCAAAACCGTATGGAGAAAAGTTTAGAGCAAAGTCAAAATCAAATGCAACAAAGTTTGGAACAAAGTCAAAACCGTTTTGAGGGAAATCAAGCTAACTTTGAGAACAAACTACTTTCGATGTTTGAAACTTTTATGTGCAAACTCTCCTCTTCTTCGGGTGACTTACCTAGCAATACCATTCCAAACCCGAAGGGTGAGATGAAAGCTATAACCACACGTAGTGGGAAGGCTTTAGACGGACCTTTGCTTCCACATGTGAGTACCTCTCTGGTGAGGGAAGTGGAGCAAGAACCCGAGGTGGTTAAAGAAAAGGAAATTCCTAATCCACCAAAGGTAGACCAATTGCCTATTCCGGAACCCGAGCTTCCGAAGACTAAACCCACACTACCCTACCCTTCGAGACTAAACAAAGAGAAGCTCCGCGAAAAGACCAATGCTCAAATGTCTTGTTTCTTGAGGTGTTTAAGAAAATGTATATTAATCTTAGTTTCGCGGATGCATTGCTTAACATGCCTAAGTTTGCTTCAACAATGAAAAGGATGATGAACGATAAAAAGAAATTGGTTGAAATGTCTACATCTTTAAATGAAAGTTGTGCCGCGGTTCTCTCTAAAAAGTTTCCCAAAAATCTTGGAGACCCCGGTCAATTTTTGATACCATGT
Source organism: Glebionis coronaria (assembly GCA_025667525.1). NCBI lineage: Eukaryota > Viridiplantae > Streptophyta > Magnoliopsida > Asterales > Asteraceae > Glebionis > Glebionis coronaria. The sequence continues at coordinate 647,017 of JANFOE010000136.1, forward strand.
GATTTCCCTAATATGGAAGAATGCTTAGCATTAGCCGATCTTGGCGCTAGCATTAATTTGATGCCTCTTTCCGTGTGGAAAAGGTATCACTTCCCGAGCTTACACATACTAAGATGACTATCGAGCTAGCGGATCGATCGACCACCTTTGCAAAAGGTATAGCCGAGGAAGTGTTAGTCAAAGTAGGAAAGATCATCTTCCCAGCGAGTTTTGTAATTTGCGATTATCCCGAGATTCTCGTGTGCCTCTTATTTTGGGAAGACCGCTTTTAAATACGGCTAGTTCTATAGTTGACATGAGAGCGGGGAAATTGATTTTATGTTTTGATGACGAAAGTATCACAGTTTATGTTGGTAATATCTCGAGACCTTCTTCCGAGTACTACGAGGAATCAATTAATCAAATCGATGTGATTGATGTTGCTAGTGAAGAAGTTTCGCAAGATATGCTTGGTTTTTCGGATATTTCCAAAAGTGGCAATCCCACTACATCGAATCTGATTATCTCTTTGGCTAAACCTCCACTCACTCCATTTGAGGGAGGGGACTTCGTTCTAGAAGAGCTCAAGGATAATGGTCATTCAAAAATCGATAAGGATATTGATGATTACCTTAGCAAACCATTCGATCCTAGTGAGTTTGATAGTGAGAATTTTGATCCCGAGGGAGATATTGTGTTGATTGAAAAGTTGTTGAATATGGATCCTTTTGAATCACCACCTATGGAATTAAAAGTTGTGAGTGAAATGGAAACTAAAGTGAAAACATCTATTGAGGAAGCACCCGAATTAGAACTTAAGGAACTTCCCACTCATTTGGAGTATGCTTTTCTTGAAGGAACGGATAAGTTACCGGTGATTATTGCCAAGGGATTAAAGGAAAATGAAAGGATGAACTTATTAAAGTTCTTAAGAAACATAAACGGGCCATTGCATGGAAAATCTCCGACATCAAGGGTATAGATCCAAAATTTTGTACTAATAAAATTCTAATGGAGGAAGATTATAAACCCACTATCCAAAATCAAAGAAGGGTCAATCCAAAGATTCATGAGGTGATAAAAAAGGAAGTCACTAAACTTCTAGACGCCAGAATGATCTACCCTATCTCGGATAGTCCATGGGTTAGCCCCGTGCATTGTGTTGCAAAGAAAGGAGGAATGACGGTTGTTACTAATGAGGATAATGAATTGATTCCTACTAGACTTGTAACCGGTTGGTGTGTTTGTATTGACTATAGGAAGCTTAATGATGCCACTAGGAAGGATCATTTTCCATTACCTTTTATGGATAAAATGTTAGAGAGACTAGCGGGAAATGAATTCTATTTCTTTTTGGATGGATTTTCCGGCTATTTCCAAATTCCCATTGACCCTCGTGATCAAGAAAAGACCACATTCACTTGCCCTTATGGAACATTTGCTTATGTCAAATGCCTTTTGGATTATGCAATGCTCCGGGGACGTTCCAAAGGTGTATGATGGCTATTTTCCATGATATGATCGAAAAAACCATGGAAGTCTTCATGGATGATTTCTCGGTTTTTGGGGAGTCTTTCACTTCATGTCTCTCTAACTTGGAAAGAATGTTGCAACGTTGTGAGGAAACGAATCTTGTGCTTAATTATGAAAAATGTCACTTCATGTGCAAAGAAGGAATTGTGTTAGGACATAAGATCTCTAAGGCCGGTATTGAGGTTGATAGGGCTAAAATCGACGTGATAGCAAAATTACCTCCACCCACCACCGTTAAGGGAGTTAGGTGTTTTCTCGGCCATGCCGGCTTCTATAGACGTTTTATCTAAGACTTCTCTAAGATAGCTCGGCCTATGACCCATAGTTTGGAAAAAGAGACTCCATTCCTCTTTTCGGATGAGTGTATTCAAGCCTTTGAGATGCTTAAAAGAAAATTAACCGAATCGCCGATTTTAGTTGCTTCGGATAAGAACCTACCTTTTGAAATTATGTGTGATACTAGTGATTACGTGGTAGGTGACGTAAGTCAAAACATTTCTTGGCTATACACTATGCAAGTAAGACTATGACGGATGCTCAAACAAAGTACACTACAACGGAAAAGGAGTTACTAGCCGTTGTGTAAGCTTTTGAAAAGTTTCGACCATATCTCGTCTTGTCTCAAACCATAGTGTATACGGACCACTCGGCTATCAAATATCTTTTTAGTAAACAAGATGCTAAGCCGAGGTTGCTCCGGTGGATTCTCATCCTTCAAGAATTTAATTTCAAAATTCTAGACAAAATAGGAGTCGAGAATCTCTCGGCCGATCATCTATCTCTACTTGAGAATCCTCACCAAAGTGATCGAGAGAATAAGGAAATCAATGAAACAATTCCTCTCGATATGCTTGGTAAGATTGCTTTTCGTGGTGATGATAGTACCCCATGGGTTGCGGACATTGCAAATTACCATGCGGGGAAATTTATGATCAAGGGTATGTCGTCCCAACAAAAACGAATTTTTTTCAAAGATATATCCTATTACTTTTGGGACGACCCCTATTTATTTCGTGTATGTGCGGATCAAGTTATTCGTAGGTGCGTGTTTGGTAAGGAAGCTCAAGATATTCTAAAATCTTGTCATTAGGGACCCACCGTGGGACATCATGGTGCCAACGCCACCACAAATAAAGTCTTTGATGCCGGCTTCTTTTGGCTTTCCATATATCGTGATGCCCAAGACTTGATCAAGACTTGTGATGCTTGTCAACGTAAAGGAAAGAACTCACAAAGGGATGAAATGCCTCAAAACATTATCCAAGTTTGTGAAATCTTTGACATTTGGGGGATCGATTTTATGGGGCCATTTCCATCATCGAAAGGAAATAAGTATATTCTCGTAGCTGTGGACTATTTGTCTTAATGGGTTGAAGTTAAGGCTTTGCCTACGAATGATGCTCGAGTTATGGTGAAATTTTTGAAACAACTCTTCGCTAGGTTTGGAACTCCACGGGCTATAATAAGTGATCGTGGGACCCATTTTTGTAATGAACAATTTGAAAATTTTCTAAAGAAATATGGTATCACTCATCGACTTTCGACGGCTTATCACCCTCAAACGAGTGGTCAAGTGGAGGTTTCAAACCGAGCTCTTAAGAGGATTTTGGAGTGTTCTATTAGAGAAAATCGCACTTCATGGTCGGATAAATTGGATGATGCATTGTGGGCTTTCCGTACGGCTTACAAGACGCCAATTGGTTGTACACCATTTAGGTTGGTCTACGGAAAGGCATGCCACTTGCCAATTGAACTCGAACATAAGGCGTATTGGGCTCGGAAGCATTGTAACTTTGATTTGCGGACCGCGGGTGATCATCACAAGGTTTAATTGAATGAACTAAGTGAATTAAGGGATCAAGCTTATAAAAATTCTTTGATCTATAAATAGAAGACTAAGAGGATTCATGACTCTAAGATCAAAAACCGCATTTTCAATGTTTGTGATCAAGTCCTCTTATTGAACTCTAGAATTAAGATTTTCTCGGGCAAGCTTAAATCCCGTTGGTCTGGACGATTCACCATTTCACAAGTTTTCCCTTATGGCCCCGTTGAGCTTGCTCAAAAAGACGGGCCTAACTTTAAGGTGAATGGTCATCGTGTGAAACACTACTTTGGAGGGGACATACCTACGGAGGTTGTTCCGGATCTTCAAACATTCCCTAAGTACCAATGAATGCGGGGATCGATTCGAGCTCATGACTCGATTAACAAAAACGAGGTGCCTTGTGGGGGAGTCCCATACATTCTATCTTGTATTTATTTTCTAACACTAATAAGGCTTCATCTTTCAAGCTCGTGCTCATGTTTTGTTGTGTTGTGAATCTTAGGTATGACCCTAATTATTGAAGACTCTCGTGTTCGGTTTTTGCCGGTCCCCCCTTGATCTTTCTTACTTTGATTGTCAAAAGGGGCACATTCTCTTTCCTTTGATTTTTATCGACTAATGTTTTATCTTGAGGCATAATTAATAAACGGCTTATAGATTTGCGTGCTCTTTCCATGTTAGGATTTTTCATTAGACTCTTCGTGTTTTAGCAAGGGGGTGTTACTCTTGAGCTAAGAAACATTGAGGACATTGTTTGGTTTTAGCACGGGGAGTCAATCGATATAATCGCTTGTAATTGCTTTTGTCGTGTCTAAACGTAATCGTTTTTCTCGTTTTTCATAAAATTTTTAAAATTTTTAGTGTTATTTTAAGTTTTAATAAAGAAAATAAGTGCTTTTGACACAAATGTAGGCTTTCCGTTGGTGAAAATAAAAATAGTTTTTGACTCGACTTGGTTTTTACCTTAGCTTTTTCCTTAACGTGTTTAAATCAAGTATTGCTAGGCTTTTATATAGGGAACCTTAAAATGCGAAAGTCTTAACTCATACGGGTTAAGAACGAGAACTTTTCGCAAGTTCCTATAATTGATCCTAGAAAGTTGTTTATCAAGGGAACTTTAAAACGCAAATTCTAAAACTTGAAAAAGTATAAGAAGATGCAAGATCCTATAGATGATTTGAAAACTCAAAACTTTGATTTAATAGGCTAAGTATCCATTGATTTCATATTTTTGAAGTTTTACAATATGGAGAACAAGAGATTATATAGTTTAATCACAAGTTTTTAAAGTTAATTCTTCTTTGTGTAAGTATTTTTGTGTTTGATTTAATCTCCTCGTATTTATTTTTCACGCTTGAATATAAATTGCTTAATAAATGAAGTTTTTAGCGGTTTAAGCTTAATATCTTAACTCGTAACTCCTTCTTTTTCTTCCCTTGTAATTAAAGTGAGAACACATTAAGGGTGTCAGCGTCATGGACTTTTGGTCATGGGATTGCGGAAATTTGGCTTACTATACATATCATAATAATAAGAACAATAAATAAAAACATTTTCTCTACGAGCCTTCGGGTGGGAGTCATGTAGCACTAACCTTGTCATTAGAGCCTTAGGGTGTATGGTAAGGGGACGTGTTTAATAAAAATTGCTTCATCATCATGAGCCATAAGGTGGGATGGTGAATGTCAATTCCCTTATTTTTGTCCAAGGAGCCTTCGGGAGTGAATTATTAATAAGGAGCACGAGTACATCTTAAAGAGCCACAAGGTGACATGATGTGATTGTTGCTAACTCCATTAATAAAGTCATAATTGACTTTGGAGGTTTTATTGTTGCTTTAAGAAGTCCTATTAGCCAAAATTCGGGTCCGGGGATTTATCCCTCAAATCGTGTTAAGTTATCCTTGATGTGGGCTTTCTTTAGTGACAACGGTTTTTGAAGTCGAGGTTAGGTTTTGAGTGTTGAGTTTACACTGTTCATGCCTTCATTTTTGGACTAATAAAATAAAATAAGTCAAATGAGCCTTTGGGTGAATGACAATAATTTAAAATCTAGAGATACAATTAGGAATAAAAGGAGATTGAGTTTAACACAAATTACTTGTATGAGTTGTTTTAATTTTGGGGCTTATGATTAACAATGATCTTGTTTTTTAAACTTGTCATGGAAAAGTGAAAAGTCGAGGACGATGAATCCATTTGAGTTTTATGATCCTAAAAGTTAGTTTTCAAATAATGAAAGCTTTACATTATGTCTTTCCAAAATAAAGTTTTAAAAGTTGAATAAAAGTGTAGTTAGTGTTTTATTTTATCATTGCGTGAGAACACGATAATTACTTAGCAAGGGGGAGTTTGATATGAGCTAAATTACTCATATCAATTATATCAATAAACATACAATATATGCATAAAATGTATAAAAAAGGCCTTGTATATGTTTGTTTGTTGTTTAATGTGTGTAGGTACCAAAGTTCACGAAAACCGACAAAATCGACACGAGTTTGAAGAAAAGAACAACAAAGCCAAATTCAAGCTCAATTTTAGTGGATTTAATCTTTTATGAAGATAAATGGTCTTGTGGGTCCCATATTTTGGGTATTGGGCCCAAAAGCCCAATAACAAAAACAAGTTATCTATTTTAACCCAAATATTCCATTAAAGGCCCAAGATTGAAACGATAGGAATGAATTTGGGCTTTTGATACAAGATAAATAAACCTTTCCATCAAAACCAATTCACCAAACGTAACTCACACACACATCTATTTTCACTTTTCGATAACTCCAAAGTTTAATCCTTTTCTCTCTCACCTTCACAACCAAAAATAACCAGAGATCCTATCTCACCCCTAACCCTAGATCAATAGTAAAACTGGGGGTTTTGCCTATTAAAGGCGCGTGATGATTCACGCGTTCTTAATTAATACCCAAGTTTCTCGGATTAAGAAGATGGGAAGAAGCTGTGACGTGGCCCATTTTCACATCCCTGATTGGGTGAAACACATCACCCATCCCCACTCCTCTAATAAAAACTTTCCACCTCATACTTGAACTATCACAACTAGCACAACCCCTTGACACGTTGGCAATCCGTGTGCAAGGGGTGTTATCTCAACCGTAGATCATGTTTAAGAAGAAAGAGAAGAACGAAGATGCCATTTGGACGGCTGAGATGAAGTTATTTTCTCAACAAATCAACACCAAGGGCCTTGAGGTTTGGCTATAAAACCCCCCATATTTCTGTAATTTAATTATCCAATTTTTATTTTTACTGTTGTTATGTTAAATTAGTTTTAGGGTGATTGTATTTTCTTTATTCAAGTATTGTAATCATTCTGATTATTAATAAAAGTTTATTTACCTTTTAATCAAATTCGAGTTGATTTACTGTATAAATTTAATTTTGCAATTGACTCTTTGAGTCTGTTTGATATAATAACTATGAATTTATTTAATCTAGTTAATTGATAACTTGTGTTAAAAAATAAAATAAATATTTGGAGAAAACTTTCCAACTAGAAAGTTGGATAAAAAGTTATGGTTCATGGTGGTTTGTATGGTGGTTCGAATGGAGTGGGTTAATACGATGGTTAATGGTTCGATGACGGTGAAAGGTGGTCTCGATTCAGTGTTTTAGACGGCTCAGCGCCGCTTCTACGTCCCAAAGGGTTCTACAATAGGTTTGTTATCTATTAATTTTAATGTTATTTATATTTAAGTTGAATTAGTTTAATTATCTATATGAATTGTTAGAATCTGTTTGATTATTTGCTGATGATTTGCTTTAGTTTAATTGAGTCTGATTGATTATTTGGATATGAACTTATGATTGTTTCATGTAGTCTGCTGGTTCATTTTATAAGTTTAATTAGTTTTGAGTTTATCTGAGTATTCAAGTTTCTGATATAATTTAGTTTTTCTTCTTATAAGATAAAATGTATGTTTGAGATCTGCTAGACTTGGTAAGTAATAGTTGAATGCTATTGCTATTTTTAAGGCAGAGTATGATAGGTTCTTATTGAGCTGATATAAGTGACTATTTGTTTTTTTTATGGCTTTGTTTTTGCTGATAAGTTTTAATGAGTAAAAATCTATATTAATATAAGATTGAGGGCTGCTGAATTTGTTCTTGACCTTGCTGATTTAACTAGTGTTTTGACTAGAAGATGCTGTGTTTTAGCTGTTTATTTTCATTGAATTTTGATCAATTGCTGATAATTTGGTAGTCCAATGTAGAAGTTTGTGATGGTTTGCTGAATTTATATTGTGTGTACTCTACTGTATATTTGTTCAAGCAAAAAGCTATCAGGTTAACTAATTTGATAGCTTATACTGATTCCAATCAGTCCAAGTATTCGTCTCACAAATAAGTCATTACTGTAAACTTTATTTTAGTTTTCTTTCTGTCCAAAAATAATTCACCAAAAATATGTCCTCAATGGGACTCGAACCCATGACCTCCTGGTCATGGGTCATATGACTTAACCAACTCGACTAGCTTGCTAATTTGATTTAATAACATACGTTTTAGTTAATATAGTCATTTAGCTAGTAGCTGTCAGGTTTAGAGTGTTTTAAATTCATAGATTTTATTTTATTCTAATTTAAATCTTATAATTTCTTTTATAAAAATTAAAAATAAATAAATAAAAACAAAAAAATATATGTTTTATTAATTTTTGAAATTTAATTAGTTATAAAAATTAGTTTTGAAATTAATTAGATTTTAATTAAATTTGTTTTTAAAATAGATTTTGTTTAGTAAAAAGTAAAAGTTAATTTTTTTAGATTTAATAAATTAATAGATTTTAAATAGGTTTTAAATTAGTTTTAATAAAGTTTTTTTTATAGTGTAAAAGTAAACTTAATTAAATAGTTAAGTTTTAATTAATTTTAAATAGTTTAATTTTTAAATAGTTTAAATAGTTAAATATTTTAATAATTGTCTTTAGATAAAATGATGGAGAACGATTCATGCACATTAGGATCTAATTTATTAAAAAATTGTAGGAGTAATTTTAGTTTAAAAACCGAAAACCCATTCAAATCAATTGTCCAAATCGAAACAAAACGTCTCAATTTCACTTGATCTTCGTGTACAACGAACTTGGTTCATCAACGTGTTTAATTAAATCCGTCTTCGACTTATTTATGGACTATTACCTTTTCCTAAGGGTAATTTCCTAAATTTGTCCTATATCGTATCTAATTAAAATACATCAACATTCCACGACACATCAATACACCAAAAACAAAGAGAAGATTTTTGATTTTGATCTTTGTTTAAATACGGGTATCGTTTTCGTAATCTAATCCTAAAAATAGTCACGCATTCGGTATATTTTAAATCCTTAATCTTTTTATTTATGTTCTTATGTTCATGATCATTAAAACAATGTTTAAAAACATGTACACAAAAAGATTAAACATGTGATCGGGTTAGTTTTGGTTTGGTTTGTCGTTGGCACGCAAAACCGAGAGCTTTAAGCTCTCGGTGCTATTTTATCTCAACCAGCCGCACCCCATATGGGGTCGGTGATGGGTTTCTTTTGTCACCCGCTAGCCTAAACATCCCACAGTGGGTGCGTTTGGCTTAGTACTGGCAACCGAGAGTCTTATGACTCTCGGTGGGAATATAGGTCACGGGAGGGGGAACCCCGACTTAAGACAGGGGTGGTTTTGGGAAACTGTGGCACCGATAAGCAGTCGATGGTTGCTTTGGTTTGACGGGGGTAAGGCCACAGCCAAAAGGCTGTGGTGTTTTTTGGTTGTTTTCGTACGACCAAGACACGGGTGTCTCGGTAGGCTCATGGCTAGGGGCTCGGGTAGAACCGAACACACCAAGGGGTGTTTGGCTAAACTTTTGCTAATAAATCTTATGTAAAATTTTATTAATTAATTTTATTATTTAATACATGCTTAATTAAAATTGATTAATAACAAGACTTAGGATATAATTCTTAATATAATATCATGATAATTAAACATGGCCATTTTATAAACTTTGGGTTAGAATAGTTATTAATATAATAATTTCATGACCTAAGATTCATGTACATTTAATTAGTTAAGAACATTGCTTAATTAATATATTTCATTTATTTCCAGGTATAATTAAATTAATAAGTATTCTTTAATTTAATTATACAATAATCATTTAAGATAAATTTTAATTAATATAATCATGTAACATTATTAATTAATAATTACTTATAATATCATGTATTATTATTATTAATTAATAATCCTATGTTAATGACTAATTATATAATATTAATAAACTTTACTATATAATAATCATGACTTATAATATGCTTATTAAAACTATAACTTATATCATTTACTTATTTAATAAGCTTATTTCTATTTATGGAAACATGTCAAATATGGAAACATATTAAATATAGAAACATGCTACTTTTGTAAACTTACTAATTTTGGAAATTTCTATTTTTGGAAATTTCTATTTTTGGAAACTTACTATTTATGGAAACTTTCTATTTTTGGAAAGTTACTATATATGGAAACCTGCTATTTTTGGAAAGTTACTATATATAGAAACCTACTATTTTTAGAAAGTTAATCATTATGATACAACAAGTACAATAACACATAAAACATAGAATACACTAATCAAGAACACATGAATCACTAAGAATCACATGATAAAACATGAAACAATAAAACAAGACAAGAACAAGTAAAAAAGTTAAGAACACATCAAGTAAACTAATAATCAGTAAGTATAAGGTACACAGACAACTCATTCATGTCCCTTTTATTATGTAGCTATCCTGAAGTCGAAGTAGTTCTTCCGCTTTCGTTTTCATCCTCATTACTGGACGCAAGGTACGGATATTTCGTCCTTCAGTAAGGACACTCTCTTCCTATATTAGGATACCTCGTTTACAACCATTTGTTTTCCCCAGTAGCTACATTAAAATTAACAGTAACTAATATGATTAATATTTTAGATTGCCTGAGCTATATACATGCATGCCACTTCCACCTAGTTATAAAGGTACCATAATCATAACACTTGAGGCACCGATGTTATGACTCTTCCGCGGTGAGAGTGATTGTTCATGGCATCCCTTTTCAGTTTTGGCCTTTATATGATTATCATGTAGGGAGAATGGGTGCATCCTAGTACATGTTTAGCATATTACAAGGTAAATGTGGTGTATGCTTTACATCTGTTACATAGAGCTGATACCTCCGCCCAAAATATTATAATTAAAGGCAACCCCTCTAATTGCATGATGAGGTCACCCCTTTATGTATTCATGCACATTGATATTTATCATGACCTATATGGTATCTTTGGTATTTAAAATACAATTTCAGTATAAACATGAATATAAAGTTTTTCAGTATAATTATGAACATAAGACTTTTCTTCAAAACATAAACATCAGACCTTTTCAGTAATAATGTTTTTAATCAACTTCTAGGTTTTCCAGGACTTACATTATTCCGCTGCATTTTCATACTTTACTTATGTTTTAGTCATTTTACTATGTCATTGTATCCGTTCACTGATCATATTGCTCAGCCGTATATTTTCTTTCCATGACCCAAATGGCACGTACACAAGGACAAACTCGGGCATGGAGAGGACGTACATAGGATGGGAGCTATCTTATACTTCTTTTCCTTTTGCACTTAATTCACTTTATGCATCTTTTGAGTTTAGGTTTGGGGGCCGATGTTTGATTTTGGCTTTCCTTTATGGTCATTTATGTTTTAGGACATATTACCTTGCATGATGTTAATCCCACTTCAATCCATAACACAATATTTAGAGAGAGAAAGAGAAGAAAAGTAGAGAGAGAAACTAGAGAGATGGTGGAAGGTTTTTTTACTATTAGAGAGAGAAAGTAAATGTAACCAACACCCTCTTCCATGTGTGGAAGAGGGTATTTATATGCCACACCACATGGGCTTTGGTGGACTTGTTCATAGGCTGGGCTTGGCTTGCACTTGGGCTTACGCCCCTAACTTATACAATATTAGCTTAAAGTCCACGCCCAGTTTTCCCGACTAACCTATTACAATTCAAGACCATTAACGACTAAGATGACCTATTACATTCTTGTTCGACTATATATAAAAAGGGCTAACAATATCCCCCAATGTATCGGTCATGTTTAAAATGCATAAGATAATTGAGTGAATGCATTCTTGTGGAGGTGATCTTCCTTCTTAGGTCTTGTATCTTGGTCTTGATCTTGTTTGTAACAGTTTTGTTCCTTCATGCCTTGTGATATTTATCTTGAGCCTTTGTCTTTTGACTTTGAGTGTTTGAGATCTTCAGTCTATCCTTGATAGTGTTCATCTTGTGCTATTGTGACAAGATGACCTATTACATTCTTACATTCTTAAGTATCTTGATTATCGCTATCTTATGCTCTTGTAACTTCTGAATCGACATCGGTTAGTACACAGCTACACCACCTTCTTGATATGCAGCAACATATATAGACACAGACGAAATGGCTTTGAACATTTCATCCTAACTCGGTAGCGATTTACCTCCGGTCGGTGAAGACCGTTAGACGGTATTTGATACCGTACCTGTGATAGGGTAGATTCTATTAAGAACCTCTTGACAGGGTTTCCCGGCGGTAGTAGCCAATTCTCTTTACTCGACCGTCTCACAACAGACTGCGAACGTAAAGAGTGAATCATACGGATAAATTATCCATCTGATTAGAGTCGTCAATTCAGAACTCCTAAAACAAGTTTGATTCTATAAGAATCGCACCATTGTTGCTTTCCAGTTTGTCACAAGATCGATTCATAATGAATCTTGCGAGTTACCTACCGCAGTGCTGTTTGATGTTGACACTGGAAGGATTTCCATTCGTCACTGTGAGCACTAAGGAGTGTCACTCTGAATGTTCTGGCAAGATCACATGGATTTTGTGAAGAAACCTGGAATCAAGTTTGAATCAATTAAAAATCCAAACTTAGTTGCATTCCAGTTCTCACAAGTTTGATTCGTGTAGAATCGCAAAAGTTACCTACCATGAGCTTGTTTGATGCTGGCTCAAGTAGGATTTCCATGTTCATTGTGAATCGTATCACTCAGATGTTCTTGCAATATTACAAGGATAACGCGTAGGACTCGATTGTGTCCTAATGAGATGATAGATTGATCTCTTTTGGCTCTAGACTCAATAAGTGCATTTTGGTAATCGGAGGCTGGAGTAGACTGTCACCTTTCAATATTAACTAACTCGGAGTGAGAAAGTCAATAGATACGTGTTGATCTCCATGACAATGAGACAAGTTTCTTTTGAGAGAAACTCGAATGGCTGGGGAAGGGTTGTGCATCGCATCACTGGGTCCATGACACTTGTCTTCAAAAGATGTGTTTATCTGGTTTCTGCCAAAGTTGCATAGAAAATTCTACTCCTTCAATGCTTACCAATACGTCCTCACTAGCACCTTGTTGTGATTGTTTGAGTGCTGACTTAAGTAATTGGTCCGAATTCAGCTTCATTCCACTCCATCTTTCCTAAGGACAACTATTTCTAGCTATGGAATGTCCTTGGGTAGATCCATTCGGTTCTGGTTGGATCATAGGACTTAGTTTTCTATCCTATACCACCTTCTTACTCCAACGTTCCATCGTGGATAGTAGGTTCTTTTGGGTATAGATCGTAACCATAAACCATTGAAAACCATTCAAAGTGCTTGATAAAAATCAAAACTTTTAACACTCTGAAATTTTTACATTTTTGAAAAGCTCCCCCTACACACATGCATCGATATACGAAATGGTTTAGCATGTGAAGGAAGGAGTTGCACTTGAGTCTTTAAGATCACATGTTGCGATATATTACATTTTAATCACATTTTGTCCCCCTATCTCTAATATAAAAATATCATATTAGAGATACCAATTGATTAAAATATGACAATTTCTGAAAACCGATTGGGAGAGAAACATGTGCGCACGCATGAATCATGGAACTTTTTCAGTCGGGATGCTCCCCCTCAACAATATATGTGTGTCTTGAAACAAAAGTTTGACAAAATTTTGGAAAAACGACACCACAAAATATGTTGAGGTACGGAGTTGAGATGCCTTATCCGATATAGTATATTACATATGACAGTTTTAAACAATTTTCGAAATGTGTTGGATACATAAAATATGACAATTTCAGAGATGTACCCAACAACATTAAAGGCTTTGATTTTAAAACTCTCCCCCTCAAAAGTTGATGAAAATAGCATATGACATTTTTGAGATATAATACCACATTATGAGGAAGCGAGTATTGTAACACACAATTTTGAAAGATTTAGAAAAACCTTTTGAGAAAGTCTTGAAAAATTATGTTCAACGGTTTTAAAATAATCATGATAGAAGACTTCTCTTCTATTGCTTAGAGAAAGCGCACTAAAATGTACACTCCCCTTTTGGTAAAGCGGACCCGATTTTTATGAGCTCAAAACTTTGATTGTTTTGTGAGAAGCTCATGACCGAGAAAAATTAATTTCCCGTTGTGAAGGATAAGTTATCATCTGTGATAAACTTCCCTTAAGGTGAAGAGCGAGTTCTAAGCTGACATTTACTTAGAAATCGTTTTTCATGAACTTAAAAACTTTGAATGTTTTTATGAGAAGCTCATGACCGAGAAATATGAATTTCTCATTGAGAAGGATAAGTTATCGTTCGTGATAAACTTTCTTTAGTTGAGGTCCGAGTCCTAAGCTGTGATACGCTTAGAAGTCATTATGAGAGAGTATCAAGCTGCTTCATTTGCCAAAACCTCCAAGTCTTCTGGAGTCATATACTTCATACCAAGACGGCCAACGAGATACTGAAACCTATTTTAGGATAGAGCTTTAGTAAACAAGTCTGCTATCTGGTACTCAGTTCCGACAAAGTATAATTCCACGATTCCACGTTCCACTTGTTCCTTGATGAAGTGATGTCTGACTGCTATGTGTTTGGTACGAGAGTGCTGAACCGGATTGCAAGAGATGGCTATGGATGAATTTGAGTCACAATACATAGGTATTTTATCAAAGTAGAAGCCATAATCCGTGAGTTGAGTTCTCATCCAGAGGACTTGAGCACAACACGCGGATAGAGCCACATATTCGGCTTCAGCTGATGAGAGCGAAGTACAATCCTGCTTCTTTGACGACTAGCTCACAAGTTTGTCTTCCCCTAGAAATTGTACGCTACCAGAACTGCTTTTTCGACTTTCAAGGCAACCCGCGTCATCAGAATCTGAAAAAGCTGTTAGATGAAAACTGGTTTCCTTCGGATACTAGATGCCCATGTGAATGGTATTCTTAAGGTACCGAAAGATCCGTTTAACCTCTTTGAAGTGCTTTTGAGTAGGTCTGGCTTGATATCATGCATAATAGCATGTGGCATGATGAATATTAGGCCTGCTGGCTGTAAGGTACATAACTGACCCGATCATACTACGATAGCACGTTTGATCTACGGGATATGAGTACAAATCAGCGTCTAGGGATTTGGTCGACAATGGTGTACCAACGCGAGCACATGAGGTCATACCATGCTTTTTAAGTATCTCTAGAGCATACTTAGCTTGGTTAATGAATATACCACGTGCGGATTGATAAATCTGGAGGCCTAAAAATAATTTTAGCTCCCCCATCATTGACATTCAAATCTGTTGTGCATTAATTTTTCAAAATGTTTTGAAAGTTTTGGGTTCGTAGAACCAAAAATAATGTCATCAACATAAACTTGCACCAGCAGTATGTCATCCCCATATTTATTAATAAAGAGAGTAGGATCAAAAGAACCTTTAGATAATCCTTTAGAAACAAAGAAGTTTGATAGTTCTTTGTACCATGCCCTTGGAGCTTGTTTAAGTCCATATACAGCCTTCTTGAGACGGTAGACTTTGTCAGGATGATGAGGATCGATGAATCCTTCCGGCTTATTCACATACACTTCTTCCTTCAAATGACCGTTGAGAAAAGAAGTTTTAACGTCCATCTAAAAAACCGTGAAGCCCTTATGTGCAGCATAAGCAAGGAATATACTGACAGCTTCCAAACGGGCAACTGGAGCGAATGATTCATCGAAATCTATCCCTTCTTGTTGACGATATCCCTTAACCACAAGACGAGATTTGTTTTTGATGATGGTTTGTTCTTCAACCAGTTTGTTTTTCCAAATCCATTTGAAATCTAAAAGCGAAATTCCATAGGGTCTGTCAACAAGTTCCCAAACATTTAGGCGTTCAAACTGATAAATTTTGTCTTGCATTGATTCAATCCACGCATGATCAGTCATGGCTTGTTTGATGTTTGTAGGTACAGTTGATCTCACGGTGAGTGCATACATACACACATCGCCATCGATTTCGAGTTGTCTGCGTGTTCGAACTGGTTGTGAAGGATTTCCAATGACTTACTCCAATGGATGATCACGTGTCCAATGGTGATTGGATGGATATTGTTGGTAGAATGTATGCATGTTGGACGGATCAACATTTTGAGTAGAATACTCTCTGAATTCGTGTACCGGTGTACCGAACGGGTTGATAAATTCTTCCTCGTCAGGTTGTGCATCGAATGCTTGATTGTTGTTTCCTCCTTCAGCATTGATGGTTGGTGATGTTGGTTGTATGACGGTTTCTTGAGTTTGTTGAGTATCCAATGGAATTGTCTCTTGAGTAACGGTTGCTGAAGTAGATGCAGTTGTGTCTTGTAGACTTTATGCGAGTGCATCAGCAACATTGACAACGGAAGGCTTTGACACAACTTGATTTTTTCCATAGTAATATCCATCAAACATTGGATCATATAAATCAACCAACTCATTCATTGTTGTCGTATATGTCCAGTCTGCTGTAGGAGTACTTTCTTGACATTCTTGCACGGGACATACACTGTTTTGTGTAGGTGTCATTGCTGGACATTGAGGTGCGGGACTTGAGCTGTTGTGATCAAGTAACATTAGCCAAGTTGGGTGTTACACATATTGTTTACAACATATAGGAATATGTTGAAGTGACAATTGAGATAGTGAGAATCCATATATTCCACAATTCAGTCATATATCATAGCAAAATGCAAAAATTCTTGCAAATTCTCCTTTTTATTAATTTATCAAATGAGCAATAACATATTTATTGATATTACATTAGCCAAAACTACTAGATGGTGTACTTTTCTAAGAGATGAGTCATAGGTGGGGCTATTTTAGAAAAATCTTGAATAAAACGTCGATAAAAACTCGCGTGACCTAAGAAACTCCTAACTCCTTTAACGGTGTAGGTGGAGGAAATTAAGCAATAATGTTGACTTTAACACGGTCCACCTCAATACCGGCTATGGAAATTTTATGACCTAAGACGATGCCTTCTATTACCATGAAATGACAATTTTCCCAATTTAGAACGAGACGAGTGTCTTCACACCGTTTAAGAATATGTTCTAAATTGGTAAGGCAAGAAGTGAAAGAATCTCCAAAAACCGAGAAATCATCCATAAAGACTTCCATAGTTTGTTCAACCATGTCATGGAATATTGCCATTATACACCTTTGGAATGTCCAGGGAGCATTGCATAAGCCGAAAAGCATTCTTTTGTAAGCAAATGTTCTATAAAGACAAGTGAATTTGGTTTTCTCTTGGTCTTTAGGATCGATTGGAATTTTAAAATATCCGGAAAAACCATCTAAGAAGCAATAGTATTTTTTACCCGCTAAGCGCTCGAGCATTTGATCCATAAAAGGAAGTGAGAAATGATCCTTACGAGTGGCATCATTGAGTTTACGATAGTCGATGCAAACTCGCCAACCCGTGACAAGTCTAGTAGGAATTAAATCATTGTTTTCGTTGGGAACAACGGTTATCCCACCCTTTTTGGCACACAATGGACCAGACTAACCCACGGTGAATTCGAGATAAGATAAATCATGCCGGCATCGAGAAGTTTGATAATTCTTTTATAGTGATACTATGAATTTTTGGATTTACCCTTCTTTGACTTTGGACCGCGGGTTTAAAGTCATCTTCCTTGAGAATTTTATGTGTGAAAAAATTAGGATCAATTCCGTGGATGTCGGAAATTTTCCAAGCAATTGTTTTTTTATGTTTCTTAAGAACTTCGATAAGCCTAGCTTTTTCATCCCCTTTTAAGTCCTTAGCAATAATTACGGGTAATTTATCAACTCCCTCTAAGAAAGCGTACTCTAGCTGAGAAGGTAAATCTATAAGCTCTAAATCCGGAGGATTTTTGGTGGAAGGCTTAGTCAAATTTGGCTCATCGATTGTAACTTCCTTAGGAGAAAGTGGAGAAATATGATCTTCATTGAGAAGTCTCTTAATGGTACAAATTTCTTCTTCTCAATCGGTGGGAGAATCATCAAATTTTAAGTCCACACCTCTTAAAATTGCTTCAAATTCTTCTAAGAGAAAGTCACTTGCTCCAAATGGAGTCAAGGAAGGATCAATGGAAGCTATGGTCACAACACAAGGTAAAAGAGAAATCCCACTCTTACAAGTCTCGTGAAAGTGTTCTTTGTATGCTTCGTCAAGCACGTTAATGAAATTCATAGATTCAGGCTCATTGGGAAGTTTAGAAAGTTTACCCATGTTAAAGACGATTTTGTCATCCCATACCCTCATGATAAGCTCACTTGTGGCTACATCAATCAATGTACAACCGGTCCTTAAAAAGGGTCGTCCCACAACTAAGGGAACATGAGGATCCAACTCAAAGTCAACGACAACAAAATTGGCGAGGAAAGTGAATTTATGGACTCTCACAAAAAGTCCTCGACTATCCCCACTGGATAAGCAACCGTACGATTAGCTAATTCCATTGTCATACGAGTGGGGACTAGCTCGGGTAAAGATAATTGTTTCCATACGGATAATGACATAAGACTGATACTAGCTCTTAGATCTGCCAAAGCCATACAATTCTCTACCCTAGGGAAATTGTAAGGGATAAGGAATCTATCAGGGTCACCGAGCTTAACCAGTAATTTTCTCTATAATACCGCGAAGCAATTTTCATTAAGTTGAGTGTTGGTGATATCAAGCAATTTTCCTTTTCGGTCAAGAGGTCCTTAAACATTTTAGCAAACTTAGGCATGTGAGCGAGAGCCTCAGCAAAGGTGATATTGAAACTCAATTGTTTAAACATTTTAATGAAGTTAGAAACATGTATATCATCCTTATCCTTCAACTTTTCTTTCCTCAACCTTGAAGGGTAAGGTATATTGGGTTGTGGAGAAGTTTGAGGAGGAACCGACTCACTCACAACCTCAAGAATAGTCTTAGGAACCGAAGGGTCGATCAATGGAGGAATATCACAAGTAGTGGGTGAGGGAGAAGTCACCGAAGGGTGAGTTGAATTCATTATGATCTCCGGGCCTTGTTTCTCCTTTATTGGCGAAGAAATGGAAGGTCCCTCAGCAGTTTTCTCACTCCTTGTAGTGAGAGCATTCACATTGGCCCTAGGGTTGGTTTTGGTGTTAGAAAGGAGAGTACCTTGGGGTCGAAGAGTTTGCAACATTTGCATGAATTTCCTATCTGGGGACTCTTGCATTTCCTTAAGTTTTTTATCTTGTTCATTAAGCTTTTGAAGAACCAAGTCCATTTGAGGATTCCCTTTATTAAACCATTGATTTGGAAAACCTTGTTTTGAAATTGATTATAATTTGAATTCCTTGATTATTAAAACCTTGATTTTGAAACCCTTGGTTTGAATTATAACCCCTTACATTTGAATTCCCTTGAAACTTACCTCTTTGTGGACCTTGCTTCCTATTCGGGTATTGGGTACTTTGGTATTGGGTATTGTGGGTGGGTGGGGGTGGTCTTTGGTGAGCTACAAACCCTAGGGGAGCCAAATAGTTAGTAGACTTATATGAAAAATGGTTAACATCAACATTCGGTTTAAAATGAACCATCGTATTTTAATCATTATTATAAGCATAAACGTCTCTGTGGGGTTGAATATAAACCTTATCACAATTAAAGTACGAATGTGGTCCACCACAAGTCTCACAAGTATCACTAAGGGAATGAATGTGTCTAGTAGGAGGGTTTTCAACTTTTAAAGAAATATTTTTCACAATAGAAGCGAGTTCTTTAATTTGATTAGAAACCTCGTGAGCTAGTAGAATGTCCTCCACTAGCACTAGCCATTTGATCCCTGGTTCAACTAGGAACTTTAGCTTCATTTTCAATAATGTCCCAAGCTACTTGCATTATTTTCACAAGAATATTACCCCCCCCTGTGGCCGAATTTGGTGAATCATGGTCATGTAGTGATACTTTGGGGTAAGCTCCTTGTCAAGCCAAATCCGGGCTTGCACCTCAAGGGAGAAAGGAAAGAGTTACAATCCTATTGCCTCTTGAGGCACCCCATTGTATTTCACGGTATTGGCCAAATGTAAGAATCTCTTAATATGAGCGTGTGGGTCATCATGAGTACGACCCAAAAATGGTGTAGTAGAAACCATTTGAATAAAACCCGTTATAAGTTCAAAACTATTCGCTCCAATATCTGGTACCACAATCGCGTCATCGTTTCCCTCGGCGTGGGATTGCAACATCTCGGTCATCGGTCGATTATCCATGGCTAAATTCGATCAAAAGCTCGATTCTCGGGATCGGCTTGATTAATGACGGTATTTTTTTTTCGTCTTCTATTTTGAAGGACGAGGTACACCACGTGGTATGTGTGGACGCGTGCGTGTACGCATGCAACTAAAAATCAAGGAATAAGGGGATTACCCTTGATGACTTCGAAAGGGGAGGTATTACCCCAATCGGGGTTCGATATTAAAAAGCTAAATAAAGTCTATATGTAATACTAGATGGCACACCACTCGCTACTATCACCTTCAAAAGAATCACAAGGGAGCGGAGGAACGAGACGGCGCGAAGCACTTAAGAGCCTTCTTCTTTCGAATATGAAATACACTCTCCTTATACCCCCCCCACACACACACACAGTGAGTTCTCTCTCTAGATCAAATAGTTCATAGTATTTATCTATTGTGCCTTAATACTCTTTGATCGATACACTTGAGAAGCACTAGAACGCCAGTAATCACGGTGTATTGCAAATCAATACTTATAGAGATATGTGTATTGATTGTTCGTATACGTATACGTATACGTAATACTTATAGTAATATAGTAAAAAGAAAATACTTTTGTATTTTTTATTTTTTTAAAAGAAATATCCACAAGAAAAGTTGAGAGAAAATGAAATAAGAAAAATGATATGTATAGTAATACGTAATATTTTTGGTGTAATATTTTAGGAAAATTGCTATGTTTTTTATTTTTTATTTTTTGGTGCAATTCTTAGGAAAAAAATTTCTTTTTGTGATTTTTTTTATATTTTGATTTTTTTATATATTTTTATTGAAAGAATATAACGTCAAAAATGAACGGATCCCAAAATCCAAATCTTCTCATGAAAAATCGTCAATCGTAACGAGATGGAACTGGCAGCAGCGCCAATTTAATAACCGTTTTTAGTATATCGTTTTTCCTCGAATCTACTCGAATTGATTTCCAATTTTAACGTAAAGATTTATCGTTTTTGGTTATAAATGCTTGAATGGTATTGTATTTCTATTTAGCACAAATCAATCAAAAAGTAAAAATATTATGCTACGTAATACGTATTTATTCTAAAAACAAAGTGCAAATACCACAAGTAATGAACAAAATAAAAATATAAAATGCACAAACAAAATGCAAACGAGAATTGTAAACATGCTAAATGAAAATTAAAAGACAAAATGCAAAATATTAAAATGCTAGAAATGTAAATGTAAAATTATTCTAAAAATGTTAAACTAGTTTTTTTACTATTTTTATTTTTATTTTTTATTTATTTTTATTTTTTATTTATTTTTATTAAATCTAAAAATTAAATTTTATTAAACTTGAAATTGAAATTTGTAAAAAAAATTGAATATGAAAAACTCTGATATTCAAATCAAACACCAAACGCAGTCCAATACAAATTATAAGCCCAATTGCAATACTGGCCGAGTAACTATATTTTCCTATTAAAAATAAAACGAAAATTTAAAGGACTGACAAGCAAATACTGGAAATGAACACAACCTAGAACGCTAAGGACCAAAAAGAAATATTAGAAACTTATTAAAAGAAAAACGGGCTTATCACGTCTTAAGCTAGAACAAGCTTATTTTAGGATGAAACTTGAAAATTCCTTTTGCAAAAAGCTTATAATCCAAATTTAGCTAGCCAAACCAAAAATCAGGTTCTGAAATAAGCTAAAACTCTCAAAGTGACTATTCAATAAGCTCAAAAGTTGATTACAACTTATTTACTTAAGCACATTAGCTGAAACCTTCCAAGATGATTAATAAGCTGACAAAATGGATGGAATGTTGAATAGAATCTAAAAAACACACTAGAAAAGCAGAAATCACAACTTATGCCTAAACAACTTATAGCTTAAAATGTTGACTATTTAACTTTTTCCAATAAGCTCCAAATTGACAGAGAATGATATTAAGATATAAGCAACTTTTGTGAAGAATTTAAGCTAGAAAAAAAATAGAAAATCTACTTTGATTATTCAATAAGCTATAAGCAAAATCAGTTCTGATCAGCTACTTTCAAGGCTGTTTCGAGGCTTATTGAGTGAGCTACAGACAAAACTTACACTTAAACCTAATACGCTGATACTATAAGCTATCCAAAACACCTAAATCCAATCACTAAATCAAACTAATGAATGAGATATGATCTATTGAAGATGACTGTTCAGGATTATGTTTTAACAGTTAAGTAAATGCACAAAACAAAATTGATCCATTTTGGCTTATTGTTAGACTGATTACTTGACAATTTTAAGGCCATAATTGAGAGTCTAATGAGCATGTAACAAGATCTAAACATTAACCACAACACAACTCCTTCAAACAGCTAATTCGAACACTAATTATGAATCTGATAAGCAAGAATAACAAAGGCATTGCAAGATTTGATGATTAACAAGCTATAACAAGCACTAAACAACTAAACAAGATCAAATGGAAGAGAATTAAGTAGTTAAGCAAGACTAGAACACACTTGATCAGGAAAAGTAACTAGAAGCCTAAATTTAGCCTAAAAATGTAAATAAGAGCAATACGTGCATCCAGGCATAGTCCTTTGATGTAGAGTGATCAAACTCCTTCTCCTACCTCTAAACAACACAAATCAACAACAGCAACAACATAATTCACAGTGATCAACTCTGTGAATTCAAACAGCTAATTTTCCCTCTAAAACTTGAAAGGCTTCACAACTAAACCAATTGATGAATCAACAGCTTAAAAAAAGCTTTAATTCAAGCTCAGAATCATATAAAAAACAAAACCAGCAATAGAAACAGTAGAAATTGACGGAGAAGAAGATGAACAGTAACAATGGTGTTTTATTATTAAGGTAAACTGAGTATATAATTGATGAAGGATTGATTACAAACACTATCTCTAATACAAACTAAACTATAAAACTAAAGTTGAGGGAGAAAGCTTAAAATTTAAGATAAAAAGTGAACTGTGTGAAAAATGAGGTGCGTGTTGTTATTTAAATATGGTTAGGTGGAGCGTCTTGGTGGTTGGGGAATTCTAGAATGATAGGTGTGTCAGTGACGGCAGCTAATTATCCAATGAGGGGATGACATGTGGATTAGGGTTTATACGTCAAATTGGGTGTTTTTTATTCTTTGAATGGCAATTTAATTACCTTATACCAATGGAGACGTCTCTTCAAGTTGAACAATAATGATGTAGAAGTTGAAGCTTGAAAATGACTGTAGCTCTGGTAAAATGGAGATGAAGATGATGAGTGACGTGGAAACTTATGATTGGTTCGAGTGTGCTAGTGGGGATTGATAATAACTCTGAAAAAGTGCTTCTATGTTGGTAATCCATGTGCACTCCTTCTCTCTTCTCTCACTGGCCCATTTAGCATCAGCTTTATAAAACTTTGGCAAATGGCAGAATCAGTCCTTGTTGTTTGCAATCTTCATCTTTAAGCTTGTAACTTCATAAAATCTTTATTCTAAGCGCTTTAATCATTATTCTTTTGGAACTTTTGATCCCTTTGACTTGTCTTTGTGGATACCAAACATAGATCGATTAAGATTTTGTATTATCAAGGTTAGACCAAGTAAATACGTAGAGAAACTTTATGTATTCAACAATCTAAGTATTATGCGGAATTAATACTTAGAACAAAGAACAAATAACAAAGCACGTATATCAAACTTTCAACTTTGATTAATGATATGAACGGTGAACAATGTGATTGAAATTATATAAAACATAAACCATAAGGCCTCCTTTTATACACATAAGGAGCCTTGTACATAAAGCTACGGTATCAACTATTCTAGGAAGATATAATAAGATAAACATAACAAAATACAATATTCATGTATATCTTCCTAACTAAACAAAACGTGTCAACTTTAACAGCTGATAAGTCTTGACAATGGCTTGATTCTTCTTGTTTATGCCTATTCTGTCAGCGGCTTGATTACACTTGTCTGCGGCTTGATTGCATGTGTCAGCGGCTAGATGACTTAGCTAATTTTATTCCCAACAGTCTTTGACTCTTTCTTCAATAAAATCTGGTGAAATCCCGTGTTTTCTTCATTTTTGTCTTTTTATACCTAAAACACAACAAAACACAAAACCACGCGTAATTCCGACTTTTACGTTTATTTATTTACGTTTTGGTTTGGTTTTTCCTTATTTTTAGTGGTAAAAGGGTAAGTGTTTACACACTTATCAACATGTAGCATTTACTAGTTTACATAAAGAATGTTGCTGGTTAAGATTCAAATGAAGTAAATGCTAACAACAGCTTTGGGTTTAAATGCATTACTATTTAGGATTGTTTTGTAAATGATATATCAATGATTTATATAGGATTTAGTTGTAGAGTATTCAAAAAGAGCTTCAAAACTATTAATATTCTTTGAGTATTAAATAAAAGTGTAGGCTCAATTTATTATATATACGAAAATATAAATCAGACAAAGTATATAGAGCATTGTTAGTACAATATTTAGATCAAGTAACCATTTTGTCTTGAAAATAAAAACGACACATCCTTTCGCGATATGTCATGTCGACATCAACAAGATCATCAACATACAATGGTATCCCAAGTGCAAGTCTGTATATAAAAATACAAGACCAAACACCACAATCGCCAAATATACCACTTTGTTTAGGAATTCCGCTAGCTAACCTAAATTTTATGCTATAATTGTTGGTTTCTAAACCTTTCCTGTCAAATACTTTCGCTAATTCAAGGACAACTAGTAGACGAGCCTGAAGGTAAATGTAATAGTTAAAATTTTCATTAGTATTGTGAATATTAGTAAACATAAAGTTCAAATATTCATAACGTATATGTGCATGAATGTGACAGTGAGTTCTAATTCTTTTGAATTAATTTTGTTGCAAAACACATTTGTAAATCGTAAAAATCGATTACTAATAAGACATAATAACAATAGGTTGATTCTAATCATTAAAAGTGTTAAATAAGAAACCAAAAGAACCACAGTGCTACAACTAGAAGCAAGTTACATCAACCTAGATCTTGGAAAAGGAACGCCTAACATAAGCTTCACTAACACAACATTGACAGAAGAGGATAGTGAGCACCGACAACATGTTACCATCATATTATTAGTTTTCTAACATGTTCACAACAAAAGATATTTTTTTAAGCACCCTGATTTGTGCTTCACAAAACAATTTCATCAAAGTTCTAGCTTTCTCCAAGTCATCTTTCTGAAGTTCACGTAGTAACTTTACACAAGCACTGTTACCAACCAACCTTAGAATCTCATTGATTTGTTGACCCCTAACTTGACAGCGAGTGTTCAATCGAGCAACAATGTTGTGAGTTTGATTTATGAATGTGAAGTCATCAATATTGTCATTTTCAAATAAAAATTTCAAAATATCACCAAGCACAATGGAGTTACTAGCTACGGCGTGTTGATTGAGTTGATACATTGTTTGGTTAAAGAAACAGTTTACGATGTTGAAAAAATAAAGTTAAATAGATTGTATGTAAGTGGAAGATTGATTATGAGGTATTTATAGATAAAATAATGTGCCACTTGCACATATAGTAGAAGGTGATGGACAAATAATCCAAATGCATTAAATGGTGATTAGAAGGAAGGACAAGCATGGGGAAGAGTTAAGGAAAGTATTACTAAATCCTATTTAATAAATTATTTATATGGACACTGATCCATCCAGTCAATCTAACTAAATTTTGTTAGATTACTCAATATCTAGATGGTACACAAGCTATCTACAGTAACTAGCAGTATGTTTCAGTTGATTATCTGTAACTCATAAAACATTATAATAGACAAAACTTAAAAAATTTACATACACAGTTAAAATAAAGTGTATAAATAATTTGTTTGTGTTACGTACTTGTAAGCAATCCCGCACATGAACATACCAATCACAAGAGTCATAGTCATATGTTTCTCCACTGTCGTAAAATGTTACTAGGCCTGAGCTAATTTCGAACAGGGCAACACACTAATGTTTCTCTGATTCATTTATTGGAAGTAATACCTAAATTATACACAACTAATGTAGTTAATATATAAATAATATCAAAAGTAAGATATTTTAGATAAGTTTATTAATATATT
Source organism: Glebionis coronaria (assembly GCA_025667525.1). NCBI lineage: Eukaryota > Viridiplantae > Streptophyta > Magnoliopsida > Asterales > Asteraceae > Glebionis > Glebionis coronaria. The sequence continues at coordinate 673,065 of JANFOE010000136.1, forward strand.
TGTTTTGCATTATTCATGTACCAACTTTACTAGAAAGATAAGCTTAATTAATGTGATGGTAAACGTGTAGAAGCTCAATGCGTACAAATAAAAAAAATAGTTATTGGCCCACAAACCATTTTCAAAGTAACTGTTTTACTGTCACTTCATCATACAGATGCCACTAACACTAACTGTTTTATATTCTCAGCAGTTAATGCTAAAAAACCAACCACTCAAAGGTCTAACATTTTAAACTCAAAAAAACCTCATATTAAAAGCACCTATTCTCAATTATTTGCCCTACAAACAATTTTTACTAAATAACCAAAGATAAAAGCAACACACAATGCCAACTTTACAGGATTTCAACTTTGATTTGCTGTGCATTATCTTCCTACATCTCCCTATTTCTACATTGTTATATTGCAAATCTCTTTGCAAATCCTGGTGAATAGTTATATCAAATGCCACCTTAATTGAGTCCCATGCACGGGCATCAACAAACACAGGACTTGTATTTAAAAATGATGATGGTGTGCACACTCTTCCACTAACTGACGATGTGTTAAATGACCAGGTTGTATTGTTGAAAGGGGTAGGTAATCAGTATGTCGCACACGACTTTGTCTCCAACGTGGGGTGATTCAAGTCATTTTCGTATACCCGAAAGGTTATCGTAATTCTAGCGAGGTATGAATAGAAGTTCGCGTAAATGTCTCTAGTCGATGCTCGAATAAAATAAGGCTGGATTTTTTTTCTAAACTATGCTAAAAATAATATAAAGAACGATAATTTAAAATAAAGCGCGAGAAGTAAAACTAAGGCATACTAAATTAAACGTAAAACTACGGGAAATACATATAAAAGGTATGGGAAAAACCCTAAATATCTAGGGGAAAGCATATTAAGGCATCAGGAAATTAAACTAAAATCTAAACTAAGACAAATAATAAACGAAAATAAATAGCGGGGAAGATAAAACGTGACATTTAAGCAAATTAATGAAATTTAAAGCCTACGAATTCAAAATTAATTTTCCTTAGTCCTATTTTATAAAATAAAATTTTAGTAAAAAGAACTACATTTTTTTACTTTAAAATAATTTATTATGAATTAAAAACTATTTAAACTAATTAAATTCATAAAAATAGCAAAACAACTTAGAAAATAAAGAAAATTTTGCAGAAAACTTCTAAATGCTATTAAGAATAAAAGAAAAATAAGCTACGTCACACAGCTTATCACATAAGCTATGATAAGCTTGAAATAAGTTGATTGGGCTTATAATAACTAAAGGGAACCAAAGAGCGTTTAATAATAAACAGATTCATCATATGACAAGAAACAAGGCATAGCCCAGTTGGTCTGTTGATGGATTGTCTGTGGCCTTTGTCTGACAGATGAAGTGGTCCACGGTTCGAGTCCCATGGATGAGAGATGAAATTCATTTTTTTACAATCAACATGCCTCTGTCTTTTTGTACAGACACTGCTACAAAACACAAAACACACGAAAAATATACTACTACTACTGAATTTTAGACCTGCAACAAACCCATTTTAAATTTAACAAAGAAAAATCTTTTGCACTCTTTTTGTTTCCATCAAACACAAACGCTCTCCCACTGTTCGAATGCTCAATTCGTTTTTTTTTTCAAGTCTGAGGTTACAAGCAATGCCCAGCTTCAGCAATAACAATAAACTAACTCATGATACATACTACTAAAACAATTTTAACCAGTAACATTACATGTAAACTTTTCCTTTTTAGACAATATTAACAGCAACAAACTAAACAACAACTTGGAGACATTATTAATTCAGTTATATCAAAACTACTAAAACTATTAACACAAAACTGATATAAAAACATTAGGCAGCAACAACAAGAAGGAAAAAAACAGATTCGCCACAATAATATAAAAAAATAAAATTATATGATTTGAACCTGGGCATGACAAATCGAAAGAAACCAACATGTATTAGACCTAAACAAGAACCACATTAACAAGAACCTAATTCCCCTCACTTTTTCTTGATTTCGTACAGTAACAACAACAACACCAATCTTATAGTCTTTCTTTTCTTTTCGGTATTGGACCAGCGAACCAAAGTTACACCACTCTCTGCTTGTTCTTCTACCCTTCGTAACACACAACTATCGCACTCTTTTTGTATTACTCGAATGAACAGGAAACAAAACTATTAATGACTTTTTTTTCTTTCACATCCGAACAATAACAAGAATGAACAGAGTTCACTTTTTCTCTTCGATTGATAACAGTAGCCAGACAACAATATCTCCTTTTTCGCAACAGTAACTTACACAAAACCAATAACACCCTTCTTTTAATTCAAACAGTAACAAAAAATTATATATTTTAATTAAAAACAAAACTCAAATTTAATAATAACTTTGAAATAATAATACAAGACTTTGGAATTAAATTTAACCATAACAACATTCAGAAGAAAACTTCTTAATTAAAATTCGAATTGTAACAATGAAAAATAAAGTAAACTCTAAATTAAACTACTCATACCTCATTTTTCTTCAATCATGGTCTTCTCCTTTTATAGATGTGAATAAAATCAAATATTTGGATCTTTGGTCTTTGATTCTTGTCAGCTCACATGGGTCTTGTTCTTGATACCCTTGAGAAGTCCTTTTCTTGACTTGGTCTTTATGAAATCCCCTTGTCTTGTTTTGGATTACAATTCACGTGGGGTGGGGTAGGATGAGACTAATGTTTTTTGGCTTTGATTTTGATTAGGGTTATTGATTTGGTATTTTAGGGATAAAAAAATGGTGGCTGAGTAGTAAAAGATGGGAAGCCTAACTGCTTTTGTTAATAAAGTCGTCTCCCCCTTTTTTGTTTCTTTTTTGTTAACATGGATTCACTCTGAACACGGGTTTGATCTGGAGGTCGGGGAGGATAGAAGTGTTGTTTAGCCATGGTAGAGAGGGGAACAAGTAAGAATAAAAGTGTGTTTATTTTAGTGAGATAAAGACAAGAAATAAAATGGTAAGCCTCCCCCCTCCATGGAAGTATGGAGGGGTTTTTATAGCCCGGGACTTGGAATTTACATATGACAGTATTAGTCCCTGCAAGTCCCGGCTATGAAACTAATGTAATTCCGTTAGTCGCACATATTTTAAGGCTTACAATCTTCCCCCAATGTGGTGACATACGGAATTACTTACAATCTTCCTAACAAATGAAAATACAACAAAAATATGACAGTATTAAGTTTGCTTTCAATGCTGAGGATGACACCGTTGTCTTCAAGTCTTCTAGAAAAACTTATACCCCAGTTTGAATCCTCTTTGTCTTGCTTGTTGAGGAACCATTCTATCATGTATGAACTGGATTAACTTCCTCCCAATTCATACCACATGTCTTGAAAAGCTTTCTTCATAGACTTCTTTTTGACGAAGCTTCTGAATCAGCTTCCCCCTAATAACTGGATTTTACTAGTTGAAAAAGTTCGTTTCTCGGAATCTCTTCGAATTGATCTCCGGTTAATTGTGCAACTTAGTTGTTCTTGGTGAATCAAATAAAATAGTTGTCGTTGTCGTTAAAACTAATTAAAAATAAAGATTTGAAACAAATAAGAATAAAGTAAAGACGGTGAAAAGAAATGCTGAAAGATAAAAAACATGACGAAGAGTAAATGACGAGAAATTAAAAGCAATAAAGGCAAATAACTAAAGCTGAAACTTAAACTAAAAGGAAAGCAAGTAAAAGTGCAAATAAAGAAAAAGGCGGGAAAAATAAAGTTTAAAACTAAAAACTGAAAAACTCATTCGGAATAAAGCCTCTACTCGGAATAATTAAGCTATCCGGAATAAAGGTGCTATTCGGAATAACCTAGGATTCCGAATAAGGGACTCTATTCGGAATATTCAGATATTCCGAATAAGGGACTCTATTCGGAATATTCAGATATTCCGAATAAGGGACTCTATTCGGAATAACCTAGGATTCCGAATAAGGAACTCTATCCGGAATATTCAGATATTCCGCATAAGGGACTCTATTCGGAATAACCTAGGATTCCGAATAAGGAACTATATCCAGAATATTCAGATATTCCGCATAAGGAACAAAGAAAACAGATGATCCGGAATATCTAGGCAAGATACAGTAAACATGAACAGGAAACAGGGGATGAAGAACAAAGCACGAATTTGATCAAATCTAACCAAAACAAACCAAAATATTAAACCAAAACAACCACAAAGCATCAACTAACAATAATCAATCAAAACAATTCAACAAAACTAAAAAACAAAGCCAAATCAATCAAAACTCACTTGATCAAAACCATAAAAACTCAAGAACATGAACAATGAAGATGAAGAACAAATCAAACAAGAAAGGTAGAAGGAGATTAACAATAAAGTAAAGATTAACAACAATTAAATGGAAACTTACTTGAAAATTAAATGGATTAAAGGTGCATAACAAGTAATTAAAGGTGCATAAACAAAATAACAAGGTATGAAAAATGGTGGAAGAGTGGGTTGTCAAGCCACCAATAACAACAAATGAAGTAGATCTATTCTATATATAGGGAGATTAGGGAGGAGCTTAGGAAGCTTCCTCCCTCTTTCATCTTTTCCTTAATTGCGTCATTAGGTCCTTGCTTTCTTTAATCTTCTTAAATCTTGGAGTTTAATGACTTTGGCCCGGGATTTCTTTGAACTCGTCTTGTAATTCTTCAATAAATTAGACTTGAGTTCTTCGGCTCTTGGTGAACTTCCGTCTTTTGACTTTTTCTTCGATAAATCTTCAGAATTGGTCTTGGACTTCCGTTCTTTTTCAACTCTTGATCTTTCGACTTCATCTTTCATCTTTTTCTTCGATAAAAGCCCGTGAATGTCGTGTTTTCTCCACTTATCACCTTTTCGTCCTAAAGCACAACAAAAACACAAACCACGCATAATTCCGACATAAATGACATAAAATACATGTTTTGGCTCGGTTATTATTGTAATTAAGTGGTAAAAAGGATGGGTGTTTACACACCTATCAAATCCCCTACACTTAACCATTGCCATGCCCTCATGCAATGCTTAGTGATAAAGCAATTTTATACTTTTCTCATAATCAATCAACCCTGGCCTTATTAACATACTACTAAAACAAAAATTAGAGTACTAAGAGAAATTAAAACTTTAAAGTAAACGAAAGGATAAAAACCCATTTTCACTAGAAAATAGCTATATGGAAATAACTCGCAAAGAGATCTAAGACTTACATTAGGGCTTCGGTGCTGCGAAGATTTATCACCCTCAAGTTTCACGTTCCCCAAACTAAGCTTAAAAACGAGATCATTGTTATTATAAGTTAGCAAAACAAACACTTACACACATGGCTTAATTATATGCTTAAACTCCCTTATTCCTAGTTGTATGTCTTATATTTTATTTTTGTCTTAGAATGATCATGAAGATGCATTTTTGGACTTATTGCGATAGTTTATTTAGGCTGAAAGCAAAGTAGGACGATTTGATCAATAGTTAGCTAAATGACAAAATCTCTTAAAACTGCTTCTCGGGATATCAAAAAGTTCATATCTTGGCATAACTTGCTTCACGATTTGAGACCTTTCTCGGGCCGATATTTGCATGTACTTCATACTTCATATCTTGAGAGACGTTCTTGAGATAATGGTCTTCTCTTCGTGAATAGAGTTCTTCACTTGGAGTATTTTTTAGGGATACTCCACTTTGTTGACCATGACTTCATCATTATTTCTTCAATCGTTACTTGGGATTTTGAGATACAACGATCCGCCTCCTTTTCGGACTTGGATCTATTTATCCTCATACCTTGTTAGGGTCTTTTTGGATAGACTTATCCATGATCTTTATGGGAGTTGATTGCTTTTCGTCGTGAGTCTTGATCCTTCATATTGATTTTGGGAATAATGCTTTTCACATCACCTTGGATCTTTAGCAATAATATTGAATCCTCATGCCTTTTTAGGGCCTTTTTGGACTCGCCAATCTTCGCGCCCCGCTTCATAAGTTACGCCTTGGCTATGAACTCTTATCATTACCGAGCAACTTTTAAACGATCTTGGGCTAGAAGCTAAGTAACTTTTCAAATCGTACGACCTTACTTATTGCAGATAAATTATTAGCAAGTGATGGGAGAATAGGCAGATAATCACACCAAGTGTGTTTGTGCAAGAATACCGACTTATAATTGACTCTATCATTTCTCGTTCTCCACAATTTAAATCTCAAGTAATGAGACTCGTGGATGCTTAGCCTAATAAACCAACTAAGGTCTACATAATCGCAACGGGCCTAATATGTCAAAGACTTCAAAACTAGCTACACCACTTTATTAATATTTTTGACTTTATTGTGGGATATATACATATGAAAGCAACGATAAAAATTTTAAAATTACGACTAAATGGCCAAAGTCAATTAAAAATTTGAAAAATGCCGAAAAAGATGATTTTCCGGTTAAATGAAGGCATTTTAATGGAAAAGTCCACTTAACTTCGATAGAAGTCCCCCTACACTTAATATAAACATTGTCCTCAATGTTCAAGCATGTGGAAAAAGTCTCCCCTACACTTATGACATTGTGCACGTGGGTTAAATCAAGCTAAGGGAGAGACAACTAAAGAGATTCCTATTTTAATATTGAGAAATATAAAATAGTGAATCGAATAGAGTTTAGGATAGAACCGGGAAGAAGGGAACACAGAATCACGGTTCGTCAAAAGTCATCAAGAGTGTGTCTTTGAAGCTCGAGTCCCTGCATATAATAATAAAGAGAACAAGGAACACCACGGGGCTCCCCCTACACTTATGGTGAAAACAGATAAAGATAGATAATCAGGTTGCCTCCCGAAGAGCGCTTGCTTTTGTTAACCGAGTCACGAGCCTGAATCGTCCCCGAATTAAATGGTCCATGGGGAAGCCTCGAATGTAATACCGGGATCAAAGACCTTGTCCTCGTTCCCGGTTGACATGAACAAAGGAGAGGCGGGGGGATAAGTCTTGAATGGGAGAAAGGTCCTTTCAACATACGAGAAGTATGTGAAATCAAGATCCACGGGAGGTGGGGTGGTTAAAGTAAGCACATTGTCATCCCCCAAAGACAATGGATGTTGAGCACTCGGCAAAGCCGTGATGGTATCAATTATAGAATTATCATTGTCACCTCCCGGGTCAAAGCACTCATCCTCATTTCCCGGTATGAAACGAGGAGAGTAAAAGCGATACATCACCCGCTTGGGTGTGCACGCGGTAGGATGAGGTGGCAATATAATATGATAAGTATGAGAACAATTACCTTCCACCTGTGGCCCTTTTTGAGTAGAGTCAAGTCTTTCCACCTCTGTGATAGAATGAGGTATGGCTAACAAAGTATGCTCATTAATAGCAAGAGAATCAGCGCTATCAATGTCCTCAATCCCTTCGTCAAAGAGCGGATTCACCTCACTAGATATGTAGGCGTCATCAAAATCAAATAAAGGGTTCGAATAAATCTTGAAAGTTTCATGCAGAACGTCTTCATCGGATAGTGACTCGTCATCACTAGAAGTAAAATCATCATCTTGATCAAAAAGAGGATTAGAGAAAGCCAAAGAATCATCTCCCAAAGTGTTGGTGGAAGGAACATCATCATTAAAAGCGACCTCATCCGTAAACTCCTCAAAATTTAGCACATCACAAATCTCATCAAAGAATTTATCAAGACCGAAATCACTAATCTCACTCGAAGTATCACAATCCTTAGAGGCGTTGGGGAAATTAAGAGAGGGAAGTATAATTGCGCTAGGACATTGAGCAACTAGATCATTCCAAGAAATAGTATTATCATCGTCATCATCATCATAATGGTATTGACGCACAAGAGGAGGGGTATAATCACTAAGATTAGAAACTTGCTCTTGTTGCTGTCGCTTTTCCTCGTCCCTAACTTCTTTAAGCAGAACAACGACTTCTTGAAGTTGCAAAACAATGGAGTGTGTTTCTTCATTCAAAGTAGTGAGTTGTTGAATTCTCTGAAAGGATTGATGATTGAGGTTGGGGTGTGGGGGCTCACAGTTATGAAAACCAGAATTATAGAACGGATGTGGCTCAAAGTAAGTCATCGGTTGAGAAGAATTAGAACACGGATTTGGTTCATAATAATCCATCGGTGAAGAAAAATGAGTACACGGATCTGGCTCATAATAATTCATTGGCTGACAATAAGAAGTATCGTGAGGGCCCCCACAGTTGTTGCAAAACGGGTGAGGACAAAGACTGGGTGCGTCTTGTGGATAGCTATTGTCATTGTCATAATTGTATCCCGGTTCTTGCTCGTGACTATACGGGTATCGAACCGGGCACGAAACATGCCAATGAGAATCGCTTCCACAATAGATGCACGGGGGAACAGGAGGAGGTGGGTTCAAAAAGGACGAATTAGTCGAGTTGCACAAAGGACAAAATCTGAATAGGAATTGTGTATTGTCGATATCGTTTCCGCACCGCTCACATGTACACCATTGACAAGAGTCGTTCCCAGATAATTGTTTCTCACACCCGACGCAATGGACATAAGAATCCATAAAGAAAAATAGATAAGCAAGAAGAATATTTTTGGTGCAAAACTTTGAAAAATAAATGCTTTTTATGATTTTTCAAATGTTTTTGGGAGTTTTTTGAAGATTTTTTATACGAAAATTAACGTTCACGAGTGAACGGATCCCAAAAGCCAACGCGTCTCTCACAAAAAACCGTTAATCCTCACGAAAAGAGCCTGTAGCGGCGCCATTTTAATAACTGGATTTTACTAGTTGAAAAAGTTCGTTTCTCGGAATCTCTTCGAATTGATCTCCGGTTAATTGTGCGACTCAGTTGTTCTTGGTGAATAAAATAAAAGAGTTGTCGTTTTCGTTAAAACTAATTAAAAATAAATACTTGAAACAAATAAGAATAAAGTAAAGACGGTGAAAAGAAATGCTGAAAGATAAAAAACTTGACGAAGAGTAAATGACGAGAAATTAAAAGCAATAAAGGTAAATAACTCAAACTGAAACTTAAACTAAAAGGAAAGCAAGTAAAAGTGCAAATAAAGAAAAAGGCGGGAAAAATAAAGTTTAAAACTAAAAACGGAAAAACTCATTCGGAATAAAGCCTCTACTCCGAATAATTAAGCTATCCGGAATAAAGGTGATATTCGGAATAACCTAGGATTCCGAATAAGGGACTCTATTCAGAATATTCAGATATTCCAAATAAGGGACTCGATTCGGAATATTCAGATATTCCGAATAAGGGACTCTATTCGGAATAACCTAGGATTTCGAATAAGGAACTCTATCCGGAATATTCAGATATTCCGCATAAGGGACTCTATTCGGAATAACCTAGGATTCCGAATAAGGAATTCTATCCGGAATATTCAGATATTCCGCATAAGGAACAAAGAAAACAGATGATCCGGAATATCTGGGCAAGATATAGTAAACATGAACAGGAAAAAGGGGATGAAGAACAAAGCACGAATTTGATCAAATCTAACCAAAACAAACCAAAAGATTAAACCAAAACAACCACAAAGTATCAACTAACAATAATCAATCAAAACGAATCAACAAAACTAACAAACAAAGCCAAATCAATCAAAACCCACTTGATCAAAACCATAAAAACTCAAGAACATGAATAATGAAGATGAAGAACAAATCAAACAAGAAAGGTAGAAGGAGATTAACAATAAAGTAAAGATTAACCACAATTAAATGGAAACTTACTTGAAAATTAAATGGATTAAAGGTGCATAACAAGTAATTAAAGGTGCATAAATTAAATAACAAGGTATGAAAAATGGTGGAAGAGTGGGTTGTCAAGCCACCAACAACAACAAATGAAGGAGATCTATTCTATATATAGGGAGATTAGGGAGGAGCTTAGGAAGCTTCCTCCCTCTTTCATCTTTTCCTTAATTGCGTCATTAGGTCCTTGCTTTCTTTAATCTTCTTAAATCTTGGACTTTAATGACTTTGGCCCGGGATTTCTTTAAACTCGTCTTGTAATTCTTCAATAATCTAGACTTGAGTTCTTCGGCTCTTGGTGAACTTCCGTCTTTTGAGTTTTTCTTCGATAAATCTTTAGAATTGGTCTTGGAGTTCCGTTCTTTTTCCACTCTTGATCTTTCGACTTCATCTTTCGTCTTTTTCTTCGATAAAAGCCCGTGAATGCCGTGTTTTCTCCACTTTTCACCTTTTCGTCCTAAATCACAACAAAAACACAAACCACACATAATTCCGACATAAATGACATAAAATACACGTTTTGGCTCGGTTATTATTGTAATTATGTGGTAAAAAGGATGGGTGTTTACACACCTATCACCCCCCAAACCAAAATCCCTGTCTTGAGCAAAATCTGTAGCTTGATCAATCTTCTATCTTTGACATTTAAAGTACACATCGGAATTTTGTAGAAGAAGAAGTAAACCCCACCAAGTAACTACTACCTTGACATTTTTGGTCTTCATGATTATGTGTTTGGGGGAACATGTAAGAAATCGGCAACAAATCTTCTCACGCTTGTAGAATGCTTCCCCTAGAAGTTGAACTAAGTACTCCAGAGTGGGAACTAAGTCTCCAAAGTACACGTTCTTCCCCCATGATGGTGAAGAACTCTCGGAAGCATCATCTGATGTGTACGGTCAAAATCGCGAGATGTTCTTGTCGAAGGTATGATGGTGACGAACACTCGGTAGCATTCTTGTCAAACGTATGGTGGTTAAGAACACTCGGTAGCATTCTTGTCAAAAGTATGGTGGTTAAGGACACTCGGTAGCATTCTTTTCAAAAGTATGGTGGTTAAGAACACTCAATAGCATCATCTGACGAGTACAAGCAGAATCGTGAGAAGTCCGTGTCTAAAGCAGTAATCTTTGTTGACATTTGTAGCTCAAGTTGCTTGTGAGAATTGTTTGTTGATCACATCTCTACTCTTATACTCTTTGGCTAAACTTACCAACCTCGTATTCTTTCGGCTATCTGTAGTGACCACTGGTGAAGTAAACCTGATATTCCAAACTTGAAACTGAAGTACAATCCCCCAAATTTGTTACTTACGCTTAGCACTTGTGTTGATTGAAGAACAGTGCAGAGAAACGTCTCTTAGAATCATATACATAAAGAGAGAGGTATAAAATGTAGAACACCTCTTGAAGTATCCACAACTCCCGGTGCGTGTGACACTGAGCACTACAACGTAACTCCTTAAGTGATAGTTGTCCATGTCGTCGACCATCCACCCCTTGACAGTGGAAACTTGATAAATCAAGTCTTAATCATAAATGCCGAAGCGAATCATCAATCGATAGAATTGGGTGAAAGAGGATCGATGATGAATTGAGTAGACGCCTTCGTGATATTCCACTTCACCATCTAATAATAAATAACAAATACACTTCGTAATCACTTGACATTACTTTGCCCGAATACTAGCCGTTTTTGACAATTTTAGTGAATCTTAAATGATCGTTTTAGTGTTTGTTTGTTTTTGTTGTGTTTGTTTGTTGTGTTTGTTTGAGTGTAGTTAACTTGAGAACCAACGATGACTAAAGAATGAGAAGATGTCAATATGGTCTTGCTAACTTTATTTTGAAGCCCAAAATCAATCATACACCCAACTGAGGTCGTCGAAAATTTTTCGAGAGATTAGGGTTTCAAAACGAGGGTTCTCTTTAGTCGGGTACGATATCATCATGTTACCCATTATCCGGTAAATGATACTCGACCCATTAACAATAATAACTCAACCCATAGATCATGTAATGTCCAATACTACCATATGGTGATACCCGTATACAATACTCGGTCTGAATAATTAATCCAATCCCAAAAAGCTACAGCCCATCAATCATTGCAAATCTTTATTACTCGGATTAATAAATGGCCCATAAGAAGAAGAGGATACCCGGCCCAACATAATCTGAGATATAAAGTGGGTGAAATCCTAATTACACTCACAACTCATAACCCTAATCTCATCTAAAAAAACGCAGCCCCCATCTCACTCTTATTATCTCCGGCCCCATCACAAATCCATCTAATCTCAATCTCAATAAAATCCACTTTAATCAACAAAGAGACCAATAAACCTATATCAAGATACCAGTACCAAATACCAATAATCACGAACCTATTTTTGATTCAATTGAAATCCGAGAAAATCTTTAACTGTGCCTAATCATGTCATCAAGTTCTCTTTAGAGTATTCGAATTAATATCCCTTGAATAAGCATGACCCACGAAATCAGAGGCTGCAAGATCATTCGTGGTCTCGGGTAGGTTTGATTTTCGATGCATGTATTTGATTTTGTATCTAAACGAATCAAAAAAAGAAAGTAACAAACTTGTTATATTTCTTTTTTAGAGATTCAGAAATTGAGAGAGGAAAATTGCCTTCACAGAGAACTATGATGATCTTAAATTCGTGTATAGATCTTCATTAGATCTTGGCATGCAATACCAAGACACTAGTTTGATTTGAGTTCTTTAGGTTTTTTTTGTTTTTTTTAGTTTGATTATAGAGTCTAGTTGGGGATTAGGAGACGAAGGGTTAGAATTAGATGAGGATTTGTGGAGATAAAAGTGATTTGTTAAATGTTGATTTTGGTAATGATCTGTTTGAGTTATCGCATGTCTTCAAATACAGTCCATCGCAACGAATATTTCCATCGCAATATGTTCCAGAAAAAAATCATCGTACTGTTATCAGAAAGTCATCGTAATATGTCCAAACATCCCATAGCAATGATTTTATCTTCCATCGGAATGTCTCAAAAAAAATTCAGCAACATGTAGCCTTAATATACCATTGCGATAGGTCAAACCACCCATCACAATGAGACCCATCGGAATGAGTCCCATCGCAATAGGGACAGTCGGACCCATCGGAATGTTTCAAAAACAAACCCATCGGAATGTAGCTGTGATTCCCATCTGCATATGCATCGGAAAGCCATCGTAATCTCCATCGTATAAGGGTTTTACAGGTGAAAAATGGATCTTGGAATCTTTTGTCCTTTTCCCAAAAAAAATCAGATATGTTTTATGGGACAAAAACGAGTAGAAGAAAGTGGACAAATAGATTGATGAAAACAAGAACAGTTTTTAAATATAATAAGAAGGGTGGATACCAAGATTGAGTTGAGCTGATTAAAAAAACATGGTATAAATGAGGCATGATTTTATCAGAAATGTAAAAATTTAACGAGAATAGTACCAGCCCAGAATCAAGCACAAACTCAAACACAAACACGAACATAACGAATCAAAAACACGAAACACCCCCGGTTAGCTCTGATGCCAATTGTTAACATGGATTCACTATGAACACGGGTTCGATCCGGAGGTCGGGGAGGATATAAGTGTTGTTTAACCATGGTAGAGAGAGAAACAAGTAAGAATAAAAGTGTGTTTATTCTAGTAAGAGAAAGACATGAAAGAAAATGGTAAGCCTCACCCCTCCATGGAAGTATGGAGGGGTTTTTATAGCCCGGGACTTGGACTTTACACATGACAATATTATTCCCTGCAAGTCCCGGCTATGAAACTAATGTAATTCCGTTAGTCGCACACATTTTAAGGCTAACATCTTCGTTGATAATAACAAAGAGTAAAAAGGCCCGATTTATTTTATTTTTAGTGGGCTTGGTGTTGGGTTTTATGGGCTTTGATATCCGGATTCATACAATGGGCTTGTTTCTTTTCTTTTTGTTATTTATTGATTTTGAATTTAACCTTATATAACAATTATAATATGGTTTGATCTGGCCCATAAGATGGGTACGGGTTAGTCCATAAAATAACGGATAGTTTTTCGGGATCTATATTCGATGCTCTTCCAATGTCATGCATCGGGATTGACTTTAACTTCGTCTTTACTTGTAAAAATCACGAACGTTGTCGAGTCGGTCCGAAAATGCCCGTTTTTGCTTCGATAAGTGTAATTCCGGCTTCGGTATTATGCACATCTTCTTTTCTCGTGTTCGTTTTGTCTTGTCTTTGTTATTTTCTTGTGATTTCCCGATATCCATGCCTGCACATACATAAACAACAAAACAAGTATATATAGGGCACTTTTAATGATATTTTAACCGTTTTAGTCCGATTTAGGGTATGAAAACATGTATAATACGAGTCTCATCATGGGGTCGTGCAATGGAGTGTTATGTGTCGTGTTAAGAAGCGGGGTATCACTTTTAACCCGGCAACACGTAACAATCATACGGTTGATTTATGTTTTTATTTGAATCATCCGTGGGGATACGAGTTTGGTTTTGGTAGATAATAAATAGGGATTACAAGCTGGTTTCCGTTGCTAAAAGAGACCAAAAGGTTAAGATGTTTGATTGCGGTAAAAATACGCTTTTATAAAAAAGACGTATAATGGGCAAGTATTAATCGACACGGTTTAGGAAAATATGAAGACGAAAAGTCCAAGTTCGTTCTCGAAGGAGGTGTGTATATGAGAGCAAATAATATAAAATCGTTTGGATTAGTGTCGTTTTTTGGTTGAGAAAAGAATAAAAATAAAGATGATGTACGCTAAAAACTATACTAAGACGTAAAATACGCGAAATCGTAAAAATCGACAAAAAATGAAATTGCACTAAAATTAACCAAAAATTAAACTTAAGTTAAGAAAAGTATGAAAAAAACAAAAATGAAAACAAAAATTTCCAAAAACTTTTTAATTATTTTATATTAATTTTTACAGTTTAATAAAAAACTAAAAATTAAATATAATTGAAAATGAGTGAAATTGAAACCTTTTTTATATGTAAACCTCAAATATATTAATTAAAACCTAAAAATAATTTTTCTAAAATTTTAAAACACTTTTTCCTATTTTTAAACTACTTTATAAAAATTAAACTAAAAATATTAATAAAAAATTAATTATAAACGTGAAAAATATAATTTTTGTTCTAAAAAATCTTAAATTGTATAAAAATAAAAGGACAAATGAAAAAGTAAGAAAAAGCACTCTTGATAAGCTGTCAACAACTTATTCAAACTCAAACTTAATATATAAGCAAAAACAATACACCCCTTATATCATAGCCCAAGGGAAATTTTATCAGTAAAGACCGTAGGGCATGACGGTAATGTGTATGTGTTGTGGTGTATGTGGCGCATGTTCGAGTCCTGGCCACGTCTAATTTTTTAAAACCCTTTTTTTTCTTTTAAAACTACTTGTTACCGATGATCTAAACCTCCAAAAACAAAAACAAATTAAACAAAAACGTGTTTTATCTACAGTCTAAGATCAAAAGAACACACAGACATGAACTTTAAATTTTTTCCGACACACGTGTTGTCCGATAATGGTCAATACTAAAAAAACAAATAAAAGGATCGTTCTCTGACAATGAAGATAGTCCCTGAATGATTTTGGACCTTGAATTCTGCTTGTTTTGTGAGTTTTCTTGGAGCAATATGGCACCCCTACACTCAGTTGAGTGCAGTGAGTCAAGAATAAAAAAAAACAACAACTCAAACACAAAATCACACAAACATAAAGCACATTGTAGTCACTGATATAAAGATATGGGCTAGGGCTACTTTGACTGATCTGTTTGACACTTGGGTGAGTTTCAAACAGGTCGATCCTACTTAAACCTCAACCAATCCTTCACCAACTAGTACAAATTCCTAGATTAGCATAAACTCTATCAGTTTACAAGAGATCAACAAGCCAAAATCAAAACTCAAAACTGAAATAGCCTACTGCTTTCTATATGTTGGACATTATCAAAATTTAATCTTGCAAACTGATTTCTATCCTATATTACCCAAACCAAACTACTATTTACCCTATCACTACCCTTTTTGAGTATGTCTAACTGGTTTTAATCCACCTAGTGTCAACCTAGGTTTTTTAATTCCCAAATCCAAACACCCCTTAACTTTCTTGGTGAACAAATTATATCAAACATAAATCTTACCAATCAACCTAAAACTTAATAAATCCTCATCTATCAGCATACATTAATCAAGTAACACCAAATAACATGCAACAATCAGTTAATCCAATCTTCACAAATAACAAAATATTCATATTTAACAAAAATACAGTGGGTTCAAGCTAGATACCTGCTTGACCTACATCCAGGACAAGCTATCTCTGCTGATGCCATGTTAAGCTAAGGCTGACTTATGAGCTTATGAAAATGCTTGTGTAGAGAGATGATGATGGTGTTGGATGGCAAGGTTCCACACACCACCCAATATGCGTTCAACAATAAAAGAAAGAGCACCTATTAAGAAACAAGTAGAAAAGCCCACAAAAGCTAGTCACAAGCTATTTGTCAGATAGCTTGTGGCTAGAGCTTTTGGAACATTGAACAAACAGAGATATGAAAGGTTTATGAAACCTTATGAAAATGGATTCTTTTTAAATTAACTTGAAAAGCATTTTGAAACTAACAAAAACTTAACAAAGGCTCATCACAAAACTTAAACCAATAACAAAAGTCCACTTTCACTTCTTTTTGTTATTTGATTCAAGCTTCTGAAAATGTTTTGAAAACCAATCTTTGAAACAAAACTTTTTGAAACCAACTTTGTAACCAACAAAATTTGAAAGCTTTTGTAGGGCTATTCTATAAGCCCAAGGTTCTCAAAAACGGATTTGGACAAATGGACTTTGAACAAATAGGTTTTTGATAACTAAAACTAATCAATGCAATATATTAAAAAGTTTTAAGCTGCAAATACATAAAGGAAAATTGGAACTCAGAATTCCTTGCAAGCTTTTTAGAAAACACGTTAACTATTCATTGACTTAATAATTCATACAAAAAAACTGGAACAAGAGCCTATTCCACAAGTTGGAAGGTCTATTTATAGGCTACAAGAGAAGATACTAGAATGCTAAAACCTAATACATAAAAATCCTATAATGCCCTTGGTCATCATTTTGAAATTTCAGTCAAAATGGCATCATGTGATGAGACAAGCTGTTGAAGCAATCTTGAGCGTTAAATGAGACTTTAGGAGGAAGAAAAGGCCATGGGACGTTGATGTTGTCTCCTTATGGGGGTTTGGGGGATAGGGACGTGAGCAAGGGAATCTCATGTGGGGTTTATGTTAAAGTGGTGCGAGTGTTATGTGGTGGGTTTACGTGAGGATAGAGGGAATTACTAATCTGCACTTAATCAGGGGAAAACCCTTTAATTTGTGGTAATTAGAAATTAGGGTTTATGTTTTGAGAGGGTGATGAATAGTGGTGTTAGATTTGGATTAAGGTTTAAATTAGGTGTTTCCCACGCTTAATTAACTGATTATATAATCAGTTATAAGGTTTATTAGTGGATAGGTGACGTGGGGTGTGTGTGGGTGGTGATTGGTTGAAAAGGGTAAGTGGGGTGACGTGTAGGAGTTTGGTTGGATGTTGGAGGTTTGGTTGTCTCTCAAAAATGGTCCCTATACTCCTTTCTTCTTGTCATTCCTTGTTTAAACAGCCACAAAGTCTTTTCCCTTTATATTAAACTTTTCTTTTTCCCATTTTGGCCACCAAATGTTTTATAAACTTGTCACAAGGGCATAAAATGAAATGTTGCATTCTTCAAGGGACTCTTTTGTATAATCTTCAAATATGGAGGACTTTTCTTGTACAAAGGAATTCTCCAAGGTCCTTTCTTTCCAAATCTTCAAAAATGAGGGTCCAAAGTTGACAATCTTCAAAACTTCAAGGGTATTTTGGAAATTCATTTCTCGGGTCCGATTCTTTGTGCCACTTCGTTTCCCGTGTTCGTTTTTGCTTGATTCTTGTGATCTTTTGTTGATTTCACTATATCCGTACCTAAAATAAACAATGAACAAACACAAGCATATTTTGGGGTATTTTAATGATATTTTAAGCGTTTTAAGCCCGATTTGGACGATGAGACTATGTATAATTGCAGTCTCATCACTCCCCCATACTAATCCATTGCCGTGTCCCCACGCAATGCTAGAATTAAGTATCATAAGACTTCCAAAGTTCATTTTATGACATTTATTGAAAACGTAAACTTAAATAAACTACTACACGTGTTTTAGACATAATGTATGGTTTTCATCACGATTAAGTGACTTTTAAGGTCAAAGAATAAGAACACGTGAATGCCTTATAGAGATAAGTTCGTCATCCTTGATTTTCACTCGATTCCATGCTAAGCGTGTAACGAGATCATTGTCATTATAAGTTAGCAAAACAATCATTACCCATGAGTGTTAATTACGTACTTATACTCCCTTATTCCTAATTGGTATCTCTTATATTTTATTTTTGTCTTAATGATCACGAGGATACATTTTTGACTTATTTTGATATTTTATTAAGGCCGGAAATAAAGTAGCACGATTTAATCGATAGTTAGCCGAAGGACACGATCTTTTAAAACGGCTTCTCGTAATCTCCTTAAGTTCATATCTTCGCATAACTCGTTTCACGTTTGAGACCTTTCTCGGACCTATATTTGGCATGTGTTTCGAACTTCAAATCTTGGAAGACGTTCTTGAAATAATGGTCTTCTCTTCATATATGGAATTTCTTCAAACTAGGACCACGACTTCATCACTTTTCTTTAATCTTTATTTGGAATTTTGATATACAACGATCCGCCTCCTTTTCGGACTTGGATATATTTATCCTCATACCTTGTTAGGGTCTTTTTGGATAGACTTCTCCATGATCTTTAGGGGAGTATATTTCTTCTCGTCGTGTGTCTCGATCCTTCATATTGATTTTAGAACAATGATACTTAACATCATCTTGGATCTTTAGCAACAAAATGGAGTTCCTCATGCCTTGTTAGGTCCTTTTTGGAACTTTGCCAATCTTCACATCCCGCTTCAATAAGTTATGCCTTGGCTATGAACTCTATTCGAACACGAGCAACTTTTAAACGATCTTGGGCTAGAAGCTAAGTAACCTATTAAAAATCGTACGACCTTACTTATTGCATTGATTTAAACAAAAGCGTGGGGAGAATAAGCTAATAATTACTACACATGAGATCGTGAAAGATTACATAAGTTATAAATAACTCTTTCATTTCTCGTCCTCATTTAAGAGATTTAGCCTAAAAAGTTAAGGAATCGAAGCTAAGTGCTCAACACGCACGGTCGAGTCAAAAATTACTCTTATTCTCACCATCGAAAAACCTACATTCGTGTCTTAAACACTTATGAAAAACTAGAAAAATTTTAAAATTTGGCCATTTTTAGCCTTATTTTACAACAAAACGATAACAAAAAGATGAAATTTTGGAACGTAAGAAAGGTAAAGTATCTACTCACCCCCATACTAAAACTAAACATTGTCCTCAATGTTTCGAGTCTAGGAGTGAAAACACCCCCATACTAGAGACGAAGTCGAATGCTTAATCTCAAGCATGGAAAGGGTAAAACGAATAACCTAAAAGTTGTTTATGAATTATGCTAATAAGATAAACGTTAGAACATAAAAAGATACCATCGGATAACGGAATCTCCAAATGCAATGATCGAATCTCGAGTGATCCGTAAAACGAATACGAGAGGCTTCAATGATGACGATGAACTTAATAAATCACAATAACAAACAACCATGGAACAAAGGTTGGAAGAGCACAAGTCCCCTCGTTACACTCATTAGAAAGCAATAATATTTACAAGGATAAGCATGAGAATCCCCCATGAGGCACCTTGTTTTTGATAACTGAGTAAAAATCTCGACTCGAATCCCCATAAATGTGATAATTTAGGGATAATCTTGGTATGGTCATTTTTGGTGGGGCTTGCATGATAAACAATTCCCAAAAGCAACCGGTATAAAAGACTAAATCCTTTGATGATGCAAAATACCGGGATCAAAGATGGCGTCCTCGTTTTCATGGGATAAACGAACCAACGCCACTTCAACATGTGCCGAAACCTCAAAGAGGTCAAAGAAAATAGATGAGAAGTAGAAAGGTGGGACAATGGGTAAGGAAAACTTATGAGCTACTCGAGGTAGACTCACACCAAGCAAACAGCTAATTTTTCCATTTATTGCATCGGTGGAAGACCGCGATTTCCCTTTACAAGCAATTCCGGGATCGAATATCTCGTTCTCGGTGGAAATGTGTGAGGAAACATAAGGGGATTCCCCCACACTAAAACCACACCAACCGTCTTCAAAAGGAGTAGACGAGGTGGTAGTACTCAAAACACAATGTGATGACGGAGTTAGACATGTAGAAAAATCTTTTAAATCCATTTTAAAATATTTTCCTTTTTCATCGTTCAAAAACTCTTTATGAAAACCCGATTTTATGATGTCGAAAATATTTGGCGTTTCAAACTCAACGTTAGTCAGACTAAAAATCATCACATTTAAGTCGCGGTTAGGGGGTGGTGGATTGTATAAGTTCTCAAAACGTTGATCAACAAAGAACACCGACCCCTCGGGGTCAACATATTCATCATCCTCATGAACGTGCATCTCATCGATTTCTTCATCGTAAATAGGCTTATCAAACCAAAGTTCTTCATAATCCTCATTAATGATATTTGAAATACTCTCGAAGAGATCACGATCAAGCACAAAATCCTCATTCATAAGGGAGGAGTGTTGATTAGGTAACTCCTCATGAATGTGATAAACGGCATTCTTATGTGAGGAGTATTGATTAGGTAACTCCTCGAGAATGGGATTTTGGATCACGTGACTTGGTTCGTCATCAAAAATAAGACGTTAAAACTCATTAAGTTCATCCTCGATTTTGGAAAGATCAACCTCACTCGTAGGTGGAAGTGGAGGCAAAAGAGCTAGCTCTCGTTCTATAATTTCCTCAATCTCGGGATCAAACTCATAATCATCGTACTTACCACATTTAGAATACTTTTTAGGAGAATAAAAAATGGCATGTGGATTTTTAAGCACGTGATTGATCTCGGCAAAATCGCCATCATCATCGTCAAAGAAAGAGTCGATTTCTAAGACGAGAGGATCGATGTCGATGAAACCTTTAGCCTCAACGGTTGTTGTGCCAGGAATTGGAGGCACTTCGATGGAGTTAGAAGTTGAAGCCACAAAGACGTGGTCCTTCGAAGGTGGTGAAGACGAGTTCATTTTTGTCATAGTCGTGATGGCACTAACGTCACCCTTTGGAATTCGTTGTTCACTTGTTTCGCCAAATAAATCCTTGTTGTCCCATAGATTATGTGATGATACTACATGAATTAAAGAAGAAAGGTAGATAGAAGATAAAGTAGATGAATTCTAGAGAGCGAAAGTAGAGAGAGAAAAGAGAGAGAACTGTGTGAAACTTTAGGAATGTTAGATTAAGAAAATGAACAACCAACACCCTTCCTAACATGCTAGGAAGGGTATTTATAGCCTTGCCTACATGTGGCATAATGGGCTATATGTTTGATTGGGTCGGGCTTGAATAAATGCTTAGTACCTTGAAAGAGGCCTTTTAATCTAGCCATCAAGCCCGTAATGTCACGACTATTTTAACTAACTATTACAATGTTCTAATAAATGTTACAATATAAACCTATGACCAAAAATTCTTGTTTGACTCAATATTTTGAGGCTACCAATCTCCCCCAATGTGAGGTCATTTCTCTTCGATATTTGGAGATCAATGGAGATTACGACTTTCGTCATAAATTAGTCTTGAACGTGTAATAGTAGTCTTGTTCCTTCATGTTGTGATCTTTGATCCTTTGTCGTTGTCTTTCAACTTCGTTTTTAAACTTGAGATCTTCAAATCATTCTTGACTTGTCTTTTCCAACTTCTGATCTTGTGTCTTTATCCACATACTCATACTTTTCACAATCTTTAAAGCTTGCTAACAATCTCATACTTTTCACAATCTTTAAAGCTTGCTAACAATCGCCTTTGAAGAGAGGTCATTCCTCTACATTAATTGGTAAAGAAGATTTTGATCATCAGAGTTGCGGAAGTCTTTAGCTTTCTTGATTGTTGAATGTATTTGGGCATGAGTATGTGGTTTCGAATCTTTGCCTTTGCTGAGTACACCGTGATAGGTGTGAAAACACCCATCCTTTTGCCACTTAATTCTGGCTAAAACAAGACCAAAACACGTATTTAATATCATTTGTTTGGAATTATGCGTGGTTTTTGTGTTTATTGTGTTTTCAGAGTCAACCGGATGAATAATGAAGAAAACATGGGATTGCACGGGTTTTATCAAGGAAAAAGACTCAAGATGAAGTCTATTGTCCAAGAGATGCAAAAGATTTGAAGTCATTATGCCTATTTGAAGATTTATCGAAGAATAGAGCCAAAGATGGAAGATTCATATATGTCGAAGAACTCGAGTCTATAAAACAATAGATTATAAGACGAGTTGGAATTATTCACCGACACTTCTCAAATCCAAGTCGGAAACGTTTATTTAAGACGCATGAAGACTAAAGAAGAAAGAAGAAAAAGGAGCCCAAATTAAAGCCCAATCACAAGCCCACCACCATTACACACGCCTATATAAAGGCCTTACCTCACAAATTTTCACATGCTTAGTTTTTAGCTAGTCTTTAGTTTTTTCATTTTTCTCTAGTTTCTAGAGAGAGAAAGTTCCATACTTTCTCTCACTAAACTTTTTCTTTGTTTTTCATCTTTTAATTCAAGCTTCTTTTAATCTTTGTATTGGGGATTTCATCAATCTTATTCAAGTTAAGTTTTTAAGTTCTTTAATCTTTTTCTACTTTTCTTAGTTATCCAAAATCTTTAATCCGATTTTCATTTCATACGGTTTGTAGTATTTGGTGAATAAGCTCGTGTTAAAAGTTTGATCTTATTTAAACTCTCACACGATTAGGTTATAAGCTCTCCATGCTTATTAGCCTATTCTTTGTTTAAGCTTATTGATTTCGGATTTTCATATAAGTTTTGATCTCTCAAAAGTTCCTTTCATTAAGTTCATGATTTGCGTTTTCAAAAGTTGTCAAATTTAAGCTTTTAGAGTTATTTAAGTTTCGGATTGCATAGCTTATTGTAAGTGCTTATTGAAGTTTTTAGCTTTCCACCAATTTCGGAACTGCATTCATTTCATCGCAATAAGAGGGTTTTGTTCATATTCCGACGGCTTCATTGCTTGGTATCGCAATAACCCTTAAGGGTTTTACTTTGCGATAGGGTGTAAGTTCCCCTATTCCGATCTGGGATTGCGATCGCATATTGCGATCGCACATTCCGACGGGTTTAGGTCCCTTTTCTAGTCTAAACTCTGGACAATTTTTGTTCACAACATTCCGATCAGGAGCTTTCTGATAGACATCATTCCGATAGCTTGATTTTCGAGTATTCCGATGGTTATTGACAGAAACATTCCGATGAACCTTCACTTGAAACATTCCGATGGGCCATGTTAATTGCATTCCGATAGCCATAATCTTCATTATTCCGACAGAACAAGTTTTTAAGCAATAATTCAATTAAGTTTTCAAAGTAATTTTCTAATCTTTTCTTTACAGTTTTAAGCACTCATTTTTAACTTATCAATTTAGTTTAAGTTTTAAATTACTCAACGTCATTTAATTGAAATTAGTTTTAAAAAATAGATAAACAAACGAACTCCTTTTTATTAACCAAGAACAAATCATTCCACTTAAGGCCGAGATCAATTCGAGAGGATATCGAGAGAGAATTAAAACCCATCTAAAAATCAAGTATCAAATGGCGCCGCTGCCGGCTCTTCTCGTTAAGATCAAAAGTTTTTTGTGAGAACTTGGATTTTGGGATCCGTTCCCCGTGAACGTTACTTTTTCATCAAAAATTTTCAAAAAAAATCCTAAAAAATATAAAATTTTCAAAAAAAAAAAAAAAAAAAAAAAATTAAAAAACATAAAAACCAAAAATATTTTTGCTTTGTTTTTCTTTGTTCGTTCTTTTGCAGGTGTATGCGCACTCGATCCACGTCATATCAAGAGCCCGAGCCTCTCGATCACTTAGACATGGCCGGTGTACCACCTCCAAACAATAATAACAACAACAACCCGCCTTTCAACAACATGAACAATAACAACAACAATGAGCCTCTTCCGGATAATCGCCCGATGATTGAACTGCTGCAAGCTCATGTCGATGGCAACACGGATCCAATTGTCATACCTCCAATTGCCGCCAACAACTTTGAGCTAAAATCAGGCTTTATCCAGATGGTCTCCGCTCAACCATTCTTGGGACGTACCATTGATGATCCACATGACCATATCAAGAGATTCTTGCAACTCACCAACACGGTCAAGTTCAATGGTGTTCTACAAGAGGTTATAAGGTTACAACTTTTTCCCTTTTCTTTAGAGGGACAAGCCCGGCATTGGCTTGCTAAGGAACCGCCACAGAGTATTCTCTCGTGGACGGATTTGGAAACAAAGTTTATCAATTACTTTTTTCCACCCTCTCGTACTACCGCATTGCGGAATGAAATCATAAATTTTGAACAAAAGTACGATGAGTCGTTCAATGAATCTTGGGATCGTTTCAAAGATCTTTTAAGAAAATGCCCACAACATGGTTTTACCAAAGTACATCAAATTAATACTTTTTACAATGGTTTAAGCATGAGTCACCAAGATTCACTGAACAGTGCTTCGGGGGGTAATCTATTGGCTAAGACTTCCAATGCTGCTTGGGACATCATTGAGAATAAATCTCGTGTGCAAACTAAGAGTGTTCGGACCAATGTCGCTAGTGCTAGCACAAGTGACAGCGACAAGCGATTGGACAAAATCACTACGCTTCTTGAATCGCTTGTCACCCACACCGTCAGCAACAACAACAGCGACAACACCAAAAACGCTCAAGTGAACGCTGTCAGCCAACCTTGTGAGATATGCGGTGGTCCTCACTCTTACACAACTTGTACCGCCACCCAAGACTACCCTGCTGAGAATGTGAATGCGGCATATGGCACCTATCCTCAACCTGCTTATCAAGCTAGACCTCAAGGTGACCGTAACTTGCTTAGCTACCGCTCCAACAATTATCTTTCCCCACCTGGCTTTCCTCCTACCAACCCAAACCAACAACAAAACTTTAATCGCCCTCCTCAACAACAACAACAACCTCGACAACCATACATACCTCCTCACAAGCAGCAACAACCACCTCAACGTAACAACCAAGTTTACCAACAACCTGCTTATCAACCACCCGCATACAATGCTCCTCCCAACGAAACCACCACTGCATTACACCAAGAGGTTGCAACCTACATGAGGACCAATGATGTGATTGTGGAAAACCTCCAACAGGAAGTACGAAACTTGAAAGCAGACTTGGTCAAGCAAGGAAACGATTTGAGAGCCGACATGAGAAACACGTTGGATAGCCAAACTAATGATCTGAGGAACATGATGGCTGGTTTCTTCCAAGGTAATCAACCCTCTTCTTCGGGTACTCTTCCGAGTAACACCGTTGCGAATCCAAGAGGGGAGATGAAAGCAATCACCACTCGAAGTGGTAAAGGTACCAAGGAACCCGAGCTTCCTATACCTCCACCGTTGGTTGTGACTAAGGAGAACGAGTCACCTGCTCCTATTTCTCATCCTTCTCCTTCCCCAATTTCTCCACCTCTTCCTTCTACCCCTCCTCCACCCGTGGTTGTGAGTGATCCTATTCTCCAAAAGCCTTCCTCTTCTTCCAATATACCTTATCCATCTAGGTTGAGGAAAGAGAAGCTCAAAAGCAAGGACGATATTCAGGTTTCGAACTTTCTTAAGATGTTCAAACAATTGAATTTCAATATCTCCTTCGCTGAGGCTCTCGCTCACATGCCCAAATACGCGAAAATGTTTAAAGATCTTCTGAGCGACAAGGAAAAGCTCCTCGATATTGCCAACACCCAACTTAATGAGAATTGCTCTGCAGTGCTCTTAAGGAAATTGCCAACCAAGCTTGGTGATCCGGGTCGTTTTCTTATCCCTTGCAATTTCTCGGGAGTAGAGAATTGCATGGCCCTAGCCGATCTAGGTGCCAGTATTAATCTCATGCCTCTAAGTGTTTGGAAGCAATTATCTCTCCCAGAGCTAATCCCCACCAAAATGACTTTGGAATTAGCTAACCGTACGGTTGCTTATCCAGTGGGGATAGCCGAAGACGTTATTGTAGGAGTCGACAAATTCACCTTTCCTGCTGATTTTGTTGTCGTCGACTACGAGATGGACCCCCGTGTACCACTGATTGTTGGTCGTCCATTCCTGAGGACCGGTCGCACTCTCATTGATGTTGAAGCCGGTGAGCTTATCATGAGAGTGGGTGACGATAAAGTAGTCTTCAACATGGGAAAGTTGTCTAAACAGCCTTATTCATATGAGAGTGTTAATTGCATTGACGTTCTTGATGAGGCTTGTGAAGAACACTTTAATGATGCTTGCAAAAGTATTCCTACCTCTCTTCCCAATGTTGAGACCGTGTCCTCTATTGATTCATCATTATCTCTATTTGGAGATAGTGATTTGTTTTGGAAAGATCTTGAAGACACCATGGGAGATGTGAATTTAGCTACTGATGATTCTCCCACCGTTGGGGATGAAGACATGAATTTCTTTGACAATCTTCTCAACGAAGACAATCCTTCGCCTTCATCTCCCACGGTCATTGCTATCGACACTCCGACTTTGAAAACGCCTCCCTTCGACAATCCTCCGGATCTAGAACTTAAGGAGTTGCCGCCCCATCTTGAGTATGTATTCCTTGAAGACGAGAAGAAATCGCCAGTCATCATTGCTAAGGACCTAAAGGAAGACGAAAAAGCCCGACTTATCACCGTGTTGAAAGATCATAAGAAGGCTATTGCTTGGAAGATTTCGGATATTCGTGGAATTGATCCTCACTTCTGCACCCACAAAATTCTCATGGAGGACGACTTTAAGCCCACAATTCAAAGCCAACGAAGGGTGAATCCAAAAATACATGAAGTCATCAAAACAGAGGTTATCAAACTTCTCGATGCGGGTATGATTTACCCTATTTCGGATTCACCATGGGTTAGTCCAATCCATTGTGTGCCTAAGAAGGGCGGAATTACCGTTGTCCCCAATGAACACAACGAGTTGATTTCCACTCGTCTCGTTACTGGGTGGAGAGTTTGTATACACTACCGCAAACTCAATGATGCCACGAGAAAGGATCATTTCCCTCTACCTTTTATGGACCAAATGCTTGAACGATTAGCAGGTAATGAATATTACTGCTTTCTTGATGGTTTCTCGGGTTATTTCCAAATACCCATCGATCCCCAAGATCAAGAGAAGACAACATTCACTTGTCCCTATGGCACATTTGCGTACAAAAGAATGCCTTTTGGCTTATGTAATGCGCCCGGGACTTTCCAAAGGTGCATGTTAGCTATCTTCCATGACATGGTGGAACAAACCATGGAAGTCTTCATGGATGATTTCTCGGTCTTCGGGGATTCCTTCTCTTCTTGCCTTGCCAATTTGGAACGTATGCTTAAGCGGTGCGAAGACACTCGCCTTGTTCTGAATTGGGAAAAATGCCACTTTATGGTAAAAGAAGGCATCGTGCTTGGACATAAGATCTCGAAAGCCGGTCTTGAAGTAGATCGTGCTAAAGTCGATGTTATCATAAAGTTGCCTCCACCTTCAACCGTGAAGGGTGTGAGAAGTTTCCTGGGTCATGCGGGCTTCTACCGTCGATTCATCAAAGATTTTTCTCAAATCGCTCGCCCGATGACCCACCTCTTGGAAAAAGATACTCCTTTTTTCTTTTCCAAAGAATGTCTTGAAGCCTTTGACTCTCTTAAGGATAAGCTAACTAAGGCACCCGTCTTGGTTACCCCTAATTGGGAGCTGCCCTTTGAGTTGATGTGCGATGCTAGTGATTTTGCAATTGGAGCGGTTCTTGGACAAAGAGTAAACAAACACTTCCAACCGATCCATTACGCTAGCAAGACAATGACGGGGGCACAATTGCATTATACGACAACCGAAAAAGAGCTTTTAGCTGTTGTCTATGCTTTTGAAAAATTTCGCCCCTATCTTGTCCTTTCTACCACCATTGTGTATACCGATCATTCCGCGCTGAAGTACTTGTTGACAAAGCAAGATTCCAAACCAAGACTTCTTCGCTGGGTTTTGCTGCTCCAGGAATTTAAAATCGAAATTCGCGATAAAAAAGGAGCTGAAAACCTAGCCGCGGACCATCTCAGCAGACTTGAGGATCCTTACCAAGGGGATCATTCGAATAGAGAAATCAATGATTCTTTTCCCTTGGAGACCTTAATGTCTATCAACTCGACTGCTGACGAAACCCCGTGGTTTGCAGACATTGCAAATTACTTAGCGGGTGGAATCCTCGTTGACGGGTTAACATCCCAGCAAAAGAAGAAGTTCTTCAAAGACATAAAGACTTACTTCTGGGATGACCCGTATCTTTTCAAACAATGTGCCGACTTGATTATTCGCCGATGTGTTGATGGACCGGCAGCCTTAGAAATCCTTGATGCTTGCCACAAAGGACCCACTGGTGGTCACTTTGGTCCCAACTACACCGCTAAAAAAGTGTTTGATTCGGGATTTTATTGGCCCACCATCTACCGTGATGCTCACGAGATGGTTAAACGATGTGATGCTTGCCAAAAACAAGGCACGATCACACATAAAGACGAGATGCCTCAGAATTTCATACAAGAATGTGAAATCTTTGATGTTTGGGGTATCGGCTTTATGGGGCCATTCCCTTCCTCTAAAGGAAACAAATACATCCTTGTAGCCGTTGACTACGTTTCAAAGTGGGTTGAAGCCAAAGCTTTACCTACTAATGATGCAAGGGTGGTTTGTAACTTTTTGAAATCGCTGTTCGCTCGATTCGGCGTTCCTCGTGCTATTATCAGTGACCGCGGGACTCATTTTTGCAACGATCAATTTGCAAGAGTCATGGCAAAGTATGGTGTCAATCATCGTCTTTCCACCGCTTATCATCCCCAAACCAATGGGCAAGCCGAGATATCTAACCGTGGATTGAAGCGAATTTTGGAGCGTACTGTGGGAGAGCATCGCGCCGCATGGGCCGATAAGTTAGATGATGCTCTGTGGGCTTTCCGTACTGCTTACAAGACCCCGATCGGTTGTACACCTTATCGTCTTGTGTACGGGAAAGCATGCCACCTTCCCATCGAGCTGGAGCATAAGGCGCACTGGGCCTTGAAATGGGCTAACTTCGACATCAACAAAGCCGGTGATCATCGTAAGATTCAACTCAACGAGCTCAATGAACTGAGGAATGAAGCTTATGAGAACTCGCTGATCTACAAAGAGAAGACGAAGATCCTCCATGACGCAAAAATCAAGAACCGAGAGTTCCACGTTGGTGATCAAGTCTTACTTTTTAACTCTCGGTTGAAGATCTTCTCTGGCAAGTTGAAAAGCCGCTGGTCTGGTCCATTCACCGTCGCCAACGTCTTTCCTTATGGAACCATTGAGCTTTCTCAGCCAAATGGGCCCAATTTCAAAGTGAATGGCCAGCGTCTGAAGTTGTACTTTGGTGAGGACACCTCTCAGGAGGTAATTCCATCCCTCACCACGTTCCCCATGAACTAATTTTGGGCCGAGTCAGGCTCGTGACTCGGTTATAAAAAACAAGCGCTCCTCGGGAGGCAACCCGAGTATCTATCCTTTATGTTTTAACCTCCTAAGTGTAGGGGAGCCTCTATAGAGTGTTTGTATTTGTGTGGTGATGTGATTACAGGGATTAGTGCACTCTTGGAATCTTTGAAGAACCGTGCTCCCGTGTTATCCGAAATCTGGTTCTATCTCTCAACTATCGTGATTCAATTTTCTTCATACTCACATTTGAAATTGATCACTTTAGTCGTCCCATCCTTAACTTGAGTTAACCAACGTGCACAATGTCATAAGTGTAGGGGAGACTTTTCCCACATGCTTAAACATTGAGGACAATATTTATCTTAAGTGTAGGGGGGACTTCTATCGAAGTTTTAAGTGGACTTTTCCATGAAAATGCCTTCATTTAACCAGAAAATCATATTTTTTAACATTTTTCAAATTTTTAATTAACTTTGGCCATTTAGTTGTAATTTTTAAATTTTTATCGTTGCTTTCATATGTATATATCCCGCAATAAAGTCAAATTTTAATAAAGTGGTGTAGCTAGTTTAGAAGTCTTTGACATATTAGGCCCGTTGCGTTTATTTTGACTCAACCCGAATAGACTTATCCAAGTTTATTCTAGCTAGTATCCTTAACCATGTAGACCTTAATTGGTTTATTAGGCTAAGTGTCCACGAGTCTCATTACTTGAGATTTTAAATTGTGGAGGACGAGAAATGATAGAGTCAATTATAAGGCGGTATTCTTGCACAAGCTCACTTGGTGTAATTATTTGCCTATTCTCCCATCACTTGCTAATAATTTATCTGCAATAAGTAAGGTCGTACTATTTGAAAAGTTACTTAGCTTCTAGCCCAAGATCGTTTAAAAGTTGCTCGGTAATGATAAGAGTTCATAGCCAAGGCATAACTTATGAAGCGGGGCGCGAAGATTGGCGAGTCCGAAAAGGCCCTAACAAGGCATGAGGATTCAATTTTATTGCTGAAGATCCAAAGTGATGTGAAAAGCATTATTCCTAAAATCAATATGAAGGATCAAGACTCACGACGAAAAGCAATCAACTCCCATAAAGATCATGGAGAAGTCTATCCGAAAAGACCCTAACAAGGTATGAGGATAAATAGATCCAAGTCCAAAAAGGAGGCGGATCGTTGTATCTCAAAATCCCAATTAGAGATTGAAGAATAATCATGAAGTCGTGGTCAACAAAGTTGGAGTACCCCTCAAAAGTATCCAAGTGAAGAAACCCTATTACGATGAGAAGACCATTATCTCAAGAATGTCTCTCAAGATATGAAGTATGAAGTACATGCCAAATATCGGCCCGAGAAAGGTCTCAAATCGCGAACCAAGTTATGCCAAGATATGAACTTTTTGATATCCCGAGAAGCATTTTTAAAAGATTTTGCCCTTTAGCTAACTATTGATCAAATCGTTCTACTTCGCTTTCAGCCTAATTAACTATCGAAATAAGTCCAAAAATGCATCTTCATGATCATTCTAAGACAAAAATAAAATATAAGAGATACACCTAGGAATAAGGGAGTCTAAGCATTTAATTAAGCCATGTGTGTAAGTGTTTGAATTGCTAACTTATAATAACAATGATCTCGTTTTTAAGCTTAGTTTGGGGAACGTGAAACTTGAGGGTGATAAATCTTCGCAGCACCGAAGCCCTAATGTAAGTCCTCGATCTCTTTGCAAGTTATTTCCATCCTTTTGTTTACTTTAAAGTTTTAATTTCACTTATTACTTTCATCTTCGTTTAGTAGTATATTAATAAGGCCAAGGTTGATTGATTATGAGAAAAGTGTAAATGTAATTTGTCACTAAGCATTGCATGAGGGCATGGCAATGGTTAAGTGTAGGGGATTTGATAGGTGTGAAAACACTCATCCTTTTACCACTTAATTCTGGCTAAAACAAGACCAAAACACGTATTTAATATCATTTGTTTGGAATTATGCGTGGTTTTTGTGTTTATTGTGTTTTCAGAGTCAACCGGATGAATAATGAAGAAAACATGGGATTGCACGGGTTTTATCAAGGAAAAAGACTCAAGATGAAGTCTATTGTCCAAGAGATGCAAAAGATTTGAAGTCATTATGCCTATTTGAAGATTTATCGAAGAATAGAGCCAAAGATGGAAGATTCATATATGTCGAAGAACTCGAGTCTATAAAACAATAGATTATAAGACGAGTTGGAATTATTCACCGACACTTCTCAAATCCAAGTCGGAAACGTTTATTTAAGACGCATGAAGACTAAAGAAGAAAGAAGAAAAAGGAGCCCAAATTAAAGCCCAATCACAAGCCCACCACCATTACACACGCCTATATAAAGTCCTTACCTCACAAATTTTCACATACTTAGTTTTTAGCTAGTCTTTAGTTTTTTCATTTTTCTCTAGTTTCTAGAGAGAGAAAGTTCCATACTTTCTCTCACTAAACTTTTTCTTTGTTTTTCATCTTTTAATTCAAGCTTCTTTTAATCTTTGTATTGGGGATTTCATCAATCTTATTCAAGTTAAGTTTTTAAGTTCTTTAATCTTTTTCTACTTTTCTTAGTTATCCAAAATCTTTAATCCGATTTTCATTTCATACGGTTTGTAGTATTTGGTGAATAAGCTCGTGTTAAAAGTTTGATCTTATTTAAACTCTCACACGATTAGGTTATAAGCTCTCCATGCTTATTAGCCTATTCTTTGTTTAAGCTTATTGATTTCGGATTTTCATATAAGTTTTGATCTCTTAAAAGTTCCTTTCATTAAGTTCATGATTTGCGTTTTCAAAAGTTGTCAAATTTAAGCTTTTAGAGTTATTTAAGTTTCGGATTGCATAGCTTATTGTAAGTGCTTACTGAAGTTTTTAGCTTTCCACCAATTTCGGAACTGCATTCATTTCATCGCAATAAGAGGGTTTTGTTCATATTCAGACGGCTTCATTGCTTGGTATCGCAATAACCCTTAAGGGTTTTACTTTGCGATAGGGTGTAAGTTCCCCTATTCTGATCTGGGATTGCGATCGCATATTGCGATCGCACATTCCGACGGGTTTAGGTCCCTTTTCTAGTCGAAACTCTGGACAATTTTTGTTCACAACATTCCGATCAGGAGCTTTCCGATAGACATCATTCCGATAGCTTGATTTTCGAGTATTCCGATGGTGATTGACAGAAACATTCCGATGAACCTTCACTTGAAACATTCCGATGGGCCATGTTAATTGCATTCCGATAGCCATAATCTTCATTATTCCGACATAACAAGTTTTTAAGCAATAATTCAATTAAGTTTTAAAAGTAATTTTCTAATCTTTTCTTTACGGTTTTAAGCACTCATTTTTAACTTATCAATTTAGTTTAATCTTCCAAAGTTTTAAATTACTCAACGTCATTTAATTGAAATTAGTTTTAAAAAATAGATAAACAAACGAACTCCTTTTTATTAACCAAGAACAAATCATTCCACTTAAGGCCGAGATCAATTCGAGAGGATATCGAGAGAGAATTAAAACCCATCTAAAAATCAAGTATCACACCGTAACGTCACCTTCTCGAGACAAAACTTAGACACGGACTGAATGGGTTTGACATTCGTCCTAAATCGGTAACGTTTTACCTCCGGTCGGTGAAGAACGTTACACGATATTAAATATCGTACCTGTGATTAGGTAGATTTAATTAAGAACCTCCTTGACAGGGTTTCACGGCAGTACTTGCCATTCTCTTTACTCGATCGTCTCAAAGCAAGACTGTGAACATAAAGAGTGAATCAATTGGATAGATATCCGCTAGTCGTCAATTCAAATTCCTGGAACAAGTTTGATTCATTAAGAATCTTACCATTGTTGCTTTCCAGTTGACACAAGCTTGATTCATAAGAATCTCGCAAGTTACCTACCGTAACGCTGTTTAATGTTGACGCTAGAAGGATTTCCATTCTTCACTATAAATATTAATAAATATAACTCTGAATGTTCTGGAAAGACCATAAAGATATTGCGTAGAAACCTGAAACGAGTTGTAATCAATTCAGAATCAAACCACTGTTGCTTTTCAGTTTACACATGTTCAATTCTAAAAGAATCTTACCCATGACCTACCACAGTGCTGTTAGACGTTAGCACTAGAAGGAATTCCACTCATCATTGTGAATACTAAGTAGTATCACTCTGAGTGTTCTAGCAATATTGCAAGAATATAGCGTAGGACTCTGTTGATCTTCATCCGTGTGTCCTAACGAGATTTGATTTATCTTTTGGCTCTAGACTCGATTTGTGCACTTTTAGTGGTCGGAGGCTGGAGCAGATGCCACCTATTCAATATCAACTATCTAAGAGTGATAAGGTCAATAGAAGTCGTGTTGATCTCCGTCACAATAAAACAAACTTCTTTTGAGAGATGCCTGAGTAGCTAGGTAAGGGTTGTGCATAACATCACTGGGTACATGATGCGTTGTCTTCATGATGTGTTGACCCGATTTCTGCCAAAGTTGTATGGAGGGATAATTTCTTTACTCCCTTTATCCTTACATTTCATTTTCATTCTTCAACCCCTTCAATGCTTATCAAGACATCATTACTAGCACCTTGTTGTGATTGCTCCAGTGCTAGCATCAGTGCTTAGTCGTCATTCAGCTTCGTTCACATTCTACTCCATCTTTCCTAAGGACTTATAATAATCTATTGGATTGTCCCTGCAAAGATTCCTCCTGTTCTGGTTGGATCATAGGACTTAAACCTAACCACCCTTTTGACACCAATAACGTCGTGAATTAAAGATGTTGTGGGTATTTGATCGTAACCATAAGTGCTTAAGTCTTTAGATCACATTTTAATCACATTTTATCCCCCTATCTCTAATATATAAAATCTTTTTGGCGAAGAGTTTTTTCTAAAGCATAAACTTGAGTTCATAGACTTTGAATGTCTTGACAAATCCACTCAAGTGTAAGAAGATTTAACTTCTTTTGCTGAGGGTAAGCGCACTAAATCGTACATTCCCCCATGAATATCGATCCGGGTTGTAATCTGAAGGTGATTACAATCCATTGTGTTGAGCTCAAAACGTTGAATGTTTTATGACAAGCTCAACCCAGATAGATTGATCTACCCGTTGTTGGAAAAATTGTCCAAAATAGACATTTTCTTTTATTAAAAGTAGAAATGAAATGTTTTGAAAAATATTTACAACTTTCATTCGAGCTTTATGTACAAACCCGTGTCGTTATTGAGCGATATTTCTAGGCACGTCCATATTATCGATACTGAAAGACATGTCGAGAAAAATATTTTTGGTATTTTGAAAGATTTTTAATTTTGTATTTTGCTTTTTAATAATATACACATGTAGATGTTTGATAGGTGAATTAAGCAAGCTTCTTTGCCAGAATCTCCAGTTATGCTAGAGTCAAACATCTCATACCAATTTGCCTAACTAGATACACAAACCTCTCTTTCGAAAGAGCTTTTGTAAACAAGTCAGCTAATTGGTAATCATTTCCAACAAAGTATAGTTCAATGATACCCCTTTCAACTTGTTCCTTAATGAAGTGATATCTGACATCAATGTGCTTCGTGCGGGAATGCTGTACCGGATTGCAGGAGATGGCTATGGCGGACTTTGAGTCACAATACATAGGTACTTTATCAAAGTGGAATCCATAATCCGTGAGTTGTGTTCTCATCCAAAGAACTTGAGCACAACACGCAGATAGAGACACATACTCCGCTTCGGCTGATGAAAATGATGTGCAATCATTCTTCTTGGAAGAACATCCCACAAGCTTATCTTGACCTAGAAATTGTGCACCACCAGAAGTACTTTTACGTGTATAAGAACACCCTGCATAATCAGAATCTGAATTGGCCGTTAGAAAGAAACCGGTTTCCCTCGGATACCAGAGTTCCAAATGAATGGCATTCTTTAGGTACCAAAAGATCCGTTTAACCTCCTTGAGGTGGTTTTCAGCGGGTCGTGCTTGATATCGTGCACAACAACACGTAGTATGTGATATATCTGGTCGGCTTACTGTTAAGTACATGAGGGGAGCCGATCATGGAACAATATTTCGTTTGATCTATGGCATCTTCCTCCAAATCAGCATCTAGGGATGTGGTTGATAATGGTGTCCCAACGGGGTCACATGAGGTCATACCATGCTTTTTGATTATCTCTTGACAATACTTAGCTTGGTTAATAAAGATAACACTTGGGGATTGGTGAAATTGAATTCCTAGAAAGAATTTTAGTTCGCCCATCATACACATTTCAAATTTGTTGTGCATTACTTTTTCAAACCATTTTGAAAGTTTTGGGTTTGTAGACTCGAAAATAATGTCATCAACATAAATCTGCACCAGCAAAATGTCATCCCCATATTTATAAGTGAACAAAGTTAGATCAATGGAACCTTTTGAGAAACCTTTGGAAACTAGAAATTTCGAGAGCTCATCGTACCATGCCCTTGGAGCTTGCTTGTGACAATCCGTCAATTTATGGTCGATATTTTATTCTCAAGTATTATTTAAAAACATTATTTTAATGTTATATTATAAACTCACTCATTTTTTGGAAGAAATTTGGATTTACGTCTTGAAGTAGCATCGACTACGTCTAAACCGGAGGACTCTACGTTACGTGCTTACGTTTACATACACTGTTTTTGGTGACAGTCCGACATTTCAGGAAAATAAATTTATTCGTGAATATTATTTTGGAATTTAAATTTGTGTTGGTTCATAAACTCACAAATTTACGAAAAGAGATTAGGACTTACGTGCATAATTTAACGTCCTTTACGACTAAACCGTAAACCTTAGGATTACGTATTTACGTTTTTGAACTCCGTTTTTGATGAGACAATTTTTATTAGATTCGTTTTGTGCCGTTGATTCATAATTTATAAAAACGTTTTTCGTAAAACGACCCGAGGGAACACAAATCGAGGAAACTAGAATCGAGGAATACCCGCAATTAAATAGGGATGAGACAAGATAACTCTTGTCCCATCCCCACTAAATAAAAGTGCAAGCTTAAGCTACACACCTTTGAGGTGTCAACTTTACATGACTAGTTAAGACACTTGTCTTAACTTTCTCTCAAACTAGCAACTACACAAAACCACCTACACTAAACCATTTCCTCACTTTGTTACATGAAAAACTCACACACACTCTCTCTCTACTCCCTATGAACGTCCATCTTCATCAACAACACCACCATTGATCAAAAAAATCAATCATAAATCATATGTATAATTTACATATGATGAAAACCCATTGAAAAAAATGAAGATTGGAGGTGGTTATAACATGTGGAAAGGAGTTTCCATGGAGTTCCTAGGCTGATTTTCATGAAGATATTCATCCATTTGAAGGACCCAAGAAGTTCATTTACCAAGTTGAAGGTTTGGTAACAAGGAACCAAGCCTTGTTCATCATAAACCTCATCTTTTCATCACTATTGGTGGTATAGAGATTGTTTCTTCCTATCCTCTTGTTATTTTGATTATGTAATCTTGTATTTTCTTTCTTATTGTATATGTATATGATGAATATATGATGATAAATATGTTGTGTGGGGATCAAGTGTTGATAAATATGATTAAAAAGATGAAAAACCATAAGAAACAAGGCTAAAATCTTGCTTAAATTGTTGGCTGTATAAAAACAGTAAGTAACCAAGTCATAAACTGATAAAATTGCACGGTGGAATCAATTTACAGTAAGTATTAGATGTCATACACATGTGAGAGTTGGTCATGCAATGGAATCATCAAAATGAGTGAGATATGATCAAAACAAGATGAGTGTGCCAATCTGAATAGTCTGTTTTGTAAGGACTGTTAAGGATAGTTAGACATGGAATGAGCAGTAGCTATAACTAACTTATTTGTAGAACATAATATGAAGTTTATTCTATCCAAAAATGAGCTTCTATCTCCTTATAGAACTCAAGATATGATAAAAATGGTGAAGATGAAACTAAAAATCAGATTTTGAAGAATTAATGTTTAATAGTATTATATAAGCACTCAAACTAATATAGTATAAAATGTGAATTAAAACCCACTAACTTATAAATTTCATTTATATAAATATGTATAAGGTTAAATAAATGGAAACTTTATAAAAATGGTAGTTGAATAAGATTTATAAGTTATAAAAACTATAAACATGATTTTTACGACTTTTTCGGCTATTACCGTAAAATTAACGTTTTTCGCCAATTAAAACTTAGACGATCAAACCCGTCTAATGTAAAGTTTTTAAAAGTCATATACTGATATATTAGTACCTAATACAAGTAAAAACCGATAAAACCCGAACTATATGACATACGGACATTAACGAGCTAAGTTAGCATATTTGGACTAATAATTTAAATAAATGAGTTAAACACTTATAAAAATTACATATTGGGCTTAACCCATTTGGTCCCAACATGTAAAGTGTAAATACTGATAATACAAGTATAAAATGGATTAATACAAGTTAATGAACTTATAATAGGCTTATTGGACCTAAAGCATGTAAATAGGTAAAACTAGTAAACTAGTAAAAAGTTACCAATACATAAACACTAAAATGAGTAAATAAGAATGTATAAACCAACTTGATCATCATCATATGTACAAAATCATCATATGTATATTTGTTATTTTGATAAAGTCATTGGACAAAAGTCTAAGACCGATTGTTATTATATAGGTTTCCGTGATTGAAGCACGTACCGTACATCCGAATTGCCGATAACCCGCTTTCCCACATCAACGTGAGTTCATAGCCTCGCACTCTTTTAAATGTTTTTATGAAATGTTTTATAAACCCGCGAGGGAGATAACATGTTAGTTTTTATAAAATAGGACACTAGTTGTCCCGATTGTCTGTTTATAAAATAGGACACTAGCTTATGCATATAATAGTACTATTTGGGGACGATCACCCCAGTTCGCGCCTTGACGGTTGATCCCCGTCGTGCCACATTGATTGGTAAGCGAATTTATGTATGAGAAGATTTACACAAGCGTGATTATTGTGACGACACGCTAATTTAGATGGGCAAATTGAGTTTCGGGCTAGCTACCCGTTGTTTGTTGTAGTAAGGTATAATGTCATGCGGCTTATAATAATCCAAAATAACGAAATACTACTATACACACTGAATTACGATATATTGCATGACTAGCAATACGGGGTCTTACTATTGATATTATGTTCGTTTTTTGGTTTTATATAACCATATTCATATAACGGTTTTTTATTTAATCTATACAACGTTATAAAACGTATTGTATGATGTTTTTAACGACAATGGTTCGTATAATGATTTTGAAGGCGAACGCCTATATTATGATTTTGATAAGGATTTGTATAAAATAACTTTGGCTATTTTATGGCCTATTACAATGATTTGTACAAAATGATTTTCGGTAATAATTTTATACCGATGTTATATTGATGGATTTCATTAAACTCTATGAATTCACTCGGCGTTATCGCTGACCTTTTCTTTTAACATGTTTTATCTCAGGTACTTAAAGGTAATTCTCGGGAAGAAGACAAGAATTCATGGCCCGCACTTAAATAACAATTTCCATTCAAATGCTTTGTAAAATTTGTATGAAATAATATGACTTGGGACCTATGTAAACTTGATATTTATGAATGGAAATGCTTTATTATTAAACGACGCGATTTCTAAGCGTTGTCTATGATGTGAGTAATGTGCTATCCCGTAACACCAACGAGTCTTCCGCTGTATTGAATTGTGTAAATTTGGGGGTGTTACAGTTTGGTACCAGAGCTCTCGTTATAGAGAACGAAAGATTTTTAAAATCAAGGTTTTGAATAAAACATTTCAAAATCTTTTAACTATAAACATTTTTCTAAAAGTTTCTAAAAATCTTTTGACTATAACGGTGCCGAAGAATTCCCGAGTTACCGACAAGGCCAGACTGAGAAGTGTTATTTTAATATATATATATATATATATATATATATATATATATATATATATATATATATATATATATATATATATATATATATATATATATATATATATATATATATATAACTTGGATTATATATATATATATATATATGATGTAATTTTATAACATGATTGTTTGATGATTATTTTGATATTTATACGAGGTATTTATACGACGTAGATTGTCACAAGGAACCCTAAATCCCCTAGTAAATTAATCGAAGCTATTCTCGTAGGAATTCTAGCTATCCTAGATCTAAACCAAGTTGTGGATATTTATGATCCCAACAAAATGGTTGATACTCGTAGAAATGTAGATATTAGTTGATTGTGATATTAAAGAAGAATTGGCGAGATTAAAATTGATATCGATGTCATGACGATCTTTCCTTATAGAGTTGAGTTTGACAAAACGTTACCACCTAGAAAGATGTCGTCTGATTCGTTGTCATCCAATTCTTAAATTGAAATCGAAAGGGTGAATGTTGCACTTGAGGCTGTCACTGGAACCATTACCCAAAAGCCTCATGCCACTAGTACCTTTCCGAGAAGTCTAATTGAATGTATGAGTCATTTAATACTAGTGACTCATTTGATAACTATTGATGAAGGAGCTATAGGATTGGAAATTATGTGTTGTTCATATCGAGCTTTTATTTCCCTATTAAGGTCTAAGTATAAAGGTTGAAAGTATTGTAGAATGATGTAGGATGTCACATTGAGTATAAGACTGATTGAAACTTGAATAAAGTAAAATTTAACCAGTATGGAATATGAGATTGATAAGAGGAAGTCGTTAAGTTCTGTGATCGAATTATAAGGTTTTAATTGATTGTTGATTCGTGTTAAGGGTTGTTCCTAGACCATTGTCCAATGATGAGGATGCCCAGTGTTCAAGAAATAAATTGAAGAAACCTTCTTCTGAATTGAGACCGATGGATCTTCCGGGACATGTAGAACACCTAATGACTCTTGTAGATTAGTATTCATTGTAGTATCTTTTAAAAATAATCCCTAACTTAACTGAGACATCAGTTGGTAGGATGAGTTCTTGAAATTGTATGACATAGTGACACGTAATGTGTTACGGTACAATTTTGACTTGTTTGTGATTAATGAAAAGACTACCTTTGATTGCTAAATTCTACATGTATCGATGTTATCTATCTTTTCTTGTTTATTCCTAATGTTCTCATTAGTAATGCAACCATTGAACAAGTACTCATCTCGAATTAAGTTACGTTATGGATTATTCTTTTTGAGTGACATCGAGGTCATGAGCCTCATGATTATTTGGCTAAGCTCATTTCCTATTATATTGTGGTTAGTTCTTGGTAAATAACTTTTCATCACTCTTTTGCAGATCACTCATTGTTTTTATATGATAAAATAGTATCCTTTGAGAAAATTTAATTTCCATCACTATAAGGATTATTCAAAGTGAGATTTATAAGTGATCGTTATCGAAATGAAGTTGTTTATAAAACACCTTGGAAAGCTTAATTGTTTTC
The DNA here is from genome assembly GCA_025667525.1 of Glebionis coronaria. Lineage (NCBI taxonomy): Eukaryota > Viridiplantae > Streptophyta > Magnoliopsida > Asterales > Asteraceae > Glebionis > Glebionis coronaria. Next base: position 714,188 of record JANFOE010000136.1, read on the forward strand.
ATAATAAAGAAAATCTTTGTAAATTTATTTTTGATTCTTATTTAAGAATTAAGCATGAAAATGTTTTTATTATAAACATGATGATAAAATCTTGACGAACTAAGTATTGCATCATTAATCTTGAAATTGTATATAGTTGCGCGCCTACATACAATTTGGAATGGACCATGCAAGGCTGATTAGTAGTCACCATAAAACTTGTTAATAAGCACTACATTTTCTTTGAAGATTGTGAAAGATTAAATTTTATGAAATCTGCAAGAAGTGAAAAATAGGGACATAGTGATAGGGACACCTACATATGTGCCCGTACCATTTATTCTTTTGAGTCGAATTTACTCATTTGTGGAATTTGTCTTATTTGACAATTGATATTCCCTTCTTGTCCAATTCTCCCGTGGCGAGATTCTTAGGAAAAGTATTTGATTACCGAGTGTTGATACCCGACTGGATGTATCGACGTTCCTATCATTTCTTTTGATTAGATTTCATTTGAATGATCTGGGTAACGATCCGAGGAGCTTTCGAATGTGTACTCAAATTCATGAAAACATGGGATATACTCATATTCGTTATTGTTTCCGTCTGTATCTTATTTGAAATTCTCTCACGTAGATTATGCGTTAACCTTACTCTTTTAAGGTTAATTATGTCTCCTGATATCCTTGAATTTGTGAAGGATTATGAATTATTATTAGTCTTTTGAGAAGTTCACATCCTATCAACGATAATGAAACTGGAAAGCTGGTAGTGCCAGTAGAATGGATTGATTGATTATGACATGACGACATTGTCTTAATTGATGGTAACTCGAGTAGAATTTCCCTAAAAGATAAGATGTTGATTATCAAAAGTGATCTAAATAATTCCCGATGGATGACCATATCCTGCTTTTAGACTTGAAATTTTACCATGAATGGTTGTGAACTAGTCATAGATCTTGTAATCTAGAAAGAACCTAATATGAATTTATTAAAAGATGTTTCCGTTATCTGAAACTTTAGGAGGTATTTATTGGTGAATTACATAGACTTTTCCCATTAAGGCAAGTTGAATTGGTATTGATTATATTCCCGGTGTTGCACCTGTGGCTTGTGCACAGTACGTCAGCACCATCTAAATTAAAAGAATTACCGTACAACTGAGAGAGTTGTCGGAGAAAGCTTTTATTCTACCGAGCTCGTCATTATGAAGAGCTATGGTGTTATCATTCCTTATATTTATTAATTACCGTGAACTAAGTAAATTGACGATTAAAATCTATATCCACTACCCATGATGATAGATTTGTTCAATCATTTACAAGGTTCTAGCGTATATTCAGAAATTTGATCCACGACATGGTTATTATCAACTTCGCGTCCGCGAAAAGATTATCTATTCCAATTAATACATCTAGAAATTTTAATGAACATTATAAGTTTCACGTGATGTCGTTTGGATTGACCAATGCACATGTAGCATTCATAAATTTGGTGAATCACGTGTGTAGGCTGTAATTTGATAAATTCATGCTCGTGATCTTTAAGGGCTATTTGTTTGTTTATAAGAATAAGAATGAGTTAATAATTATTTATAGATTGCCCTGAATTGGCCGAACAATGAAAACCTGTACCTTGAATATTTAACATGTGATTAACGGCTTAATCCTTTATATGATTTGACCATGTGATTAATAAGATAATGGGATCTATATTGACTTTTCAAAAATTAGAGCCATTAAGACTTTGGGTTTTACCAAAAAGAAAGTGAAAATGTGTTTTGACAAATGTTTTATCGAAAAGAACTTGTGAGGGATTATTCCCTTATACCCTGAACATTTAACTAAACTCCTTTTTTAGGGGTAAATGTTTGTGTATACCTCAAGACAACTTAAGAGGGATTGAGGAAACCATTTAAACCATGACTTAAGATTTGAAACGACACCTTTTGCTTTTCAACTAAGAAAATTTTGACCAAAGTATAACCAAATATTTTTCGAACATTACGAATCTTATTAATTATTTTCGATAAATCAACAAAAATCGTATTAATTAAATTAAAATTTATTTTGAACATTTTTCTATAATTAGACAAACTGAGAAAATTTAAAATTTTTACGGTTACGTTTCATAAAATTAAATATTTATTATTTAATTACGTGTAACAATTATCGACGCTTTAAAACATCAGATCAAGCAAAACTGATAAAAATGATAGTTGAGACGAAACTAAAACTTAGAAAATATGAAGAAACAATTTCTGAGTAATTTTGGTTATGATAATTTCATCAGGAAAGGTGAATATAATTAGTGACACATTATGTAGAAAAGATAAAGAACCAATTAGGACATGTTCCTTAATAACGAAGGTGCAAAATTAATTGCCGAACAATATAAAAATAAACAATGCTTGTAAGAAGGATAATATAGACAATGAAAAGGGGTTCGCGGCTAATATGAACCATTAGAATTGAGGAGCCGATGTCATTAAATGTTTTAAAGGCCGTTTGTGGTTGCCTAAAATATGGAGATTTTGAGATTTAGTCATGTTAGAATCTTATAAGATTAGGTATTCTATTCATGTCATTTCTGGTTTAATATATCTTTATCTGAAGAAGTTGTACAAATGGTAAATTATGAAGGCAGACATTGCCTCATACATTAGTAAACGTCTAGCTATTGCAAAGGTCATCATCTGAATTTGATTCGATTTGGGTCATCGTCGACCGACTGACCAAATCTACTAATATCATTCCCGTTAATGATAGATTCTCGGTGAAGAAATTGACTCTTTGTATTTAAAGGAGTTGTGTAAACATAGTGTGCCTGTATCGGTCATCTCTATCAAGATCCTCTCTTCGCATCGAATTTCAAGAGATTTGCTCAGAAGTCACTAAGAACGAACCTTGATGAGAGTACTGTTTACCACCCCAATCGAAGGGACGAGGTAAAGTAATGATACAAAACACTAAAAGTGTTGTTTTATGTTTGAACGATTGACCTTTGGTAATAAACCGTATAATCGTTTTCCTTTGGAGAATTCATCATTGATAATTATCGTATTAGGATCGAGATTGAATCTTGTGAGGATCTATATGAGAGCATCTGTAAGCAGGAGTTGGGATGAAGACACCCGACATACACCCATTGTGAGTTGGACATGTCTTTTAGGTTTAAGATTTCCTATGATGGCGAACCTAACCTTACAAAATACCCGACCCGTGAAACGTGAACTGATTGTTGAAATTAGGATCTGATTATTGACTGCCGGTAGTAGGCAGGAGGTTATGTGAATATGAAATGTAGATCTTGAAGTGCCAGATGGGTAGCGAAGTTATGCCAAAAATTTTCACCATAGAAAGATGAATTGAAGATCTGAAAGATCATGGGAATTAAGTCCCCGTTGTATGGGACCATTGAGATGATGTAAAAATTGGTTTGAAAGGCATATAAGCTGGATCTACCCTATGACTTCAAGGGCTGCGTGAATTATGTTTCGTAAATCGAACTTGATGAAATGTCTATCAAGTGAAAATCTGATTGTTTCTTAGTAATGTTTAGATCGGCGAAAAGTTGCATTCATCAAAAACCCGTGAACATCATGGATAGAGAAAGTAAGTCAACATTAAGCCTGATCTTATTCCCGTAGTTATGTTTGATGAAACTCGCGTATTGTAATGAATTGCACTTGTGAGAAAAGACCGAATGTGGAGGAAATACCCACATGGCTTTAAATCTATAAGAAGCGAGTAGTAAGGTAAGATGATCTTTGAGGACAAAGATCCTGTTTAGGGGTAAATGCTGTGACAATCCGTCAATTTATGGTCGATATTTTATTCTCAAGTATTATTTAAAAACATTATTTTAATATTATATTATGAACTCACTCATTTCTGGGAAGAAATATGGATTTACGTCTTGAAGTAGCATCGACTACGTCTAAACCGGAGGACTCTACGTTACGTGCTTACGTTTACATACACCGTTTTTGGTGACAGTCCGACATTTCAGGAAAAAAAAATTCGTGAATATTATTTTGGAATTTAAATTTGTGTTGGTTCATAAACTCACAAATTTACGAGAAGAGATTAGGACTTACGTGCATAATTTAACGTCCTTTACGACTAAACCGAAAACCTTAGGATTACGTATTTACGTTTTTGAACTCCGTTTTTGATGAGACAATTATTATTAGATTCGTTTTGTGCCGTTGATTCATAATTTATAAAAACGTTTTTCGTAAAACGACCCGAGGGCACGAAAATCGAGGAATACCCGCAAATTAATAGGGATGAGACAAGATAACTCTTGTCCCATCCCCACTAAATAAAAGGGCAAGCTTAAGCTACACACCTTTGAGGTGTCAACTTTACATGACTAGTTAAGACACTTGTCTTAACTTTCTCTCAAACTAGCAACTACACAAAACCACCTACACTAAACCATTTCCTCACTTTGTTACATGCAAAACTCACACACTCTCTCTCTCTCTCTCTACTCCCTATGAACGTCCATCTTCATCAACAACACCACCATTGATCAAAAAAATCAACCATAAATCATATGTATAATTTACATATGATGAAAACCCATTGAAAAAAAATGAAGATTGGAGGTGGTTATAACATGTGGAAATGAGTTTCCATGGAGTTCCTAGGCTTATTTTCATGAAGATATTCATCCATTTGAAGGACCCAAGAAGTTCATTTACCAAGTTGAAGGTTTGGTAACAAGGAACCAAGCCTTGTTCATCATAAACCTCATCTTTTCATCACTATTGGTGGTATAGGGATTGTTTCTTCCTATCCTTTGTTATTTTAATTATGTAATCTTGTATTTTCTTTCTTATTGTATATGTATATGATGAATATATGATGATAAAAATGTTGTGTGGGGATCAAGTGTTGATAAATATGATTAAAAAGATGAAAAACCATAAGAAACAAGGCTAAAATCTTGCTTAAATTGTTGGCTGTATAAAAACAGTAAGTAACCAAGTCATAAACTGATAAAATTGCATGGTGGAATAAATTTACAGTAAGTATTAGATGTCATACACATGTGAGAGTTGGTCATGCAATGGAATCATCAAAATGAGTGAGATATGATCAAAACAAGATGAGTGTACCAATCTGAATAGTCTGTTTTGTAGGGACTGTTAAGGATAGTTAGACATGGAATGAGCAGTAGCTATAACTAACTTATTTGTAGCACATAATATGAAGTTTATTCCATCCAAAAATGAGCTTCTATCTCCTTATAGAACTCAAGATATGATAAAAATGGTGAAGATGAAACTAAAAATCAGATTTTGAAGAATTAATGTTTAATAGTATTATATAAGCACTCAAACTAATATAGTATAAAATGTGAATTAAAACCCACTAACTTATAAATTTCATTTATATAAATATGTATAAGGTTAAATAAATGGAAACTTTATAAAAATGGTAGTTGAATAAGATTTATAAGTTATAAAAACTATAAACATGATTTTTACGACTTTTTCGGCTATTACCGTAAAATTAACGTTTTTCGCCAATTAAAACATAGACGATCAAACCCGTCTAATGTAAAGTTTTTAAAAGTCATATACTGATATATTAGTACCTAATACAAGTAAAAACCGATAAAACCCGAACTATATGACATACGGACATTAACGAGCTAAGTTAGCATATTTGGACTAATAATTTAACTAAATGAGTTAAACACTTACAAAAATTACTTATTGGGCTTAACCCATTTGGGCCCAACATGTAAAGTGTAAATACTGATAATACAAGTATAAAATGGATTAATACAAGTTAATTAACTTATAATAGGCTTATTGGACCTAAAACATATAAATAGGTAAAACTAGTAAACTAGTAAAAAGTTACCAATACATAAACACTAAAATGAGTAAATAAGAATGTATAAACCCACTTGATCATCATCATATGTACAAAATCATCATATGTATATTTGTTATTTTGATAAAGTCATTGGACAAAAGTCTAAGACCGATTGTTATTTATATAGGTTTCCGTGATTGAAGCACGTACCGTACATCCGAATTGCCGATAACCCGCTTTCCCACATCAACGTGAGTTCATAGCCTCGCACTCTTTTAAATGTTTTTATGAAATGTTTTATAAACCCGCGAGGGAGATAACATGTTAGTTTTTATAAAATAGGACACTAGTTGTCCCGATTGTCTGTTTATTGATTTGGACCCGAATGATTGTATGACCCGATGAATGAGTAAATGACCCGATAGATGAAATGAAATGGATTATTAAAGTTAGGTTATGTCACTAAAAGTCCCATTAGCTTGAATTTTGAACTACCGGGATTTGGTAGACGCTTATGCATATAATAGTACTATTTGGGGACGATCACCCCAGTTCGCGCCTTGACGGTTGATCCCCGTCGTGCCACATTGATTGGTAAGCGAATTTATGTATGACAAGATTTACACAAGCGTGATTATTGTGACGACACGCTAATTTAGATTGGCAAATTGAGTTTCGGGCTAGCTACCCGTTGTTTGTTGTAGTAAGGTAACAATGTCATGCGGCTTATAATAATCCAAAATAACGAAATACTACTATACACACTGAATTACGATATATTGCCTGACTAGCAATACGGGGTCTTACTATTGACATTATGTTCGTGTTTTGGTTTTATATAACCATATTCATATAACGGTTTTTTATTTAATCTATACAACGTTATAAAACGTATTGTATAATGTTTTTAACGACAATGGTTCGTATAATGATTTTGAAGGCGAAAGCCTATATTATGATTTTGATAAGGATTTGTATAAAATAACTTTGGCTATTTTATGGCCTATTACAATGATTTGTACAAAATGATTTTCGGTAATAATTTTATACCGATGTTATATTGATGGATTTCATTAAACTCTATGAATTCACTCGGCGTTATCGCTGACCTTTTCTTTTAACATGTTTTATCTCAGGTACTTGAAGGTAATTCTCGGGAAGACGACAAGAATTCATGGCCCGCACTTAAATAACAATTTCCATTCAAATTCTTTGTAAAATTTGTATGAAATAATATGACTTGGGACCTATGTAAACTTGATATTTATGAATGGAAATGCTTTATTATTAAACGACGCGATTTCTAAGCGTTGTATATGATGTGAGTAATGTGCTATCCCGTAACACCAACGAGTCTTCCGCTGTATTGAATTGTGTAAATTTGGGGGTGTTACATTGCTTGAGTCCATAAAGCTCTTTGTGGAGACGATACACCTTGTCAGGATAACGAGGATTGACGAATCCCTCCGGCTGCGTGACATAGACTTCTTCCTTCAAAGGACCGTTAAGAAATGTCATCTTTACGTCTATTTGATAGACAATGAATCCCTTATGGGCAGCATAAGCAAGGAAAATCCTGACCGCTTCCATTCGAGCTACTTGTGCAAATGATTCTTCAAAATCAATACCCTCTTTCTGGCCATACCCTTTAGCCACTAGCCTAGCTTTGTTCTTGATGATTGTTTATTTTTTCATGCATCTTGTTTTTCCAGACCCATCGAAGATTTAACGGAATTACATCGTATGGGCTGTCAACAAGTTCCCAGACTTTAAGTCTTTCAAATTGAAGAAGTTCATCTTGCATCGATTCAATCCAAGCATGATCAGCCATGGCTTCTTTGATGTGTTTCGCTTCATCTGTACTCACGGCGAGTGCGAACATACAAAAATCTCCATCGGTTTCAAGATGTCGTCATGTACGAACGGGCAGTGAAGGGTTTCCAATTACTTGAACCAAAGGATGATATCGGGTCCAATGATGTGTTGACGGATGCCGTTGGTAGAACGTATGCATATTTAAAGGATCAACATGGCGAGTAGAAGACTCTCTAGTTTCATGTACCGATGTACCAAATGGGTTGTGAAAATCGTCATCGTAAGATAATGCATTGTCTGCTTGATTTGTGTTCTCTGGAGCAATGACAGTAGTTGTGGATATTGTAGGAGCGGTTGTTGATGTGATATTCTGAGAAGATAAATCTGCAGCTACCCGTGTTGAAGTAGATAAAGTTGTATCCTTTTGTTGACGATGATCGCTATCATCATTCTTATCATGAGTAATAGTGGAAGACTTCGATACAACATGTTTCTCCCCCGTGAAATATTCATCAAACATTGGTCCATATAACATTTCCAACTCTTCAATTGTCGTTTTGACTGTCATATCTTCTCTTGGAACATTTCCTTGAACCAACTTTGAACTTGCGGTTCATTGTTGTGTCTTGAGTTCCGAGTTCCGTGCGGTTGTTAACGGAAGTCGCTTGTCGTTGTAGATCGGGACTTAAACTGTTTTGTTCAAGTGCCACTTCTTGTAATTCATCAAATATGATATGAATAGTCTCGACTATCAATTTTGTTCTCTTGATGTACAATCTATATCCCTTAGACTGAGTTGCATATCCTACTAGAATGCATGCATCACCTTTCTCTTTCATCTTGTCCAGATTTTCACCATCTCGAATAATGTAACACGTACATCCAAAAACATGAAGGTGTTTAAGTGAAGGTTTTTGATCATGAATTATGTGATATGATGTCTTTTCGTGTCTTGGGATAATTAAGGATCAGTTTTGTGTGTAGCATGCGGTTGACACGGTTTCGGCCCAAAGGAATACTGGAAGTTTTGAAGCAGATAATAATGTTCGAGCAGCCTCAAATAAAGTACGGTTTCGTCTTTCAATAATGCCGTTTTGTTCGGGTGTTCGAGTAGTAGATGTTTCATGTTCAATCCCTTCTTCTTCAAAATATTTCTTCAGAGTGGAATTCAAAAATTTTGTGCCTCTGTCAGTACGAAACACTTTTACTTGAGCTTGAAGACCACGTTGTATCTGCTTAAGGAAGTTGATGAGAACTTCGGGTGTTTCATCCTTGGACCTCAAGAAGTGAGTCCATGTGTACCTGGAGTAGCCATCGACAATTACAAGAATATATTTCTTCCCGTTGATACTTTGAACACGCATAGGGCCACACAAATCCATATGAATAAGATCTAACCGTTCTTTAGAGCTTGGTGTAGTATTTGTCTTGAAGCTACTTTGTTTAGCTTTACAAAGTTTACAAGAAGAAAAAAGATGATCTTTGATGAATTTCAAGCTTGGAAGGCCTCTCACAATATCTTTATTGGAAATCAAGTTGATGGTATCAAAATTGAGGTAAGATAAACGTAGATGACATAACCTTGCCTGAGTCATTGAAGCTTTAGCCATGAAGCAAATTGGAGTTGAGGAAGTTGTGTCTTGAAGTGAAATTGTGTAAAGATCGGTACCCCTTAAACCGGTGAGTAAATCATTCTCATCATAATCACAAACAAAATATGTCTTCTTTCTAAATGCAACTTCCAGATCTGCATCACAGAATTGACCAACCGAGAAAAGATTGTGATTGAGTCCTTCGAAATAGTATACCCTTTTTATCGTGGTATTCCCTTAAACCAAATCTCCATATCCTAGGATCGGTGTAAATTGATTATTTCCGAATCGGACCGTACCCAGGAACTTCTCCACGAAGTTAATTAGAAGCTTGAGATTCCTCGTCATGTGCTTCGTGCATCCGGAGTCTAGTATGAAGAGAATTATTTGTATCACCTGTAGAAGAATTAGAACATGATGGAGCATTTGCTAAATTGGATACCATGTTAGTTATGATTTCAGAATCATTAGTGTCCTTAGCATCATTTAAAGGCATACTAACACTCGTTGTCACATTTTCTGTCTTAACTTTAGGCATCCATTTATATCCTAGAGGAAATTGATTAGCAAACCACCATTTCCATGACTTGCTAGCAGAGTCATATAATTCCCTAATTCTACTTCTAGGGTTCTTAGTGGTGAAGTCTGATGCAATAATTTTATTAGTGAGGGTAGCACCAGAATGGTTCACTTTGCGTTTAGGTTTACTAGCTCTAATAGGCATCGTAACTTGCTTCTTAGTTCTAGATTTCATATAAACAAACTTAACATTTAAAGCATTCAAATTCTTCATAGCACACATAGAATGATCAGTATTAGCAAACCACCATTTCTACGCCTTTCACATTCTTCATAGCACACATAGAATGATCAGTATTAACACATTTTCTACATTTCATATAAACAAACTTAACATTTAAAGCATTCAAAGTAGTCGAAGCATTCAAATCGTCATTACATGCGATTACAGATGTTTTATTCTTAGAAACATGTAAATTCCTAGGGTGTTATTCTACTACCTTCATCTTCCCTTTACTCTTGTGTTTCCAAACCTTATCATTCACTTGAGTGCTCTTAAGCTGAGGTCAGCTAACACTAGCAGTGGAGACTCTCCTGTAGTAGAAGACACACGAGTATTAGTGTTTCTAGAAATCTGAAGTGATTGACTAACTTTGTGTGTGGGTTTAGTGGTCATTTTATACATTCCTGGTTTAATCACATTATTGTACTTAACGCTTGGTGCTAGAGTATTCCTTATGGGTTGATTCTGTGGTAACCTTTCCTTTCCATCCATCTTGGGGGCAAACACAGGTTTTGCAAACGAGGAATTTGAGAAAGCGGATGGTTTTCCCAAGATAGAGGATCTATTCTCTTTATAGGCATTGGGTTGTCTAACAACAAGTTTCTTAGCGCTAGGTTCCACAACTTTCCCACCCATCTTTGCAAACGAGTTTCTTCATCTCTGCTATTGCTATATCTTTTTCTTGTAACTGAGCATTCAAATCCGCAATATCAAGACTTTATTCGTTTAGTAATCGACATGACTCAGATAATTTTACTTCCAAAGGTGTATCATTTGAAAAACTGCCAACTTTGCTTTCCAAAGCAAGTTCAAGTGAATGACAGTGTTTTTTAAGAAAACCATATCTATGTTGAAGTAACGAAAACACTTTTTGGTCAATTTTATTTGAAAGCTCAGTTTCAAGACGTTCACACTCTTTGATTTGATCAAGATATTAACATGCAACATCAGAATATTCATCAATATCAGCACAAGATGTAACATAAGCACACATAATATCTTTTGAGAGGCATTCTTACAAGAGTAGATCATATGCTATAGAAAAATCGTCTTTTTCAGGTTGATGGTTGTTTACTTCTTGTTCAAGAGATTCTACATATTTCAAATCATCAAACATTTCTTGCTTAATTAATGTTTCAAATTCCAAAAAAAAAATTTGTGTTCTTTCCGCAAGCAGAATCAAAATACTTTTCACAAGCACAGTTATATCGTGAGGAATTCCTTTGTTGCCTTTTAAACGTTCACGTTCTTTCCATTCGTCGTCAACGACCTTTTTGAAATTTCGATGTTTTGTTTAAGAAAACTAAGTGTTTGCTTACTCTTGCTTACAAAAGCTTTATATGGCAAGTACTCAATAAATTTTGAAACATTAGTTTTCTTAGTGGAAAAATTTGTCTCCATTTAATTCTTATTTGTTCACATTCATAAAATATTTTCTCACGAGACTTCTGTTTTTGTGGTTTGAAAATTTCATAAAGACTATTTTCATAAGCATAATTATATGGTTTCACAAAGTCTTTATTCACTAGTGATCTACTCTCTTCTTCAAAAATTAATGACTCATCACTATCGGGCCTATAAATTAAACAATAAACATCAATCCATTGGGACTCCTCAAGATATAGGCGCGGGTTCTTAGATTGAGCTTGCTCGAGGTACTTAGGACTAGCAAAACTAGCGTTACCCTTGAAAAACGAACGAGGTGCCAACATTTGCATGGTTTGAATAGATTGATTTGTTTTATAAACAATTTTTTTATAGAAATCAATTTGCACTTAAAGTTCCACGACTTTGTCAATGTCTTTAGCTTGTTTAATTTTGAAATCTTTTTTCAAGTTTGCAACCTCTTCTGTTTTCGCTGTGACTAGTTTAGTTTTATCCTTTTGAATAAAATCAATCTTTTGACTTAACTCATTCACTTTGGTGGTAGCAAGATACGTTTTGTGTCGTTCCGTACTTAAAGAAGTTTTATAATTACGATTCTATTGATCTAAAAGCTTAAGAGTTTCGTTGTATTTAGTTTCAAAAATATCCATTACAGTAGTAACAACACCTCCTTTGTACCTTGCAAGCTCTTTGTCTTTTTGAATAAGCTCAGCTCTGCAGCTTGCAAGAAGTTCACTAGATTTTATGACTGCAGCTTTACTTTCTTCAAAATTTTGAGTTGCCTTCTTTAATTGCTTTTGACTTTTTCTAGTTTCTTTGACATCTTTTTGTAAAGAAGCAATTAAGTTAGCAAGCGCAATACGCTCCTCATCATCATCATACTCATTTGCATGTTGATCATCCTCAGACTCATTATTGCACATGTCTGATCAATCGGGTGTGGCATTGCTATCAACCGTTTCCATCATACATGTGTCAGTAATGGCTTTGGGTAGATGCTCATGAATATTAACAAACACATTATATTCCTTTTCACTGTGTAGCTTTTCGATTGGCTCAGTATCAAAGATAGGACCATTGTCATCTTCAGTGACGTTGAGAACTTCTTCAACCTTTGCCATGTACGAGTACTGTGCTTCAAGTTCTTGGTCGGAGGCTTCATCATCAGTATCATCAAGCATTGCTCCTTCCTCAACTGACAATTTAACCCCATCTTCCATCTTCCTACGTTCCTTTGCCATATGTCCATAACCTTGACAATTAAAGCACTGTATCCCACTTTGCTGAACCACTTGAGTGCCAACAGTTTCCCTATTCCCAGCAACAGTAGCAATCCTCTGAATATCATACTTATCAATTTGGCGATCATACCTTGTAGAACCCTCAACATGAGTTGGATTACGTCGATCATACATAGGAGGACTTTCATCACGTTGACGTGTGTCATACCTTCGAGGACTGTCAACATATTGGTTCCTTATGTTAGATGATGTTCGAAGATTGTTGTTGGTGGGTTTGAAGATTTTCTTGTAGGTCTTATAAAAGCAATTTGTTGTTTCATCTCCCTATCCTTATGAGCTAGTTATTCATCACTGTCCTCTTCAGATGATGGCTCAGATGATGGTGATGGTGCTCTTGGTTCTTTGTCTCGTGATCTTGTGGGAGCTAAAAACTTGGATGAAGTGGAGTATCTTGGTGAGGAGGATGTAGTGGAGTATGATTTTGGAGCACGAGAGCGATGATGTTGGACATGGTGAGTGGTAGACACCAAAGCAAGTGAATTAGCATTCTTTTCTACCCGTTCAACACGAAGTTCATTTGCCTCATTTTGAAATTGTTTCAAAATGTCAAAGAGCGGGTGATAGTTGACCTCATCCAACTTATTTTGTTGTTTCACTAAAGTTACAAATCTTGTCCACTCTGGTTGAAGTTGTTGTAGAAATTGCACATTGACTTGCATGGTGGAGACTTCCAAATTGTTTCTTGTCATATCATTCATCATTTTGTAGAATCTGGAGTAATATGAATCAATTGATTCCCCATCCAAAGCAGTAAACTTAACAAAGTTCCAAAACAAATTTGTTTTTACATCTTGTTTGTTTAATGATTCTCCTTTTGCAGACGTTCAATGGCAAACCACATCTCTTTAGCAGTAGAACATGCATCAACCGTTCTGTAAATATCATCCCTAATCCTACTTAGAATCAGATAGATCGCTTCCTTCTCTGCATCAATCCAAGCACGGTTTTCTTTGGAAGTATTCTCATATGTTTCCTTAATAGTCTACTCAGCGGCACCTGGCGTAGAGTCGGTTGCTGGAGTTGCAGGAATAGTGATTGTAGTGGGAGTATAAGGTCCGTCAGTGATACAACGGCGAAGGACATCACCATTAGGTTTTGTGTCAAGATATCAAAGAAATCGTGATTGCCATTGAGCATATCGACCGGTCACAAGCATTGGGGGTCTCTCTTTATTTCCCGCCACCATGATGTTGTTGTTTGTGACACGACACTCTTGAGTAGAATCCATATTGAAAAACTTGAAAATGTTGAAGTGAAAAAGGATCTTAAGTAGATGTGTTGTGATTGTTGTTGTGGTTTGAATTCTAAAAATTGCGATTTTTCTTCAGTCCGACAATAAATTCCCCAGTCCGATAAAACGGTAGACCAAAAAATTTTGTAATCGCGAAATTTTGAAATCGAGCTAGAAATGTCCTAACACTAGTATGGAAAAAATTTGAACTTACTTAACGGGATTTTTTTTGGTAAACGATATTCTGAAACTAGTCTAGATAGTGGCTAAGTCTAAAAAGTACTCGAACAAAATTTAGCTAAACATATCATCGGAATGTCCATCGTAATGTTCATCGGAATGCTACCGGAATGTAGTATCGGAATGCTGTCGGAATGTAGTATCAGAATGTTGTCGGAATGTACTATCAGAATGCTGTCGGAATGTTCTATCGAAATGCTGTCGGAATACACGATCGGAATATCCGTCAGAATGTTAAAGCCCTTTTCCGAGGGAATTCTGTCGGAATGAATGTCGGAATCTTAAAACCCTTTTCCGATGGAATTCTGTCGGAATCTTAAAACCATTTTCCGATGGTATTCTGTCGGAATACTTGTAAAGTTACGAAACTTTTGGTAAAAAAATGTGATTTTTGACAAGAAATCCGTGATTTTAACCAACCGAAAGAACCAAATCCCTACCACAACTATGCAGGAGATGTATACCAAGATTTAGAGCACGGAAAACACAAAAAATTTAAATCCGAGAGATATTATGGAGATGAAATCATACAAATCAAACAAAAACAGAATAATCAATCACAAATCTACCCCATGGCGATTGATACCAATTGTTGTCCCATAGATTATGTGATGATACTACACAAATTAAAGAAGAAAGGTAGATAGAAGATATAGTATATGACTTCTAAAGAGAGAAATTAGAGAGAGAAAAGAGAGAGAAGTGTGTGAAATTTTAGGAATGTTAGATTAAGAAAATAGACAACCAACACCCTTCCTAACATGCTAGGAAGGGTATTTATAGCCTTGCCTACATGTGGCATAATGGGCTATATGTTTGATTGGGTCGGGCTTGAATAAATGCTTAGTACCTTGAAAGAGGCCTTTTAATCTAGCCATCAAGCCCGTAATGTCACGACTATTTTAACTAACTATTGCAACGTTCTAATAAATGTTACAATATAAACCTATGACCGAAAATTCTTGTTTGACTCAATATTTTGAGGCTACCAATCTCCCCCAATGTGAGGTCATTTCTCTTCGATATTTGGAGATCAATGGAGATTACGACTTTCGTCATAAATTAGTCTTGAACGTGTAATAGTAGTCTTGTTCCTTCATGTTGTGATCTTTGATCCTTTGTCGTTGTCTTTCAACTTCGTTTTTAAACTTGAGATCTTCAAATCATTCTTGACTTGTCTTTTCCAACTTGTGATCTTGTGTCTTTATCCACATACTCATACTTTTCACAATCTTTAAAGCTTGCTAACAATCTCATACTTTTCACAATCTTTAAAGCTTGCTAACAATCGCCTTTGAAGAGAGGTCATTCCTCTACATTAATTGTTTAGAGGGACAAATTAGTACTTTGAAAAATTGTTCCTTGATTGTTGTTGTTTAAAAAGTTCGAGTTTTGATTGTTGTCTCGATTTTTCCAGTTCAAATTCTAACCTTAATTATAACCTCCTTGATTTTGAAAATTTTCTTGTTGATTATTTCCTTGAAAATTGTTACGGTTTTGAAAATTGTTGCCTTGGTTATAATTTCCTTGTGATGGACCCGCGTTATTTTTATTTTGAAAATTGTTGATTAACGCGTTAACACTCGACGTTTGGCCATCTGTAGCCGCACACTCGTAATAATTATGAGGACCACCACACAACGTACACGATGCCTCAACTGCTTTCACCGTAGCGGGAGCGTCTTTCTTTTGCATCTCAATTAAGAACGACGTAAACACATTCGTCAACTTATCGACTTTCGCAACAACTCTCTCAATGTCGCGAATAGAATTACTAACATTGGCGACATTGCCAACACTCGGTGCGTTGCAGAGTTGGTAAACCTTGGATCGATTCTCGATAATCATTAATGCATCTTTCGGAGTCTTACATAAAAATTTGCCACCGGCGGCGGAATTAAACGAATCTTATTCTTGAAAAACTAAGACCGTTGTAAAACGTATCAATTTGGTGCAACTCGGAAAATCCATGGTGAGGACATTGCCTAAGCAATTCCTTAAAACGATCCCACGCGTCTCTAAATGATTCATTCGGTTTTTTCTCAAATCTCGTAATCTCGTTTTTGAAAAACGTCGTCTTAGACGGTGGGAAAAAATGATTAACGAATTTGAAAACGAGATCCTTCCACGTAATTATCAAATTAGGTGACTCTCTCTCGTACCAATCCTTGGCGGCACCATCGAGCGAGTACGGAAAAAGCATAAGCTTGACGACATCGATGTCGACGTTCTTAAACTTTCTCGTGGCCAGAAGACGATCAAAATTCCGAATGTGATTGTGAGGATTATCGGCTTCACGACCTCGAAACTTCGTAGCTTGAATCAACGAAAGCATTTCGCTCTTAATCTCAAAATTCTCCGCTTCGATAGCGGGAATTACGATCGCGTCTCCATAACACTCGGTGGGCGCTTGGAGCAATTCCATCATCGAACGATTGTCGGCCATCTCATCTACTATAACACCCCCAGACTGGGTATCACAGTGGTGGATCGATGAGCAAATAGCTTACAATGCACAGATCATAATTATATGATTTTGAAATACAGTTGATATAAACATTCACTTGATACAATCGTTTGAATCGTTGAATAACATTTGTTATAAATATTACAATAAAGAGAAAAATCCCACGTCATTTTTATGCTCCTAAATGATGCTCAGTCCATGTTCGTATAGTCTTGCTTAATTACCTGAGAAAAACATGCTTAAAACAATCAACATAAAGTTGGTGAATTCATAGAGTTTGGGTAAAATCATAGTTTAAAACTTTAAATGTCCTACCTAGTGCTGTTCGATATTTAATATAAAATCAAGTTCAAAGTGTCTAATTATTCCATTCATTAATGTGCTAAACAATATAAAATTCAGCTTAGGAACGCAAACCTTACAGATAGTATCATTGCACAAAGCTATATACTATAGAGTAGTTACATTTCTTCCTATTTCCTAAAACTGAAGCTTAACCTTCCATGGTTCTCAACAGATGAGAACCGGGTCCTTACAAAAAGGCGCCAAACCCTAGTTCCAACATGGTATACATCTGTTGTCCCGGCCAAGGCACAGTGAGCATGACTCACCCAGATGGGGATGGTCAGTTCCAAATAGATCTATTTATAACATTCGGGCAATTTCTATAATTTATCAGTTTCTACAATAGGTAAATGTAATTAAAGACAACAGTTCAATTTGCGTTCTATAAAATAATTATCAATCATATTGTCAAAACAGGTTACAGTTCAATTTACGTTCTATAAAATAAATTATAGTTATATTGTCAAACAAGTTACAGTTATTTAATAGCATGTCTCCCCCTCGCGGGTTAGTAAAATCATAAAAAGATTTAAAATGTGAGGCTATGAACTCACCTGTATATTACAGCTCGAGGATGATCAAGTATACAAATCACAAAGCACACAGTACATCGAATACCTAAGTAATTAAGTATGACTCAGTATATGCGTAAATAATAAATGCATGTAGTTTAATTAGTCATACGTTTATTATTGTTATCAATATATCATAGTATATTTAGTTATTATATATATTGGTATGATGGTTGTTAAGTGTGCATGTTGTCCATTTACTGTTTCCACGTACCTCCGATGTTTATAAAACATGTATGATATGGTAGTCTTTATAAATAAATTATTAAATTTATTTAATAGTTTATAAGATTCCAAAGATAATTAATAATTATTTATTATTAATTAATCCCGATTTTAAAACATGTTTCCCGTTGGTAAAAATATAATATTTTTATTCCGAAACTATTAAAATAGTCATTCATGTACCAACAGTAGCTAATAAAGCCAGCAGTGGGTACTCAATTAAAAACAGTGGCAATATTTTAGAAAACAGTGGGTACAAACGAAGACAGTGGCAAGGTTAGGTTGCCAGTGGTAACTATAAAACTAACAGTGGCATGTCAATACAATAACTAGTAGTGGTAAGTTTGATAGTATAACACTAACGGTGGCAAACATAAAGAGGTCAGTTGGTAATACATAACTAACGGTGGTAATAATACACTATCGATGGTAATATTTTACATGCAATTTTATATTACGACATAGGCATACCCCTATCGTTACAAGCTTGTAATCTAACATGTATTTGTCGTCATCAGCAGTCCCAAACGCTACCTAATCAGCAGCATGCATGTCATCAGCAGTCCCAAACGCTCCCTAATTAGCAGCATGCATGTCATCAGCAGTCCCAAACGCTCCCTAATCAGCAGATCCAAACGCCCCCGATGCTACTTGTTGCAGATCTTAGCCCCAAGCGCCTTGCATGTCGCTCCTGACAGCAGATCTAAACATACCCGTACAGATTTTAGTTATCCCGACGCACCCTTAAGTGTTTCTTTGCCCAAAACCAAACACTCCTTATGATGTTGTAAATAGCATATCCAAACACCCCCCCTTAGGTAGAAGATCAGCAGATCTATTACACCATCGGGGCTGATGAAAATCGAACTTGACAAACACCCTTATGAGCAATACACATGCAATACAAACACCCTTTAATGTGTATACAGTGACAGCAGCCATCTGTTGGTGGAGGTGGTGGTCACGACTGCATGGTGATAGTGGTTATGGTGGCTGTGATGTCGTGAGGGGGGGGGGGGGGACATGGTGCTGAAGATGGTTGTAGGTGGCTGCGCTGGTGGCTGTGGTGATGGCAGAAAGGGCTGCGATGATAGATATGGTGATGGCAGCGGTTGGAGATGATGTTGGTATGGGTGCCGGCTGGAGTATAATTCTAAGATAAAACACCCTCCATGATGATGATGACGGGGCTGATGTAGTGGTGGTCATGGAGCCACGAAAAATGGGTAGCGGCTGGTGGCTAGGAGCCACGAGATGGTGAACAGTGGCGGCGGTTAGGGATATAGATGGTGATTATGGATGGAGGCTATAGCATGGATGGTGATTATAGGTATAGATCTACTTGATCTATAAATTAAAGGTGGCGGTGGAGATATTTCATGGTGGCCGGAAGTTGTGCGGAAAAATGGCGGCTGACAAAGAGGAGGGAGGAGTGTGTGTGTGATATTAGGGTCAGGGTTAAAATTAAGATGAAACCCTAGTTCTCCTTTTTATATGCATTAGTTAATTTCAAAGTGGAAGGTTTCGCATACTATGGGGACTAAAACGTAAGTTTTATTATTACTTTTGTTAATAATTGGTTCGAGGCTCGTTTATATTACATAAAAATAGATTCGTCTTACGACAATTGCGCCATTGATCTTAAAATGATTTCTCCGATAAAATGAAGTATTTATATGACTTATAAATATGAAAAATGAGTTCGCTTATTTAAATGACAATTATTTATCATTTATCGTTTTAATAAAATAAGTGTCGTTTTAATAAAGATACTTCTCATTTAATCTCTCCGTACATCATTAAAATGAAATATTAAACAATTTAACCAAATCATTTTATCAAGTATCTCTCGACAATAATTTATGTAATTAAGTTACTAAACTGTCGGTACGCAGGTTGTACGACCTTTGTCTTGTTTTCAATTCCAATAACTTTTGTATTGCTCAAAATAGATTTTTGAACTATACTTTATTATTATTTAATGTACGAAAAATCTCGGGTTTTACACCATTCACATGCCATATTGAGTTTCGTCCTCGAAACTCGATTATTATTACTAAGTTGAGAAATGTTCTGGTATCATTGGGTAGACTTTTATTACATTTTTATCATGGTAAAATCATAGATTTTACAGCACCGCCCCGTTATTTTAGCTTCGTCCTCGAAGCTATTAAAAACATTGTCATCTCTTAGCGTATAGATGTCATAGATCTTAAGGTTCATTTTAGACAAGCTCAGAAACGAATGGTGCCAACAATGTAAAGAGATAGTTATTCGGATCGCTCTATACGTCCGATTGAGCAGTATTTGGGTGCTGCTACCCTTACGGATGAACAGAAAGAAATGCAAAGAGATCTTTATCTGGGTTGCACTATACATCCGATTGAGCAGTATTTGGATGCTGCTACTACTATGGACGGATAGAAAGCAATGCAAAGAGATCTTTATTCGGGTCGCACTATACATCCGATTGAGCAGTGTTTGGATGCTGCTACTAATATGGATGGATAGAAAGCAATGGAAATAGACCTTTATCCGGGTCACACTATACAAACGATTGAGCAGTGTTTGGATGCTGCTATCAATTACGGATGGACATAATTATCCAAAGGTTTGGCCGTTAATCTGACAAAGCGGTAGAAGTTCGTGGAACGATTAATGACAATTAAGGGAGGACAAACTAGGAAGTTGTCAACTAGGAAAAGTCGATTTAGGGTTAACTACACTTAGTTGGTTAGCTCA
Organism: Glebionis coronaria; assembly: GCA_025667525.1. Classification (NCBI taxonomy): domain Eukaryota; kingdom Viridiplantae; phylum Streptophyta; class Magnoliopsida; order Asterales; family Asteraceae; genus Glebionis; species Glebionis coronaria. Next base: position 734,724 of record JANFOE010000136.1, read on the forward strand.
TGACGATTGATGTTCATTTAGAAACTTACAAGTTAAGATTTTGAGGTCGGAGAGGGTTCTGGAACTAAACATGTTGATCCTCTTCAAGTTCGGATTGATGCTCTGGCCGTGAGCCAGGAGCAGGACATGACGGACGTCCGCAGCCTGTTGATAGCAGGCCAGGCGGGGCACACTGTCATGCATGAGCGCATAGACATTCTCTTTTGAACCATATGGGCAGATGCCCTGATAGCACGAGTTTTTTAGGCCACGACCGACGAGGCCTTATAGTGGTTGTTGTAGGATAACTACTACCTCCATCGGCATATTCACACCTTGGAGGGGGCCTTCAACATAAGACCCACATTTCTCTTATTACACAAGGGGAGTCCTTGTCTACTTTCATTGATCTTGCAGCTATTCGTCATGATGGATTAAAAGCAGAGACCGCCTACCTTCGAGGAGCCGTTGGCAGACTTCGGTCCCAGTTGTTGATTTTACTCCATATGCTTAAAGAGTCCTGATTGGCTATACAGGCATTGTAGAGTACCCTGTCGGCACTTGCCGCCTTACCAGCCCCACCAGCACAAGTCACATCCAGCTAGCAGACCTGCTATGAAACATTTGAGTAGATGTACCAGATCTCTTGTGCATCATGATAAGATTTCGGGTTGTATTCAAGCTATCATGCATAATTCATGAGTCATATGAAGTTTAAGAAATCATTCGCCAAAACACGATAAGTCTTGTGATGATATATTGTAACGGTGGTCTGTTAAAATATAGTATGATGAATGATAACCATATTGAAACCGGCAACGTGTATGAAAACCAAATTTAGGGGTTTTACACCACCTACCTGTTATTACTCGTCTAGGGAACAATGAACGTGTGATCTTGTGAACTCGAGTTTAGAATCATAGGTGACATTTTGAATGTAGTAGATAATCCACTTTTGTGTCAACAATTATACGCGAAAGGCTTTCTGATATACATCTAGCCTGTGGAATAGATACATTAGTTTGACAGTAAAGCTTCACTCAGCGGAATGGTTAAGATTATGGTTGATGGTAATTGGGTAGGAAGTTGCAAAGAATCTGCTTCATTTGTGGCTGAGCTGGGATACAAGTGGTGTAGAAAAGAAGTACCTCAAAATGGTGGAAATAATAGAAGATACCATGAATAAAGAAGTGTGCGTTTCTGGTGAGATGCTGAAAGGGTCATGCATCTACTGTTGGTGGTTCAAAATTTGCAAAAATTTCAGCTTCTAAAAGAAGGAAGTCATTCATTTCAAGGCTAGTTGGACAATGGTATTGTCGAACTAATTGGATCCGAAGAAGAAGAAGATTGCTCAAAGAGTATTGGACATCCATTTTCGCTTTTTGGGAGATGACAAACATAACCCTACAAAATACATCCTTTGAGAGTTGGGCATGTATTTTATGCTTGGGTTTGTCTTCCTTGTCGATTTAAGAAATGCGAGCTAAGAAGATAAGGCATCCTCTTACTAAGTATTTCTAGGCTTCGGTACAAGAAATGACACTAAGTCTAGTGTCGATAAAGTTTGTGTTACCATCTCCTCGAATGATCGAAGTTTCATTTTTCCATGGCAGATGAACTAGCTTTACGTTTTGTAATGCCCCTTAAGAGGTCAAACGCAACAGAAGTGGACACCCCCAAAAGGTTCAAATGCAGCAGAAAATGTACACCCCCAAAGGGTTCAATATGCAGCGGACAAGAACACCCCCGAAAGGGTCGAATGCAGCGGAAGAATAGATTAAAATAAGTCGAAAATCAATAGCACAATGCTATGATCCAAAAGAGATGAATCCTAATCTTCCTTAGGTTTCTAGATGGTGATGTAATAATGATAAGATATTACTGGAGGAAATCGCGAGTCAAAAAGGGATACGTTACATAGCTGGATAAATAAAATAATATCAATAATGAGTCATGTCGAATATATTTAAGCCCATGTGATTATAAATTTCTATTTACATCGATAAGCCTCCTCATCCATGTAAGGTAAAATTTATAACTCCATTCGGTGACCTATGATTTCTTTATTCAAACGAACAAGCGTCCTTACTCGTTTCAATAAGGATTTCATAGCCCACCTTACTTAAATATTCCCGACAAGGCTTATTATTTAGGACAAATATAACGTCTAAGATAATAGATATTACTAAGATACTTTACAGCCCGTTTATTTATAACCTTCGTCTTTAGACGTCCCATAACATCTTAATACGAAATTATAATTAAACTTATTGTCCGGTGACTTATGATTTCACCTTCAGACGTCCCATAACATCTTGAGACTAAATCATAATTAACTTAGGATCAAGAGACTCAGGTCCCATATGTAAAATATAGGATCATAATTACCTTGATTTTGGGTTCCACCGCATCATTTAAAGATGCAAATTTATCCAAATAATACCACATGAAGTTGCTAAAAGCAAACGTGTAAAAGTCGTTAATAAGTTACATTCCGTAGGTATACGTACAAAACCATAAGCGGAAGAAAATAAATGTGGGCGCGCGATAACATTCGCAAGAATACGTATCAAACAAGGAGCTCGTATATATAATATAATGATATATTACAATCATTAGTACAGTCATTGTATCATATAGTACCTTATAGTAAGGTATGTATATATATATATATATATATATATATATATATATATATATATATATGTACACATAGCAGCAAGTTCAACCATTTAATAAAATGTAGTCACGATATAATACTCCCTAGTTTGTTTTTAAATATTCCAATATGTACAGTTGTTGCAAATTAGTGTTTGTTTGTGACCAATTAGTTGTCCCAGTAGTCAAAATAGACTAACCGGTTTAATATTATCAGATATCTAAGTAAAGATAAGATGTTCAAGTAGAAAAATATAACACTGCGTGAAATTATACGAAGGTGGTAATAATTAAGTTCTAGAATCATTGTGTACAATGGTTTATAAAAACCAAAACGGTAAATCAGGGACTTATAATATAAGGATATATTATAATAGTTATCAACTAATTATATGAAATAATTAGCGTATAAGCTTAAACTGATACACAATCAATCGTGTATAATGCGAAAATCTTAGTATAAGATTTTTTTAGGATTTATTTGGATTTCATTACAGTATCAACTTGTTTTTAGAAAGTTTATTAACGTTACTGTGTTCTAGTTAAATACATCGTTGTACAAGTATTAATAACTTCCATTTAAATATGTTATTAATAATATCGTTTAAGTAAAAGTATTTTACCTACAATTTTAGTATTTTACTTTTATAATCTATGTATCTTAAATTTCATATACAATTTATAGGAACAGTTTATAAAAATAATAATACTTTGTTACATTTAATTCAATGTCCCATAGTTTTTGCAAGTTAAATAATAACCCTTTTGATTACAAGTTTGAGAAAAAGATGGTTCTAGTCCTTTTCAGTTTAGGAATTATTCAAGTTTTTAATTCATTAGATGAAGTAAAAGGTTCTAGGGTTTGTTTAATTTTTGGTTATTGGCAAAACAAGTCCCTCCATATTTTATTAAATGTAAAACTTTCCGAATCTTAACAGTTTTAGTCCTTAGGGCTTCTAGTATTTTCGAGATACAGTGAAAAAAGTCCCTCTAGTTAAAATTACGTTTTATTACTTTTCATTTACTGGCGAGAATAATTCCTAGGGCTCCTAAATGTTTTGGCTAATTACACAATTAGTCCTTAGAGTTATAAAATGACAATTTTTCTTTCAAGAATTTACAAAGATGGTTCTTAAGGTTTGATAAGTGACGAATGGCATTTATTAGTCCCTTGACTTTCAAATATTTACGATATTAGTCCTTGTAATTTCTATTTTATCAAGACAAGTTTCAAATGTCACTATTTTAATCCATGAGTTTAATAAATTGATATTTTTAGTCCAAAAGTTGGTATAAGTTATATTTTTGATATAAAAACTTTATTTAAGTATAACATCACTAAGTGGGCTTATTAAGTGTGCAAAAAGAGATAATGGGCTTCCTAAACCCTTAATGAGCTTACAAGATCCATTAACAATTTTTATGAGCTAAGGGTTTCTTAATGGGCCTAATTAAATTTTTAGATCCATTAATATTACACGTTTTACTACATAGGTCTATAAGACAATAAATGGGCCTAATGGGCTTCCTAATAGACCTAAACATATTTTAGTCCATTAATAATTCAAGGTTTGTTAAGTGGGATTACTAGGCATTAGATGGCCTAATGGGCTTAGTTAATGGTTTGGCTATATTGTATTAGGCCTATAGGGCCTATTCAAGTTCTGGGCTATTGTTGCATGGGCTTAACTAGTCCATTAATAATACTTAACCATTTATCTAGGTGTGAAATTTATGGAACCTCCCAAGCTTATTACTGGTTTATATAGATTAAGTCTAGATCCCTAAATAGAGAGTAAAAACCTACGGTATGTTTTATCTACGTGTGTTTCAAATAAGATCCGAGTTAGTTACAAGTTTTGCATGTTAGTTATAAGCTTTAAGATGAGCTTATAACCCACGGCTATTATCATTTATAGTATTTCAGGATAAATTCCAATCTTGTTTTATGTTTACATTTAATTTACAAGGTCCCAAAAATTAAGATTTAGGTTTATTATAAGTTCATAAGATTATTACAAGTTCAAAAATGAATCAAATAGCCCAAGCTATATTTGTTTTCCATGTGTTTTCATTATGAAATCTAGGTTTATTACTTGGTTTAAAGTAAATTTTAAAGTCTATACATAAGATCTAGGTTTTTACAAGTTTGTTATAAGTTCAATAGGATTTAATCAAGATCTCCTAAAAAAATCTAATTTTAGATTTTTCCCAGATTTATAAAAATCTAGTTAAGTTTATCAAAGTCATGGTAAGGATTTAAAAGATACATTAAGATTTTACAAAGAATTTGTAGATTTTCCCAACATTTTATTATAATTTTCAATATTTATAAAATCTAATTAGGTTTACCAAAGATTTCTAAAGATTTCCAAGATTTCCAATAGATTTCGTTAGATTTCTCAAGATTTATAAAATGAAATTTAGATTTCACAAGATTTTGCAAGATGTATAATATTTTGTTTGATTCTTTTAAAATCAATTTAGATTTTCTACAGATTTAGTAAAATAAGTGGATGTATTTAGATTTTTAGAGATTTAAAAATCTTCTTAGATTTTCTAACGATTTCAAGAGATTCTGTTAGATTTTCAGATGTTTCCAAAGATTTTATTAACATTTCCATTTATATATTTCCAAGGGTTTGTTACGTATTATATTGTTCATGGTTATAATGTATTGGTCGGGCCATCATACTTCAGAAGACATTCTATAAACGTTTAAGGAGCGAGGGCACTTTAATCGTAAACCCAACCACTCAGTCAAAACGTAATATCGAGATGGAACATCTTTAATATAAAGCTCCCTACTAACATGGCATGTTTATTTGTTTCATTAAGTACTTGAGTATTTTAATATTTTTGTAATAAATATTAAATAGTCATAATACGTAAATACGTATAGAGTTAGCATCTAATACCATCAACAATTATAAATGCATAGAATAATGAATGCACACATAAATCATATAGTTATGCATGCTCTCTAAATATGTCCCCAAAAAAATCCTAAAAGATTTTTGTAAAGTTATAGTCTAGTTTTAAATTAAAAAAATTTATTCCTATTTTATTTAAAAATTTATCTGGTTCTCTATAACTAAAGCTCTGATACCATTCTCTGTAACACCCCCAGACCGGGTATCACAATGGTGGATCGATGAACAAATAGCTTACAAAGCACATATCAAAATTATATGATTTTTGAAAAACAGTTGATATAAACATTTACTTGGTACAATCGTTTGAATCGTTGAATAACATTTGTTATAAATATCCTAATAAAGAGAAAAATCTCCCGTCATTTTTATGCTCCTAAATGATGCTCAGTCCATTTTCATATAATCTTGCTTAATTACCTAAGAAAAACATGCTTAAAACAGTCAACATAAAGTTGGTGAATTCATAGAGTTTGGGTAAAATCATAGTTTAGAACTTTAAATGTCCTACATAGTGTTGTTCAATATTTGATATAAAATCAAGTTCAAAGTGTCCAATTATTCCATTCATGAATGTGTTAAACAATATAAAATTAGGTTTAGGAACGCAAACCTTATAGAGAGTATCATTGCACAAAGCTATATACAACAAATTAATTACATTTCTTCCTATTGCCTAAAACTGAAGCTTAACCTTCAATGGTTCTCAACAAATGAAAACCGGGGCCTTACAAAAAGGCGTCTAACCCTAGTTCCAACATGGTATACATCTGTTGTCCCGGCCAAGGCACAGTGAGCATGACTCGCCCAGATGGGGATGGTCAGTCCCGAATAGATCTATTTATAACATTCGGGCAATTACCATAATTTAATAGTTTGTACAATAAGAAAATGTAATTAAAGACAAAAGTTCAATTTGCGTTCTATAAAATAGTTATCAATCATATTGTCAAAACAGGTTACAGTTCAATTTAGGTTCTATAAAATATATTATAGTTATATTTTCAAACATGTTATAGTTATTTAATTGAATGTCTCCCCCTCGCGGGTTAGTAAAATCATAAAAAGATTTAAAATGCGAGGCTATGAACTCACCTGTATAATACAGATCGAGGATGATCAAGTATACAAATCACAAAGCACACAGTACATCGAATACCTTAGTAATTAAGTATGACTCAGTATATGCGTAAATAATAAATGCATGCAGTCTGATTAGTCGTACGTTTATTCTTGTTAACAATATACATAGTATACTTAGTTATTATATATACTGTTATGATGGTTGTTCAGTGTGCATGTTGTCCATTTACTGTTTCCACGTACCCCCGATGTTTATAAAACATGTATGATATGGTAGTCTTTATAAATAAATTATTAAATTTATTTAATAGTTTATAAGATTCCAAAAATAATTAATAATAATTTATTATTAATTAATCCCGGTTTTAAAACATGTTTCCCGTTGGTAAAAATATAATATTTTTATTCCGAAACTATTAAAATAGTCATTCGTGTACCAACAGTGGCTAATAAAGCCAGCAGTGGGTACATAAGTAAAAACAGTGGCTATATTTTAGAAAACAGTGGGTACAAAGGAAGACAGTGGCAAGGTTAACTATAAAGCTAACAGTGGCAACTTTGTCAATGCAATACCTAGCAGTGGTAAGTTTGATAGTATAACACTAACGGTGGCAAACATAAAGAGGTCAGTTGGTTATACATAACTAATGGTGGTAATAATACACTATCGGTGGTAATATATTACATTCAGTTTTATATTATGACATAGGCATACCCCTATCGTTACAAGCTTGTAATCTAACATGCATTTGTCGTCATCAGTAGTCCCAAAAGCTACCTAATCAGCAGCATGCATGTCATCAGCAGTCCCAAACGCTCCTTAATTAGTAGCATGCATGTCATCAGCAGTCCCAAACGCTCCCTAATCAGCAGATCCAAACACCCCCGAGGCTACTTGCTGCAGATCTTAGCCCCAAACGCCTTGCATGTCGCTCCCGACAGCAGATCCAAACATACCCGTAAAGATTTTTGTTATCCCGACGCACCCTTATGTGTTTCTTCGCCCAAAACCAAACACTATTTATGCTGTTGTAAATAGCATATCCAAACACCCCCCCCCCCCCCCCCCTTAGCTAGAAGATCAGCAGATCTATTACACCATCGGGGCTGATGAAAACCGAACCCGACAAACACCCTTATGAGCACTACACATGCAATACAAACACCCCTTAATGTGTATACAATGGCGGAAGCCATCTGTTGGTGGAGGTGGTGGTTACGACTGCATGGTGATAGTGGTTACGGTGGTTGTGACTTCGTGAGCGGTGGGGGAACATGGTGGTGATGATGGTTGCAGGTAGATGCGCTGGTGGCTGTGGTGATGGCAGCAAGGGCTGCGATGGTGGCTGTGGTGATGGCAACGGCTGGAGATGATGTTGGTATGGGTGACGGCTGGAGTATAATTCCAAGACAAACACCCTCCATGATGATGATGACGGGGCTGATGTAGTGGTGGTCATAGAGCCACGAAATTGGGTGGCGGCTGGTGGCTAGGAGCCATGAGATGGTGAACAGTGGCGGCGGCTCGGGATATAAATGGTGATTATGGATGGCGGATATAGCATGGATGGTGATGATAGGTATAGATCTACTCGATCTATAAATTAAAGGTGGTGGTGGAGATATTTCATGGTGGCCGGAAGTTGGCCTGAAAAATGGCGGCTGACAAAGAGGAGGGAGGAGTGTGTGTGTGATATTAGGGTTAGGGTTAAAATGAAGATGAAGCCCTAGTTCTCCTTTTTATATGCATTAGTTAATTTCAAAGTGGAAGGTTTCCCATACTATAGGGACTAAAACGTAAGTTTTATAATTACTTTCGTTAATAATTGGTTCGAGGCTCGTTTATATTACATAAAATAGATTCGTCTTACGACAATTGCGCCATTGATCTTAATATGATTTCTTCGATAAAATGAAGTATTTATATGACTTATAAATATGAAAAATGTGTTCGTTTATTTAAATGACAATTATTTATCATTTATCGTTTTAATAAAGTAAGTATCGTTTTAATAAAGATACTTCTCATTTAATCTCTCCGTACATCATTAAAATAAAATATTAAACAATTTAACCAAATCGTTTTATCAAGTATCTCTCAACAATAATTTATGTAATTAATTTACTAAACTGTCGGTACGCAGGTTGTACGACCTTTGTCTTGTTTTCAATTCCAATAACTTTTGTATTGCTAAAATTAGATTTTTGAACTATACTTTATTATTATTTAATGTACGAAAAATCTCGGGTTTTACACCATCCACATGCCATCTTGAGTTTCGTCCTCGAAACTCGATTATTATTACTAAGTTGAGAAATGTTATGGTATCATTGGGTAGACTTTTATTACATTTTTATCATGGTAAAATCATGGATTTTACATCTACGTTCTCTTCAACAACGATATTAGGAACGTTGGTTTCTAAATCTCGTCTACATCGTCAATTCCTTCCATTTCGATTGCGTCGATTCGAAGCGTCGCTAGAATTAGAATAATCCTTCGATCGAGTGCGCATGCACTAAGCGTAGAATGGGGATAGCAAAGAAGATTCTTTTTGCGGTTTTTCGGTTTTTCAATTTTTTTGATTTTTTATTGTTTTTAATTTTTTTGGATTTTGGTGTATTACGTAGACTCAAATCTACAAATCTCTCCTCGAATCGATTTCTCGATTTAAGGAGCCTCAAAGAATGAAAACGATCATGTGGGGTGAACGCCTTCGATGACTTTAGAACATTGGTGGAACACCAAAACGTTCAAGAGGGTTTAATCTTGAAAACAAGAAAATATATATGAAATGTAGATAATACTTGGGCGGCAAACCCTCGATTAGCCATCTTTCTCAAAACACGCACAAGCAAGCGGGGAAAACGAGACGACGCTAAGCACTTAAGAACCTTTTTCCATTAGGTCTTGAAATACAACCGCCTTATACCCACATTATAATTTGTGTTAATCAAAATTAAGCCTCACGAAAGTATTTATCTATTTTGCCTTTTGATTTTTTCTTTGGATTCAAATACAATAATTGAGTGATGAAATCCCAATTAAGGTTGCGTTTTCACGCTTTTGGAGATATTGTAAATTTATTGTGATATGTAGTACAATATATTAATAATATTCACAAAGAAAACGAAAACCAATATAGCTACAATATAGTAAAATGATTGTTGTGTGTTTAATTTAGGAAAATTAAACACGATTTATTTGGATACTATAGTATAATAGAGAATATAACAAAAATGAGTATGTACGTTATATACGCTTTCCAAAAATTGAAAAGCAAAAACGCACTACTCACACAAACACGATAATAATAATGGCAACTCAAAAACACCTCCCCGACAGCGGCACCAAAATGATTGCGGTAAAAATATGCTTTTCGGAAAAAGACGTATAATGGGCAAGTATTAATCGACACGGTTTAGGAAAACCGTGAAGACGAAAAGTCCAAGTTCGTTCTCGAAGGAGGTGTGTATATGAGAGCCAATAATATAAAATCAAGTTTGGATTAATGTCGTTTTTTGGTTGAGAAAAGAAGAAAAATAAAGATGATTTACGCTAAAAACTATACTAAGAAGTAAAATACGCGAAATCGTAAAAATCAACAAAAAATGAAATTGCACTAAAATTAACCAAAATTTAAACTTAAGCTAAGAAAAATATGACTAAAAGAAAAATGAAAACAAAAATATCCAAATACTTTTTAATTATTTTATATTAATTTTTAAATTTTAATAAAAAACTAAAATTAAATTAAATTGAAAAAGAGTGAAATTGAAAACTTTTTTATATGTAAATCTCAAATATATTAATTAAGCCTAAAAATAAATTTTTTAAAATTCTAAAACACATGTTGCTTTTTTTAAACTACTTTATAAATTTTAAACTAAAAATATTAATAAAAAATTAATTATAAACGTGAAAAATCTAATTTTTCTTCTAAAAAATTTTAAATTGTATAACAAAAAAAGGAAAAATGAAAAAGTAAGAAAAAGCACTCTTGATAAGCTGTAAACAGCTTATTCAAACTCGAACTTAATATATAAGCAAAAACAATACACCCCTTATATCATAGCCCGAGGGAACTTTATCAGTAAAGACCCTAGGGCATGACGGTAATGTGTATGTGTTGTGGTGTGTGTGGCGCAGGTTCGAGTCCTGGCCACGTCTAATTTTTTAAAACCCCTTTTTTATTTTTCTTTTAAAACTACTTGTTACTGATAATCTAAACCTCCAAAAACAAAAACAAATTAAACAAAAACATGTTTTATCTATAGTCTAAGATCAAAAGAACACGCATACATGAACTTTTAAATTTTTCCAGCACACGTGTTGTACGATAACGGTCAATACTAAAAAATCAAATAAAAGGATCGTTCTCTGACAATGAAGAAAGTCCCTGAATGATTTTGGAGCTCGAATTATGCTTGTTTTGTGAGTTTTCTTGGAGAAATATGGCACCCTTACACTCAGTTGAGTGTAGGGAGTCAAGAATAACAAAGAAAACAACAACTCGAACACAAAATCACACAAACATAAAGCAGATTGCAGTCACTGATATAAAGATATGGGCTAGGGCTACTTTGACTGATCTGTTTGACACTTAGGTGAGTTTCAAACAGGTCAATCCTACTAAAACCTCAACCAATCTCTCACCAACTAGTACAAATTCTTAGATTAGCATAAGTTCTATCATTTTACAAGAGATCAGCAAGAAAACCTCAAAACTCAAAACTAAAATAGCCTACTGCTTTCTATATGCTGATTTTACCAAAATTTAAACTTGCAAACTGATTTTTATCCTATATTACCCAAACCAAACTACTATTTAACCTATCACTACCCTTTTTGAGTATGTCTAACTGGTTTTAATCCACCTAGTGTCACCCTAGGTTTCTTAATTCCCAAATCCAAACACCCGTTAACTTTCTTGGTGAACAAATTATATCAAACAGAAATCTTACCAATCAACCTAAAACTTAATAAATCCTAATCTATCATCATACATTAATCAAGTAACACCAAATAACATGCAACAATTAGTTAATCCAATCTTCACAAATAACAAAATATTCAGATTTAACAAAAATACAGTGGGTTCAAGCTAGATACCTGCTTGACCTTCATCCAGGCCAAGCTATGGCCTATTGATGCCATCACCATGTTAAGCTAAGGTTGACTTATGAGCTTATGAAAATGCTTCTGTAGAGAGAAGATGATGGTGTTGGATTGCAAGGGTCCGCACACCACTCAATATGCCTTCAACAATAAAAGAAAGAGCACCTGTTAAGAAACAAGTAGAAAATCCCACAAAAGCTAGTTACAAGCTATATGTCAGATAGCTTATGGCTAGAGCTTTTGGAACAGTGAACAAACAGATATATGAAAGGTTTATGAAACCTTATGAAAACGGATTCTTTTGAAATTAACTTGAAAAACACTTTGAAACTAACAGAAACTTAAAAAAGGCTCATCACAAAACTTAAACCAATAACAAAAGTCCACTTTCACTTCTTTTTGTTCTTTGATTCAAGCTTCTAAAAATGTTTTGAAAACCAATCTTTGAAACAAAACTTTTTGAAACCAACTTTGTAACCAACAGATTTTGAACTTGAACTTATATGGAAACCCTACAAAGACTTTGTCAAAGCTTTTGTAGGGCTATTCTATAAGCCTAAGGTTCTCAAAAACGGATTTGGACAAAAGGACTTTGAACAAATAGGTTTTTGATAACTAAAACTAATCAATGCAATATATTAAAAAGTTTTAATCTACAAATACATAAAGGAAAATTGGAACTCATAATTTCTTGCTAGCTTTTTAGAAAACACGTTAACTATTCATTGACTTAAAAATTCTGACAAAAAAAACTGGAACAAGAGTCTATTCCACAAGTTGGAAGGTCTCTTTATGGGCTACAAGAGAAGATACTATAATGCTAAACCCTAATACATAAAAACACTATAATGCCCTTGGTCATCATTTTGAAATTTCAGTCAAAATAGCATCATGTGATGAGACAGGCTGTTGAAGCAATCTTGAGTGTTAAATGAGACTTTGGGAGGGAAGAAAGGCCATGGGACGTTGATGTTGTCTCCTTATGGGGGTTTGGGGGATAGGGACGTGAGTAGGGGAATCTCGTGTTGGGTTTATGTTAAAGTGGTGGGAGTTTTATGTGGTGGGTTTAAGTGAGGATAAAGTGAATTACTAATCTGCACTTTATCAAGGGAAAACCCTTTGATTTGTGGTAATTAGAAATTAGGGTTTATGTTTTGAGAGGGTGATGAATAGTGGTGTTAGATTTGGATTAAGGTTTAAATTATGTGTATTTTCGGAAATTCAAAACTTTAAGGGAATTTTTGGAAATTCATTTCTCGGGTCCGGTTCTTTGTGCGGCTTCGTTTCTCGTGTTCGTTTTTGCTTGATTCTTGTGATCTTTGGTTGATTTCACGATATCCGTACCTAAAATACACAATTAGACAAGCATATTTTGGGGTATTTTGATGATATTTTAAGCGTTTTAATCCCGATTTGGACGATGAGACTAAGTATAATTGCAGTCTCATCAATGTTCTCGGTACAGAACATGAAATGGAAAACGATTGGAGTTTTCCCATTAATCAGGAGTTTCTATCATAGTGGGGTCTATTATGAAGGGGTGTTATATTGGTTGGTTCATTTAAGCGGGTTATTTGGTTTATGTACGATTGTTTCTATAGATTTGCTAACAGAAACATTCCAACACGTAGTTGTCCCTGATTTACGATTAGGGCCTAATTCATATGTTTTGGGTGTAGTGGAATGATGAGATGGCATTTATACATGATCTCATCGTTCTTTTCGGGCTTTAAATGCATAAAATGTCATAAAAATACCATATATATGCTTGTGTTTGTTTACTTGTGTATTTTAGGTATGGATATCGTGAAAAAGACAAAAGATCACAAGTTACAAGGAAAAACGGACACGAGAAACGAAGCCGTACAAAGAACCGGGCCCTAATCATGGAATTCTCAACAAATACCCTTGAAGACTTGAAGACAAACAAGATTGATCCTCATGTTTTGAAGAAATGACACTTAAAACCCTTGTATATTGATAATTACAAGATTGGTCCCTTAAGTTTGTCAAAATTACACAAAAGGTCCCTCAACTTTGAAGAAATGGCAAGATTAGTCCCTCAACAAATCCAAATTGCCAACAATGGTCCCTCATGAAGATTAAGATACATTGAAGACCTTTGAAGATCAACATTGTCCAAAATCAGTCCTTCAATTATGAAAACATGTCAAAAATAACCCTTGAAACATTTTGTGAAAAGTTTGTGCCAAAAATGATAAAGTGTGAAACGTTGATTAATAAGTGTGTAAACACTTATCCTTTTACCACTAAAATCAAGGAAAAACAAGACCGAATCATGTGTTTTATATCATAAAAATCGGAATTACGCGTGGTTTTGTGTTTTTGTGTTAAAATAGGTACAAATGATCAAAAGAAAAGAAAACACGGGATTTCAAGGTCAAATGTTGAAGAAAAGTTCAAAAAAGAGACGAAGACAAAGTCAAAAGACCAAAAGTGTGCCAAGATCACGAAAACCGGCTAAACCGACACGAGCTTAAAGAAAAAGATCATGAAGGCCGAAATCGATCTCGTTTTAGTGGATTAAATCTTTTTAAAGTTATTGGGCCAAGTGGGTCCCATTTTTGGGTTAATGGGCTCAAAACTCCATTTAAAAGTTTCTTGATAAAAATTACAAGCCTAAAAGCCCATCTACTTGTTATAAATTGAGCCAAAAGCCCAAATAGCTTGAATAAGGAAGGGACGGATTGGGCCTAGCCCAATGTTTTTGAAAGGGACGTTTTAAGTTACAAGATTGGTTAAAGAAATCCTCCCAGCCCATTTCAGAATATAAAAAGAAACGAATGGAATTACTTGGTCAATATTCAGTCACCTCACATCTCTCACATTGTTTATTAAACATTCACTCCCACTCGTTCTTCCCTTGTACCCTCACCCATACACGCATAACTCCCACACTTGTTCACCTTAACCTACACCCTCCCTCACACAATCTCTACCTCACAAAAATTAAATAAACCCACATGTTTACCATGTACCATCCCACACACAAACACCCCCACTCACAAAATAAACGAATACTTATTTTTACTTTCACCTACCCACCACTTTCTCTTCCAAAAAAACAAAACACAAACACAGCAACCCTTTTTTTTACACAGTCAAACCCTTAAATCACCATCAAAAATTCACCACAAAAATTGGGGTTTTTACTTATATAATTAATTCCCTCGAATCCACTCAAAACCCCCAAGTTTTTCGCAAGAAACACTCACAAGGTGGTCCTCTTTCATCCAACGTGGCAATCCATGGCAATAATCAATCTCAGCCGTTGATGTGAAGAGAAGAAAGAGAATGAAGGATTATGCGGCCAAGATTCCAATCCGTGAGCACCAAGGCATTTAGGGTTTTCTATAAAACCCCCATCACATCATGTATTAGAAGCATCCATCTATTCAAGCTTTTTATTTATTTTCAGTTTTTTTATTTAATTAGGAGTAGGGTAAAATAGATTTATTTTTCAGTAAATTAGTTATAGATTTAATCTTGTAATTTCAATTTCCAGAATTGTAATTTTTATATTAATTAATGAAAAGTAATTTTTTTATAATTTTCGTCTCAATTTATTATTTTCAGTCGAATTTAATTTTGCCTTAATCTATATTTTTTTGTTACTGTTTGTTTATATTCGAATCATTGTCATTATAAAAAAAATAAATAAATAAATAAATAAATAAATAAAGAAGAAGGTAAAAAGCATTTTCCCTACTGGAAAATCAAAAAAAGGTCACTGTTCGGAGCAATATTAAAAGGTTCGAGGGTATGGTGATGATTTTTGGTGGAAAAGGAGGAGATTGTTTCGGTTCATTGAGGTGGCTCAGCGCCAACCTACGGCTCAAAGGTTTCATCTCAAGGTTCTTCTCCTTTCTCTTTTATTTTTATGTTAAAGATTAATTTCTGTTTAAGTTTTATTTGATTTAAAACTGATTATTATTTGGTTATTTGGTTATTTTTATTTTTATTTGATTTAAAACTGTTTAAGTTTTCTGTTTAAGTTTTAAAACTGATTTGCTTATTTGGTTTTGATAGTGATTTATCTGCTTGTGTTATAGCTACTGGTTTAGGATTTGGTCAGTTTAGATTATTTGCTTACTTGCTTCAGCTTATTGGTTTTATGTTTATTAGTCTTATTTCAATTATTCTGCATATTCTGTTATCTATTTTGCTATTGTTAGGTATTGAGTTGTTTAGATTTGCTTATTTAGCACTGCTTATTTAGGATCTTAAGTTTTGGTTTTGAGTTGTTAGGATTTGCTTATTTGGTTTTGATTGTTTGCGTTTATCTGCTTATTATTTGTCTACTGTTTTTATTGTTTTTCTTTTACTGCTTATTTGATTTTTCAGTATTTATGATTTAGCTTATTTAGTTTGTTTCAGCTTATTCTGTTCTAGCTTATTGCTTCTCATTTTTTTATTTACTCAACTGATTATTTTTACTACATCAACATACCGATTTTATGTATCTGAATGTTATATCTAAAGTTCCATAAAGCAAAGTCAAAAAAATATTTAATAGCTAAAAATTTGGTTTGTTGGGTTTCGTACCCAGGACCTCCCGTACAATAGCCAAACGCCTCATCCATCTCATCTAAAGCTTGTTTTGTGTTAGTTTCTGTTTAGTTCAATTAATATAGGTTTATTTAATTAGAGCAGTTTTACTTAAAAAGTTTAATACAAGTTTAGTTAACTTTAATTTCTACTTAAAAAGTTTTGTTAAAAGCTTCATTTTCTTTTATAACAGTTTTTATAAAAATATAAAAAGAAAAAAAAATAATATATATATTTTATTTACTTTTAAATTTGTTTTCATAGATTTCATTTTTAAATTTACTTTTATTTTTAAATTTAAATTAGTTTTAAATATTTTTATTTTAAATTTACTTTTATAAGTCTTTAGTTTAAAAAAGGTTTTTAAGTTTTTATTCAAAAGTTTTAGTTTAAAATTCAAGTTAGTTTCTTTTTTTTGAAATATATTTAAGTAGATTTTATTAAAGTTACTAGTTTAAAATTAATTAGATTAAATAGTTTTTTTTTAATAGACTTTTAGTTTAAAATACAAAATTACGTTTACCAAAAACAAAGTTAAGTCGATACGATAATTGGAAATCAATTCGAGTGAGTCGAGGAAAAACGAACATTAAAAAGGATTAAAAATCCTAGTTTCAAATGGCGCCGCTGCCGCTTCGCTCGTACGATTGACGATTTTTCGTGAAGACGTTTGGATTTTGGGATCCGTTCTTTTTGAACGTTACGTTTCTTGCACAAAAAATCAAAAATACGAAAAAATCAAAAACTTAAAAATACAAAAAAATTAAAAAATCGCAAAAGCAATTTCTTTCCTAAGAATTGCACCAAAAAAAATTAAAAAAGCAAAACGTAATACTTTTTCCTAAAAGTATTACACCAAAAATATTACGTATTAGTGTTAATTTTTAGTTCGATTTCTTTCGATTTTTCTTATATATATATATTTTTCTAAAAAATACAAAAAGATTTTTCTTTTATTATAATATATTACGTAGCTTAATAATTATTGTTATTTTCGATTTCTTTCGACACTACCATGGATAATCGTCCGATTTGGGAAATCTTGCAAGAAGAGCGTTATAAGATTATGTCCGAGGAGTGTTTGACTTGTGGTGGGCCTCATGCTTATTTTAATTGTGACAAAAGTTATGAGGAGGTTTATTATAGTGAGGAAAGTATGTGTTATGATACTAATACTTATTTTGGCTCCCCTAGTTTTCCTACGACTAGTGACCCACCACAATATGATCAACGATTTTATGGGGAATTTAAAATCAAGGGTTTTCAAATAATGAAGGTTTTTCAAATGAAGGCAATTTTCAAAACTATAATCAAGGGAGTATTTCACAAATGGATTTAATACTTAATAAACTTGAGGAATATGGTAGATTCTTAAGAGAAATGCAAGAGGAAACCGATAAGAAATTCATGCTCTTTTTAGAAACCTATCAAGATCAATTTGTTATTGAGCCGTCTTTGAGTGATGATATTGAGGCTAACACCACTACTAGTAGTGATGTTCCCACTGTGGATCCTTCCATCTCTCCGCCAATAAAGGAGAGACAAGGCCCGGAGACTATCATGAGTTTTACTCACCCTCCGGTGTTGACACCCACGGATACTATTAGCTCTCCTATTGAGGAAATTCCCGAGATTACACTTGAGCCTTCATTACCCGTTGATGACCCCATTTCTTTTATGCCTCCTTCACCTACCCCTTCAAATGACTTTATGCTTTCTTCAAATCCTCTTAGCGAGACATGTTTTGAGAAACCAATTTTTGAGGAGTATGAGTGCATAGAAGAAGAACCCATAAGTTGTCCCACACCTAAGGAGTTTGTAGATAGGGATGAGTTATCTTGTGATTCCGATTACATTTTTAATTATTCCTCGGGATCGGATGAGGATGATTCGCCTATTTTACCAAGACCGACTTTTGAAAACCATGATACTAATGATTTATCGGATTCTTTACTCCTTAGTGATGACTTTTATACCCCGAGTATCGAGAAATTCCATCACGAGGATGCTTTTTATGATCCCGTGTTATTGGATTTCTCGCATGAGCTTAATTGTGATCATGGTATTGATGAGAAGGCAAATGGTGTTTTAAAACTTGATATTGATATTGATTTTGAAAACTCGGATTTTGATAAATTCACATTTGCCTCTTCGCCAATTACTTTTGATTCTACCATCGATTCTCATCCAATTCTCGAGGAGTTACCTAATCAACACTCCTCTAATGAGAATTACGTTCACCACATTCGTGAGGATTTAACTTATCAAAAAATCCCACAAATGAATGATGGTTTCGTACTTGATCGTGATCTTTTCGAGAGAATTTCTAAAATCCTCAATGAGGGGAACGACAAACCTTTGTTTGACGAGCCTATCTATGATGAAGAAATCGAAGAGATTCACGTTCATAAGGATGAATGCTTTGACCCCGGGAGGTGACATTGACCATTCTTTGATTGATACCTTTACGGCTTTGCCGGATAGTGACCATCCTTTGTCTTTGGGGGATGACAATTTGTCTCCTTTACCCACCCCACCTCCCGTGGATCAAGACTCCACTTACTTTTCTTATGTCGAGAGGACTTTTCTACCTTTTATGACTTATCCTCCTGCCTCTCATTTATTATGTTCCTCCAGGACCGAGGATAAGATTTTTGATCCCGGTATAACATTAGAGGCTTCCCCATGGACCATTTAATTCGGGGTCGAGTCAGGCTCGTGACTCGGTTAACAAAAACAAGCGCTTCTCGGGAGGCAACCTGATTATCTATCTTTTCTCTATTTTCTACAATAAGTGTCGGGGGAGCCGTGTAGGTTGTTTGTTTGTGTGTTGTGTTGTGATTGTGTAGGTACATGTGCTTTGATGATCCACTTTTGGTGCTTTTGACGTGACCCGTGTTCCCGTGTTACCCGTGTACCCGGTTCCTTCGATAAGTTTTTGCTATTGTGATTCTATCTTAAAACGAATTAATGTAATCACTTTAGTTGTCCTTTCCTTAGCTCGATTTAAACAACGCACTCAATGTCCTAAGTGTAAGGGAATTTATTCTCCCACATGCTTAAACATTGAGGGCAATGTTTATCTTAAGTGTAGGGGGGATTTCTATCGAAATTTTAGTGGCCTTTTCCATGAATTTGACCTCATTTAACCGGAAAATTTTTAAAATTTTCAACGTTTTTCAAATTTTTAATCTATTTTGGCCTTGTAGTATTTTCTTTCTTTTTTTCATCGTATTAATATTTTCCATTTCAAGAATAAAGTCAAAAATAAATAATTAAATAAAATGGTTTTAACAAGTTTAGATATCTTTGATATATTAGGCCCGTTGTGAATATTTTAACTCAACCCGAGTTTACTTATCCAAGTTTACTCTAGCTAGTATCCTTAACCATATGGACCTTAATTGGTTTATTAGGCTAAGCATCCACGAGTCTCATTCCTTGAGATTTTAAATTGTGGAGAACGAGAAATGATAGAGTTAATTACAAGTTCGGTATTCTTTCATTAACTTATGTGAGTTAGTTATGAACTTTTTCTCCCATCACTTGTTAATAAATATATTTGCAATAAATAAGGTTGTACGATTTAAAAGGTTACTTAGCTTCTAGCACAAGATCGTTTAAAAGTTGCTCGGTATTAATTAAAGTTCATAGCCAAGGCATAACTTATTGAAACGGGACGCGAAGATTGGCTTATCCAAAAAGGACCTAACAAGGCATGAGGATACCCGAGTCCAAAAAGGCCCTCACAAGGCATGAGGATTCACTTTTTGCTAAAGATCCTAAGATGATGTGAAGATCATTAATCCAAATCAATATGAAGGATCAAGACACACGACGAGAAGCAATTACTCCCCTAAAGATCATGGAGAAGTCTATCCAAAAAGACCCTAACAAGGTATGAGGATAAATAGATCCAAGTCCGAAAAGGAGGCGGATCGTTGTATATCAAAATCCTAAATAAAGAAGAGGATAAATGAAGAAGTCGTGGTCAACGTTTGAAGCATCTTTCACTCCTTATGAAGATGTATACCAAAATGAAGAGAAGACCATAATTTCAAGATCGTCTCTCAAGATTTGAAGTTTGAAGTACAAGCCAAATATCGGTCCGAGAGAGGTCTCAAATCGTGAAACGAGTTATGCCAAGATATGAACTTTTTGAGGTTTCGAGAAGCCATTTTAAAAGATTTTGTCCTTTAGCTAACTATTGATTAAATCGTCCCACTTTGTTTTCGGCCTTAATAAATTATCAAAATAAGTCAAAAATGCATCCTCGTGATCATTCAAGACAAAAATAAAATACAAGAGATACACCGTAGGAATAAGGGGGTCTAAGTGATTAACTAAACCACATGAGTAAGTGTTAGTTGTGCTAACTTGTAATGACAATGATCTCGTTTTTATGCTTGGTATGGGGAACGTGAAACTTGAGGGTGATTAATATTCATGACACCAAAGCCCTAATTCAAGTCTTAGATTTCTTTACGAGTTTCTTCCATCAAATAATTTTCAAGTAATAAATCATTTAACTTTTCTCTCCTTTTAAATTTTTATCTTTTCGTCGTAGGAATAATAGTATATAGTAATGAAGGCCGAAATGGATTGATATTGAGAAAAATGTAACTTAATGCTTAAAAACTATGCATTGCATGGGGTCATTGCAATGGTCAAGTGTAGGGGATTTAATAAGTGTGTAAACACTTATCCTTTTACCACTAAAATCAAGGAAAAACAAGACCGAATCATGTGTTTTATATCATAAAAATCGGAATTACGCGTGGTTTTGTGTTTTTGTGTTAAAATAGGTACAAATGATCAAAAGAAAAGAAAACACGGGATTTCAAGGTCAAATGTTGAAGAAAAGTTCAAAAAAGAGACGAAGACAAAGTCAAAAGACCAAAAGTGTGCCAAGATCACGAAAACCGGCTAAACCGACACGAGCTTAAAGAAAAAGATCATGAAAGCCGAAATCGATCTCGTTTTAGTGGATTAAATCTTTTTAAAGTTATTGGGCCAAGTGGGTCCCATTTTTGGGTTAATGGGCTCAAAAGTCCATTTAAAAGTTTCTTGATAAAAATTACAAGCCTAAAAGCCCATCTATTGTTATAAATTGAGCCAAAAGCCCAAATAGCTTGAATAAGGAAGGGACGGATTGGGCCTAGCCTAATGTTTTTGAAAGGGACGTTTTAAGTTACAAGATTGGTTAAAGAAATCCTCCCAGCCCATTTCAGAATATAAAAAGAAACGAATGGAATTACTTGGTCAATATTCAGTCACCTCACATCTCTCACATTGTTTATTAAACATTCACTCCCACTTGTTCTTCCCTTGTACCCTCACCCATACACGCATAACTCCCACACTTGTTCACCTTAACCTACACCCTCCCTCACACAATCTCTACCTCACAAAAATTAAATAAACCCACATGTTTACCATGTACCATCCCACACACAAACACCCCCACTCACAAAATAAACGAATACTTATTTTTACTTTCACCTACCCACCACTTTCTCTTCCAAAAAAACAAAACACAAACACAGCAACCCTTTTTTTTACACAGTCAAACCCTTAAATCACCATCAAAAATTCACCACAAAAATTGGGGTTTTTACTTATATAATTAATTCCCTCGAATCCACTCAAAACCCCCAAGTTTTTCGCAAGAAACACTCACAAGGTGGTCCTCTTTCATCCAACATGGCAATCCATGGCAATAATCAATCTCAGCCGTTGATGTGAAGAGAAGAAAGAGAATGAAGGATTATGCGGCCAAGATTCCAATCCGTGAGCACCAAGGCATTTAGGGTTTTCTATAAAACCCCCATCACATCATGTATTAGAAGCATCCATCTATTCAAGCTTTTTATTTATTTTCAGTTTTTTTTATTTAATTAGGAGTAGGGTAAAATAGATTTATTTTTCAGTAAATTAGTTATAGATTTAATCTTGTAATTTCAATTTCCAGAATTGTAATTTTTATATTAATTAATGAAAAGTAATTTTTTTATAATTTTCGTCTCAATTTATTATTTTCAGTCGAATTTAATTTTGCCTTAATCTATATTTTTTTGTTACTGTTTGTTTATATTCGAATCATTGTCATTATAAAAAAAATAATAAATAAATAAATAAATAAGAAGGTAAAAAGCATTTTCCCTACTGGAAAATCAAAAAAAGTCACTGTTCGGAGCAATATTAAAAGGTTCGAGGGTATGGTGATGATTTTTGGTGGAAAAGGAGGAGATTGTTTCGGTTCATTGAGGTGGCTCAGCGCCAACCTACGGCTCAAAGGTTTCATCTCAAGGTTCTTCTCCTTTCTCTTTTATTTTTATGTTAAAGATTAATTTCTGTTTAAGTTTTATTTGATTTAAAACTGATTATTATTTGGTTATTTGGTTATTTTTATTTTTATTTGATTTAAAACTGTTTAAGTTTTCTGTTTAAGTTTTAAAACTGATTTGCTTATTTGGTTTTGATAGTGATTTATCTGCTTGTGTTATAGCTACTGGTTTAGGATTTGGTCAGTTTAGATTATTTGCTTACTTGCTTCAGCTTATTGGTTTTATGTTTATTAGTCTTATTTCAATTATTCTGCATATTCTGTTATCTATTTTGCTATTGTTGGGTATTGAGTTGTTTAGATTTGCTTATTTAGCACTGCTTATTTAGGATCTTAAGTTTTGGTTTTGAGTTGTTAGGATTTGCTTATTTGGTTTTGATTGTTTGCGTTTATCTGCTTATTATTTGTCTACTGTTTTTATTGTTTTTCTTTTACTGCTTATTTGATTTTTCAGTATTTATGATTTAGCTTATTTAGTTTGTTTCAGCTTATTCTGTTCTAGCTTATTGCTTCTCATTTTTTTATTTACTCAACTGATTATTTTTACTACATCAACATACCGATTTTATGTATCTGAATGTTATATCTAAAGTTCCATAAAGCAAAGTCAAAAAAATATTTAATAGCTAAAAATTTGGTCTGTTGGGTTTCGAACCCAGGACCTCCCGTACAATAGCCAAACGCCTCATCCATCTCATCTAAAGCTTGTTTTGTGTTAGTTTCTGTTTAGTTCAATTAATATAGGTTTATTTAATTAGAGCAGTTTTACTTAAAAAGTTTAATACAAGTTTAGTTAACTTTAATTTCTACTTAAAAAGTTTTGTTAAAAGCTTCATTTTCTTTTATAACAGTTTTTATAAAAATATAAAAAGAAAAAAAAATAATATATATATTTTATTTACTTTTAAATTTGTTTTCATAGATTTCATTTTTAAATTTACTTTTATTTTTAAATTTAAATTAGTTTTAAATATTTTTATTTTAAATTTACTTTTATAAGTCTTTAGTTTAAAAAAGGTTTTTAAGTTTTTATTCAAAAGTTTTAGTTTAAAATTCAAGTTAGTTTCTTTTTTTTGAAATATATTTAAGTAGATTTTATTAAAGTTACTAGTTTAAAATTAATTAGATTAAATAGTTTTTTTTTAATAGACTTTTAGTTTAAAATACAAAATTACGTTTACCAAAAACAAAGTTAAGTCGATACGATAATTGGAAATCAATTCGAGTGAGTCGAGGAAAAACGAACATTAAAAAGGATTAAAAATCCTAGTTTCATTGATACAAAGGATTTGGACGCTGATGGGTTTTTAAACACAAAAGACAAGAGAAAGGAAAAGGAAGGGCTAATGTTGTGCATTTGAAACATTCAAACATAATATTGCGCCAAACAACTCCACCTCCTACAAAAACGGATCAAACAACTTACTATTCACCTTCATCTACCCAGTTTTACCATCACTTAAAACAAAGGGTAAATCAAAATTACCCACACCCACGTGTGATTCACACATGCAGAAACAAATCCCACACGCAAAACCCTCACCCCCACTACTCCTTGGACCCCACACTCAACATTCTCAGCCAATGAAAACACAACTTGGCCTCCAAGCACAATGACGTGGCCAAATCAACAGCCAAGGATCATTGCTTCATATCAAAGCTGAAATGAACGTCCAAGATGAATTTGAACAACTCATTCCATCAAAACGTCTAGAAGGACTTAGGGCATTTAGGGAATTTCACTTCTAGGGTTTGTGAATAGTGTTTAGCCAGGCATTTGCCTATAAAAGGAGACCTCAACATGTGAGAGTCCCTTGGTTCCAGTTTTAGGCTATTAATCTTTGTAATTCCTTTTTAAGCTTAATAAATTTGAATTTCTGAAATTTGAAATCTCTTTTTGATTTAGTTAAAAGTTTTGTGTTTGAGTAGCCTAATTCTGAGTTCCATTTGTTTGATTAGACCTTCCTTAACCTTGTGGTTAAGGCACGTCTAGGTTTGAAAGGTTTTCAAGGTTCAAAAGCCTTGAAGTCCTAGGTTCTGAATTTGGCTTATATTTGTGTACTAACGCTTAGCCTTAAGCCTTGAGTTCTTTCAAGCTTGTTGACACCAAGCCTGAGAAGGATTCTAAGCCTTTGGTTGAGTTTGTTTGTTGCTTGTGTTGAAGACATATCATAATCAAAGCCTTGTTCTGCTTTGAACATCAGCAGGCTTTGATCATCTTTGTTGAAGTACCTTGGTCTTGTTCTAGTTGTTGAACAAGGTCCAAGGAGCATTGCTGGCCTTCCTAGGATGTTGTGGAAGGCAGGTATAAGCTCTTGTTAAGATTCCCCTAAAAAATTTATGTTTATGACTGTTTTGGATTTGGTGCTTTGATTTTGAGTATTTGTGTTTGTGCTGGTGATTTATGTGTTTGATTGTGTTAGTTGCTGCCTAGTAAGTGTTTTTGATCATTAAAATCAATAGGTTATTAGAAGAAATCACAAGTTTCTTTGATAAGTGACTGATTAAGGAGTGTTTGGGATTACTGCATAAGTTTGGATTGTGGCTTGTTAAGTGCTTGAGTGTTGTTAGCAAGTATTGGTATCTGTTGTTTGGGTGCTTATGATCATCTGTTTGCAGGTTTTGTGGGTTTGATCACATAGATTCTTGTTTTGGCTATAAAATCTTCATAACTTGGTAAAATTGGCTAGGATTTTGAGGACACCTAGATCTAGGTTTAGGCTAGGGCTAACAAGTGCTAAATTATAGTTTATCACACCAGGGTGGAAGGATTTGAGGCTTGAAATTGGATCAAGTGTCAAGTGTATCAGCAAAACTTGTCTGCATATTGTTCATTGTTCATCAGAAACATTTTATGCTTTGATCTTGTTATTTACTTTGACTCAGTGTTTGATTCTTGTTGCTTTGTGTTTATTGTTAGTTTATATAGCTTGTGTATGCATCTGGTTAAGTTTGGTTGGCTTATTCTGCTTAAATCTGCTTATTAAGTGCTTAACTGCTTATTTGCATATCTGGAGCATATCTGGTAACTGTTTGGCTTATTGTGGCTTATTGTGTGAATCATTTTGTGATTTTATTGTTGCTATTGACTCCTTGTGATTCACTGATCACAAGGGTGCCTTTGTTTCCAATTGAATCAAACCAGAACTCTCATAAAAGCTTGGTCAATTAGTCAAAGCAGTGGGAACTCCTTTCCCCTGCTAGTTACCACTGCTAGTGCAAATTTGGTGTCAGCTTATCAATAAGCTATAATAACTTATTCCAACCAGCAACAACTTTGTTTTTGTAATAGGTGTTCATATTTTGACCCATTTGTTCATACTGGAGCATTTGGGTGGTTGACTTTAAGGTTTGACTAGAAAACCAACTCCTTTGACTTTTACATAAGTTCATTTGTGCTTATTCTGGCTTATTGGTTGTGCTTATTGGATTTTTGTTGATTGATATTGCTTATTGAGTCCATTTGAAAGCTTTTGCAAGTTAAATCAAGTCCTGAGGTGCATTATTTCTCAAAAACGACTATTTTGTCATTTTGTGGATTTTTGCTTTTCTATTTTCTGGCTTATTGAGTGTGCTTTTTGGAAATTTCTTTTGACAGATCTCTTAATCATCCTAAAATAGGGTTGTGTGTCAAATTAGAGCTTATGGCATTAGCTTATGGCTTAATGGGCTGAAAAGCCCAATAAGAATAAGCTTTGTGTTTAATAAGCTGTGACAAGCACATTTTCAGCTTTTGGGCCTTTAGAGTTTTGTTCTTAGAATTGAATTTTAAGTCAGATAGGGCTTTTCCAAGTCAATTGGGCCAAGTTTGACTTTTTGGGCCCAAAAGCCCATTTTGGTTGACTGAATTTGGATTTGGCCCATTTGAGGGCCCATTAGGGGTATTTTGGTAATTTCACTTTGATTTTCTGATTATTTAGGTTAAAGTAAACTAGTTTACAATTTTTTAGAATTTTTTATAATTTTTGGATTTTTAATATTATTTTATCATTATTTTATTATTATTTTTAAAATTTCACATTTTCCAACTTTTTACATTTTTCTTAGGCTAATTACATTAAAATAGGAATTTAGCAACTTTTAGAATAATTTTATCACTTTTAGATTAATTTTTATAATTATTTTAAGTTTTAATAGTTTTTAAATCATTTTAAATAGTTTTTATTAGTTTAAAAATTTCTAAAAATAGTTTTTAATCTTTTTAGGTCATTTTAGTGGTTTACTAATTGAAAAATCTTTATTTGGGCTTTTTGATAATTTATTTGATTTTTTAGGGCTTTAATTAGCATTTAAAAATTGAATATTTAATTATTTAAAAGGTTTGAAAAAGTTTTGATCATTGGTAAACTCTTAGTTTATTATTTT
The DNA here is from genome assembly GCA_025667525.1 of Glebionis coronaria. NCBI lineage: Eukaryota > Viridiplantae > Streptophyta > Magnoliopsida > Asterales > Asteraceae > Glebionis > Glebionis coronaria. The sequence goes on from JANFOE010000136.1 coordinate 761,776, forward strand.
TGATTTTTGGTGAATTTTTGGTAATTTTTAGAATTTATTTTTATTTTTGTGGTTTTTAAGGTTCTACGTTTTAACTTTCTAATAGTGATTTTTTGTTAATTTTTATTTTTACGTTTTCGTCATCTTCTTTTCTAATCCCCTTCTAAACCAAATATTAATCACAAATCTTGAACATCTTAGTCACACACATATACCTCCTTGGGAAACGAACTTTCACACCATTAAGGGTCATTAACACTTGATTTTTCCTAAAGTCATTTGTTTGATACTTACCACTATTTACCCTCCTTTTCCTAAAAGAGGTGTAATTTACTACAATCACTTTGGCGCCGCTGCCGGGAAGGTGTGTCGTGATTAATTTGCATTGTTGTTTTTAATATTAACCATAAATAGTATTTGTATTAGTAGAACTCTACTAATACGTATTATCGGTTTTCTTGGTTTTTCTTGTACAAATATTATTAATATATTGTATTAAGTATCACAATAAATTTACAATATCTCCAAAAGTGTGAAAACACAACCTTAATTGGGATTTCATCACTCAATTATTGTATTCGAATCTCAAACAAAAAGAAAAAGGCAAAAATAGATAAATACTTTCGTGAAGCTCGATTTTGAAAGATACAAACTATAAGGTGGGTATAAGGCGGGTATTATAAAATATACCCTAAGGAAAAAGGCTCTTAAGTGCTTCGCGTCGCCTCGTTTCCCCGCTTGCTTGTGAGTATTTTGAGATTGAAGGCTAATCGAGGGTTTTGCCGCCCAAAGTATTATTACGTATAATATATTTGCTTGGTTTCTTTGTGATTAAAACCTCTTGAACAATTTGGTTTCCACCAAAGTTCTAAATTCATTCGAAGAGGTTCACTCCACGTGATCGTTTTCATTCCTTTGAGGCTTCTTTAATCAAGAGTTTGATTCGAGGAGAGATTTTGTAGATTGTTGTCTACGAAGATACATCAAAATCCAAAAAAATTAAATATCATCAAAAACACAAGAAAATTTTGAAAATCCACAAAACACCCAAAAAGAATCTTCTTTGCTCACCTCCCATTCTTCGTGAAGTTTATGATCACTCGTAATCAAGCAAAACGAGCTCGTAAACGACTTCAAAAGCAAGCCAATCAAGAGACGTTGATTGTTGAACAACCTCCAATTGTTGAACCTATTGTAGAACAAGAAGTCGTCATGGCTAATCGTACTATGATGAAGTTGCTACAAGCACCCACCGAGGGTTTTGGAGAGGCTATTGTGATTCCCGCTATCCTTGCGGAGAATTTCGAGATTAAGACGGGTTTAATGTCTATGTTGCAAGCAAATAAGTTTAGAGGTCATGAGAAAGACAACCCGCATTACCATATTAGGAATTTTAACCGTCTCACCGCCACTAGCAAGTTTAAGGATGTTCCACATGACGCCATTAAGATGATGTTGTTTCCATACTCGTTGGATGGACCCGCAAAAATTTGGCTTGAGAAAGAACCGCCAAATTCGATTTTGACATGGGCCGATCTCGTTTCTAAGTTTGTGAACAAGTTTTTTCCACCATCTAAAACAACACATTTGAAAAATGAGATTTCACGATTTGTGCAAGGAAATAATGAAAGTTTTTCAATGGCATGGGAACGATTTAAAGAAATGTTACATGAATGTCCACACCATGATTTTACGGAATTGCATCAAGTGGATACATTTTATAATGGGCTTAATGATCATGAACGAGATTATTTGAATGCCGCCGCGGGTGGTAATTTTTTGTGCAAGACGACAAATGAGGCTTTACAAATCATTGAAAATAGATCTAAGGTTTATAACCCTCGTAACACACCGAGTGTTGCCAATATGGGTTCGTCATCTTCGTCACAATCGTCTCGTAGCATTAACGCCTTACATGATGAAGCTAATGAGGAAAATCGGTTTTTTGATAGATTTGCTAATCTAATGTCCCATTGGAAGGCTCAAGAAGCTTCCAATTCCGCTTCGGTTAAAGCGGTTGCTAAGAGTTGTTTATCTTGTGGTGGAGCTCATGATCTTTCCGAGTGCATTACTGCGGATGGTAACACTTCGAGTGCTTATGTAGCAACGGGAACTTACAACCAAAACGGTCAAGGTTCCCGCCAAAATCAAGCTCCACCAAACCAAAATGTTAACAATTATCGAAACAACAACCAAGGTAATTACCAAGGCAACACACGCAATTACAACAAGGGGAATTATCAAAGTGGGAATGGACAAATTTCTAATCAAAACCAAAACCGTGATTTTCAAAACACTACACAAGGTTTTCAAAATGCTCACACTAAAAATTTGCAAGGAGAATTTTTGGATTATGCAAAAGCAAATGATGCTAAATTTGATAACATGCAACGTGAGATGATTAGCTTAAGATCCGAGTTGAAAAACAAGCTAAAAAATGAACTTGCTAATGAACTTAAAACTCATGCAAACAAAATGGAAGGAAATGTCCAACGTCTACAACAAAATCAACAAAAGATGGAATTAGGACAACATGAGATTAAGTAAGAGTTATTAAAAGCGGATGCTAGGCAATCAAAATTTGAGGACCGAATGGCTAAGATGTTTGAAGCAATCATGTGTAAACCCTCTTCCTCGGGTGGTCTTCCTAGTGATACCATTAACAACCCGAGGGGAGAAATAAAGGTTATTACTACACGAAGTGGTAAAACTTTCAAAGAACCAATCTCTCGTCCAAGTACTTCTAAGGAGAAGGAAATCGAGAAAGAACCCGAGGTGATGGTCGAAAACGAGCACATTACAATCCCACGAAGTACTGCTCATACCACACCTACGGTTGAACCAATACCAATTGTGGAACCCGAGTTTCCAAGGCCGTTGCCTAATGACCAACCCACACCACCTTTACCCTACCCTTCGAGACGAAACAAAGAAAAAGCACAAGAACGGAACAATTATCAATTTGAGCTATTTATGAAAATGTTTCGTGATATGCATTTTAACATAAGTTTTGCCGACGCTCTTATCATGATGCCTCGATTCTCCGCAAACTTCAAAAGTATGCTAAACAACAAAGAGAAGTTACAACAATCGTCTAGTTGTTCATCGGTTTTTCTTAGCCGCATACCACAAAAAGTCGGTGATCCCGGTAAATTTTTGATTCCGTGTGCAATTCAAGATATGGAGGAATGCTACGCCTTGGCCGATCTTGGTGCTAGTATTAATTTAATGCCTCTTGAGATTTTCAAATCGCTTTCACTTCCGGCTCTTACTCCTTCGAACATGTCTATCGAGATGGCCGATCATTCTACGATTTTAGCATGTGGAGTAGCCGAGGACGTTTTCGTTAAAGTCGGAAAGTTTTACTATCCCGTTGACTTTATCGTTGTAGACATTCCTATCGATCGAAAAGTTCCTCTCATTTTGGGTCGTTCATTTTTGGATACATCAAGAGCACTTATCGATGTTCATGCTAGAAAAATCACCCTTCGTTTTAATGAAGAAGAACTTGTCATCAATGCAACACAAAACTCCAATCTTTCTCATGCCTATTCTATTGCAACTTTAAATCATGGTGACTCAACCAATGACGTTTGCAAAGAATTTTCACCAAGAGTTTTAGGAAATGTCGCCAAAAACAATTTACCATTTCCTCCGCCGGTGGAGGTTATGAGTGTAAAGCCTACAAAGAAGAAACCGTCAATACTTGAATCGAAAAATCTTTCGCCTCACCTCGAACATTCATTCATGAAAAGTGTTGATAAGTTTCCGGTTTCTATGAAAGATCCTTCGGATGATGAATATGTAGACCCCGATGGGGAGGTTTTCTTCGTCGATAAACGTTTTGAGAACTTGCCACCACCAAAACCAAAACGATTTACAAATGTGAGAATTTTTAGTGTAACTAACATCGTCTTAGAAACACCAAATATTTTCGACATAATCAAAAAGGGTTTTCATAAGGAGAGTTTAAAAGATAGAAAAGGAAAAGATTTTAAATATGATTTAATTGATTTTTCTACAAATCTAACTCCGTCATCACCACGTGTTTTGAGTGCTACAAGCTCGTCTTCTCCTTTTGACGATGCTTTGTGTGGTCTTAGTATGGGGGAAGCCCCTTATGTTCCCTCATCCTTGTCCACCGAGGACGAGATTTTCGATCCCGGAATTTCATTTAAAGGGAAATCTCGGTCTTCCACCGATGCAATAAATGGAAAATCTTTCTATTTGATTGGTGTGAGTCTACCTCGAGTATCTCAAAAGTTTGTCTTACCAATTGTCCCACCCTTCTACTCCTCATCTCTTTTCTTCAAACTCTTTGAGTTTATGGCACATGTTGAAGTGGCGTTAATTTGTTTTTCCAATGAAAACGAGAACGCCATCTTCGACCCTGGTATTTTGCATCATCAAAGGACTTAGTCCTTAATACCGGTTGCTTTTTGGGCCTTGATTATCATGTAAGCCCCACTAAAAATTGACCATACCATGATTTTCCCTAAATGTTCACATTTTGAGGGGATCGAGTCGAGCTCATGACTCGGTAATCAAAAACGAGGTGCCTCGTGGGGGAGATCCCATGCTTATCTTTTATGCTCACTATTCACTAATAATGGGACTTGTACCCTTTCAACTCGTTGTCTCGTGGTTGTTTGTGATTGTGTTATCTAGATCATCATCATCATCTACGATTGAAGACTCTCGTGTTCGTTTACGTGAGCCTCCATCGTTCGTTTGAAGAAGTTTTTCACGATTCCATGACATATCCTTTATTATTCTAACAATTATCTTTTAGCATACTTAATAAACGGCTTTAGATATGTTGTTGATCACCCTTTCCATGCTAGATCCTAAGCATTCGACTCTTCGTCTCTAGTATGGGGGTGCTCCACCTTTAGACTCGAAACATTGAGGACAATGTTTACTTTTAGTATGGGGGGTGAATAGGTACTTGCTTTGCTACGCCCTCACGCTTTCCAATTTTCAATGTTTTGTTTTGCTAATAAGGCTAAAAATGGCAAAAGTTTAATTTTTGCTTAGTTTTCGTAAGTGTTTTTAAGACACGAATGTATATTTTCCGTTGGGTAGAATAAGAGTTAATTTTTGACTTGATGGGCATTTGGAGCCATTTACATTCCTTAACCCGCTCAATTCAAGTTTTTCAAGACTTTTATATAGGGAGCTTTAAAACGCGAAAGTCTTATTTCATACGGGTTAAGAACAAGAACTTTTCGCAAGTTCTTATAATTGATTCTAGAAAGTCACTTATCAAGGGAACTATAAAATGCATTCTCTAAACTTGAAAAAGTCCAAGAAAGTGCAAGATCCTATAGGTGGCTTGAAAACCCAAAACTTTGATTTGATATAGTCTTAATGAAAGTTAATCCAAATTTGGCTTAATTTTGACTTGCATGGCTAAGTATTCACGAGTCTCTTTAATTAGAGGTCTTTATATAGTGAAGAACGAGAAATGATAGAGTTAGACAAGTGATCATGCTAAACGTAGAACATGAAAATGTTCTTTCAAAAACTCATATGTTTTTAATTGTGGCTTTTTCTTCCCATAAGATCAATGCATTAGGAATAGATCATAATTGCAATAAGTAAGGTCGTACGATTTGAAAGGTTACTTAGCCTCTAGCGCAAGATCATTTAAAAGTTGCTCGGGGTTGAATAGAGTTCATAGCCAAGGCATAACTTATTGAAGCGGGACGCGAAGATTGGCGATTATCCAAAAAGGCCCTAACAAGGCATGAGGAGCTCTATTTTTGCTAAAGATCCAAAGATGATGTGAAGTATCATTATTCCTAAATCAATATGAAGGATCGAGACACACGACGAGAAGCAATTACTCCCCTAAAGATCATGGAGAAAGTCTATCCAAAAAGACCCTAACAAGGTATTAGGATTAATATATCCATGTCCGAAAAGGAGGCGGATCGTTGTATATCAAAATCCAAAGTAAAGATTGAAGAAAAATGATGAAGTCGTGGTCCAATATGAAGAATCTCTCAAAAACGTCAAGTGAAGAAATTCCAGATATATATGAAGAGAAGACCATAATTTCAAGAACGTCTTCCCAAGATTTGAAGTATGAAGTACATGCCAAATATCGGTCCGAGAAAGGTCTCAAATCGTGAAACGAGTTATGCCAAGATATGAACTTAAGGAGATACACGAGAAGCCGTTTTAAAAGATTTTGTCCTTCGGCTAACTATTGATCAAATCGTGCTACCTTGCTTTCGGACTAATAACTACGCAAATAAGTCAACATGAATCACTTGTGATCCATGACAAATAGATAAAAAATGCTAGTAACCCTTTTCCTTTTATAATAACTAGGATTGCGGGGAGAAAAAGTATTACATAATTTGGACGTATGAGTAGTGTTAGCATTGTGACTTGTACCAACAATGATCTCGTTTTTGCACTTAGCATGGAATATATGACAAACAAGGATGACGAAGTTTACTCTAAGGGACATTTACTTGTTTCTATTCTTTGACCCTAAAAGTCACTTTTCGTGATGAAAATCATATATTATGTCTTTACACATCATCGTAGTATGTTGCAAGTCTTTTACTCTTCAATAAAGGTTAATAAATTGAACTTTGGTGATGCTTAGATACTTTATTCTAGCATTGCGTGAGGGCACGGCAATGGCTTAGTATGGGGGAGTGATGAGATGGCATTTATACATGATCTCATCGTTCTTTTCGGGGTTTAAATGCATAAAATGTCATAAAAATACCATATATATGCTTGTGTTTGTTTACTTGTGTATTTTAGGTATGGATATCGTGAAAAAGACAAAAGATCACAAGTTACAAGGAAAAATGGACACGAGAAACGAAGCCGTACAAAGAACCGGGCCCTAATCATGGAATTCTCAACAAATACCCTTGAAGACTTGAAGACAAACAAGATTGATCCTCATGTTTTGAAGAAATGACACTTAAAACCCTTGTATATTGATAATTATAAGATTGGTCCCTTAAGTTTGTCAAAATTACACAAAAGGTCCTTCAACTTTGAAGAAATGGCAAGATTAGTCCCTCAACAAATCCAAATTGCCAACAATGGTCCCTCATGAAGATTAAGATACATTGAAGACCTTTGAAGATCAACATTGTCCAAAATCAGTCCTTCAATTATGAAAACATGTCAAAAATAACCCTTGAAACATTTTGTGAAAAGTTCGTGCCAAAAATGACAAAGTGTGAAACGTTGATACAAAGGATTTGGACGCTGATGGGTTTTTAAACACAAAAGACAAGAGAAAGGAAAAGGAAGGGCTAATGTTGTGCATTTGAAACATTCAAACATAATATTGCGCCAAACAACTCCACCTCCTACAAAAACGGATCAAACAACTTACTATTCACCTTCATCTACCCAGTTTTACCATCACTTAAAACAAAGGGTAAATCAAAATTACCCACACCCACGTGTGATTCACACATGCAGAAACAAATCCCACACGCAAAACCCTCACCCCCACTACTCCTTGGACCCCACACTCAACATTCTCAGCCAATGAAAACACAACTTGGCCTCCAAGCACAATGACGTGGCCAAATCAACAGCCAAGGATCATTGCTTCATATCAAAGCTGAAATGAACGTCCAAGATGAATTTGAACAACTCATTCCATCAAAACGTCTAGAAGGACTTAGGGCATTTAGGGAATTTCACTTCTAGGGTTTGTGAATAGTGTTTAGCCAGGCATTTGCCTATAAAAGGAGACCTCAACATGTGAGAGTCCCTTGGTTCCAGTTTTAGGCTATTAATCTTTGTAATTCCTTTTTAAGCTTAATAAAATTTGAATTTCTGAAATTTGAAATCTCTTTTTGATTTAGTTAAAAGTTTGGTGTTTGAGTAGCCTAATTCTGAGTTCCATTTGTTTGATTAGACCTTCCTTAACCTTGTGGTTAAGGCACGTCTAGGTTTGAAAGGTTTTCAAGGTTCAAAAGCCTTGAAGTCCTAGGTTCTGAATTTGGCTTATATTTGTGTACTAACCCTTAGCCTTAAGCCTTGAGTTCTTTCAAGCTTGTTGACACCAAGCCTGAGAAGGATTCTAAGCCTTTGGTTGAGTTTTTTTGTTGCTTGTGTTAAAGACATATCATAATCAAAGCCTTGTTCTGCTTTGAACATCAGCAGGCTTTGATCATCTTTGTTGAAGTACCTTGGTCTTATTCTAGTCGTTGAACAAGGTCCAAGGAGCATTGCTGGCCTTCCTAGGATGTTGTGGAAGGCAGGTATAAGCTCTTGTTAAGATTCCCCTAAAAATTTTATGTTTATGATTGTTTTGGATTTGGTGCTTTGATTTTGAGTATTTGTGTTTGTGCTGGTGATTTATGTGTTTGATTGTGTTAGTTGCTGCCTAGTAAGTGTTTTTGATCATTAAAATCAATAGGTTATTAGAAGAAATCACAAGTTTCTTTGATAAGTGACTGATTAAGGAGTGTTTGGGATTACTGCATAAGTTTGGATTGTGGCTTGTTAAGTGCTTGAGTGTTGTTAGCAAGTATTGGTATCTGTTGTTTGGGTGCTTATGATCATCTGTTTGTAGGTTTTGTGGGTTTGATCACATAAATTCTTGTTTTGGCTATAAAATCTTCATAACTTGGTAAAATTGGCTAGGATTTTGAGGACACCTAGATCTAGGTTTAGGCTAGGGCTAACAAGTGCTAAATCATAGTTAATCACACCAGGGTGGAAGGATTTGAGGCTTGAAATTGGATCAAGTGTCAAGTGTATCAGCAAAACTTGTCTGCATATTGTTCATTGTTCATCAGAAACTTTTTATGCTTTGATCTTGTTATTTACTTTGACTCAGTGTTTGATTCTTGTTGCTTTGTGTTTATTGTTAGTTTATATAGCTTGTGTATGCATCTGGTTAAGTTTGGTTGGCTTATTCTGCTTAAATCTGCTTATTAAGTGCTTAACTGCTTATTTGCATATCTGGAGCATATCTGGTAACTGTTTGGCTTATTGTGGCTTATTGTGTGAATCATTTTGTGATTTTATTGTTGCTATTGACTCCTTGTGATTCACTGATCACAAGGGTGCCTTTGTTTCCAATTGAATCAAACCAGAACTCTCATAAAAGCTTGGTCAATTAGTCAAAGCAGTGGGAACTCCTTTCCCCTGCTAGTTACCACTGCTAGTGCAAATTTGGTGTCAGCTTATCAATAAGCTATAATAGCTTATTCCAACCAGCAACAACTTTGTTTTTGTAATAGGTGCTCATATTTTGACCCATTTGTTCATACTGGAGCATTTGGGTGGTTGACTTTAAGGTTTGACTAGAAAACCAACTCCTTTGACTTTTACATAAGTTCATTTGTGCTTATTCTGGCTTATTGGTTGTGCTTATTGGATTTTTGTTGATTGATATTGCTTATTGAGTCCATTTGAAAGCTTTTGCAAGTTAAATCAAGTCCTGAGGTGCATTATTTCTCAAAAACGACTATTTTGTCGTTTTGTGGATTTTTGCTTTTCTATTTTCTGGCTTATTGAGTGTGCTTTTTGGAAATTTCTTTTGACAGATCTCTTAAGCATCCTAAAAGAGGGTTGTGTGTCAAATTAGAGCTTATGACATTAGCTTATGGCTTAATGGGCTGAAAAGCCCAATAAGAATAAGCTTTGTGTTTAATAAGCTGTGACAAGCACATTTTCAGCTTTTGGGCCTTTAGAGTTTTGTTCTTAGAATTGAATTTTAAGTCAGATAGGGCTTTTCCAAGTCAATTGGGCCAAGTTTGACTTTTTGGGCCCAAAAGCTCATTTTGGTTGACTGAATTTGGATTTGGCCCATTTGAGGGCCCATTAGGGGTATTTTGGTAATTTCACTTTGATTTTCTGATTATTTAGGTTAAAATAAACTAGTTTGCAATTTTTTAGAATTTTTTATAATTTTTGGATTTTTAATATTATTTTATTATTATTTTATTATTATTTTTAAAATTTCACATTTTCCAACTTTTTACATTTTTCTTAGGCTAATTACATTAAAATAGGAATTTAGCAACTTTTAGAATAATTTTATCACTTTTAGATTAATTTTTATAATTATTTTAAGTTTTAATAGTTTTTAAATCATTTTAAATAGTTTTTGTTAGTTTAAAAATTTCTAAAAATAGTTTTTAATCTTTTTAGGTCATTTTAGTGGTTTACCAATTGAAAAATCTTTATTTGGGCTTTTTGATAATTTATTTGATTTTTTAGGGCTTTAATTAGCATTTAAAAATTGAATATTTAATTATTTAAAAGGTTTGAAAAAGTTTTGATCATTGGTAAACTCTTAGTTTATTATTTTTGATTTTTGGTGAATTTTTGGTAATTTTAAGAATTTATTTTTATTTTTGTGGTTTTTAAGGTTCTACGTTTTAACTTTCTAGTAGTGATTTTTTGTTAATTTTTATTTTTACGTTTTCGTCATCTTCTTTTCTAATCCCCTTCTAAACCAAATATTAATCACAAATCTTGAACATCTTAGTCACACACATATACCTCCTTGGGAAACGAACTTTCACACCATTAAGGGTCATTAACACTTGATTTTTCCTAAAGTCATTTGTTTGATACTTACCACTATTTACCCTCCTTTTCCTAAAAGAGGTGTAATTTACTACAATCACGGAACAAGGCCTTTTCATGGTGTGTAACTTTGAAAACACACATTTTGTTGATGTGTGGGTTATGACAAACACAGCTATTCAGCATGTTTGGAACAGGTTGTTTAATCCGGTAACCAGATCATAATGTTAACCCTGTGATTGATTTCTTAGAAGGATGGATGAGATTCTAATGCTTGTTTAAGATAACAGTAGATGGTCGTATTCTAATTCAATTTGGAACTCATAGTATTGTGTTGAACACATTGGACAGTAGCTACCAAATCGTTGAGAACATCGGCCATTATGCATGATCCTATGTCGAACACTTGTCAAACAAATTGGGTCAGGAATAGGTTACAAACTAAGGAGTGCAATTCACCTTGCATAATCCTGGTTTGGCCAATAATATTAGGCAGTAGAAACGTATGTAATGTACTCATTTTGACTTTTGTTTGTTTTTTGTCGCATGTAAACTAACCTAATAGGGTTAGTTTTGATATTATGTTGGTTCGATTAATAAGTAGTATTTGTAAGTCTATGTTATAATTGTCGGTGTTCTAATCGGAGGTTTGTTTATGGTTATAGAATTTTGTTTAGGCAATACAACATATAATTAGTAAGCTTAATGAAACAGTGATTCTATGATAATGAAATATGTTGGGAATCTAAGTTTGTTAGATATCCCTTAGTCATAGATTTAAACGTAAACTAAGTTGTTTGATATTAACTTGCCTGTGTCAAGGTAACAGGAAAGTAACACAAGACTCACAGAGTTCTAAGTCTCTGTGAGCAACCACAGAGGAGTCCATGTCAGAGACATTATCAAGGAAAAGATTACTTGAAGACATACTCATTGGCTGTGATGGATAATAGCCAAGATGTATGAGGGACTCTAAGTGGTTGAGTGTTAACAGGGGTGGCAATACCTTGTTAACACTCAGTACACTTTGGACATACCTAAGTGTTTAGGCGGGAACTTTTGGATCCTAAAGTACAAGGTATGAAGAAAAGGGAAACTGTGTCCCCTCTGTTTCCCTAAAGCGTTGTGGCAGACTACCAAGAATAGAAGAGCATCTTTTGACAGATGTCTGACATTGTCTGTTTTGTGTAGTCACCATCAACCAGTTATCAAGTCAATCTCGTACCACTATAAATAGGATATGTAGGCTAGAGTTAATGTTTTTCACTTTGTTGGATTTGACATATTAACTCTTTAGAACTTATTGAACGAACAGTTGTGCCTGTGTTCTTAAGTTAGCTTTATTTTGTCCAAAGTGTACAAAACACATTATCATCAAACTGTGTTATCCATAACACATGTAATACTTGTTATACAATAATAAAGTCTTACGTTTGAAAAGTATTTACTTGTGTTAATTATCTTTCTTAATCGTTTTAAGCTAGGTTTAGGGACATTCAATTGGTATCAGAGAGGTGTTTGATATTAAAACCTTCATAAACATCGTTCTAAGTTTTATAATAAAGATCCACCATGCCTGAAACGAGCAACACCCCACCACCACCACCATCGCGTTCTGGGAACAACACACCACCTCCTCCAAATTCACCAAGAGTAACCCCCACTCAAAATGAAGACGATCTTTCTCAACTAATCGATTGAAGAGGTGGATCTCATGTCACTTACGTGCCAATATTTGATGAAGATGACTTTGCAAGTTGGAAAAGTCAATTCCTTGTTTATCTCGATGGACTCGAGCCATTTCTTCTAGAAATTCTAGAAAATGGACCATATGTTCCCATGGCGCTCACTTCCACTGATGAGAATCCTCTTCCTAAACCCTTTATGCAGTGGACACCAGCTGATAGGAAATTGGCAAACCAAGATAAACGTCTCAAAAGCATCATTATATCCTGTCTTCCAAAACACATCATGAAATCTGTGATTCAATGTCGTACATCTAAAAAAATGTGGACAGACCTTATCCTTGGTCACGAAGGACCCTCTGAAACCAGAGAAACCAAGATTCAGGCACTCAGGCTTCAGTTTAATGCTTTCAAGGCACTTGAAGGTGAAAAGGTACAACAGACGTATACAAGGCTGAAGATTCTTCTCAACGACCTTGCTATGAATGAAGTCACCATTGCACAAGCTGAAGTAAACGCCACCTTTGTCAACAGCCTTCCTAGAAAATGGCTGAGCATGCATCAGACCCAGAGAGCCAATAACTCCATCAAGAATGATATGTTGGCTCAGCTATATGGGAAATATAATTATGAAGAAGGGCTGATTGATACCATATACAAATCTGAGTATGAAAGATTTGTAGTTCAGGGAGCAACATCCAAAGCCTTGATTTCTACCTCACATTCTCAGGACAACGACACTGATGTTGAAGAAGACACTCGTAGCAGCCAAGAATTCTTGACAGACCTTAATGTAGAGTTTCATGAAAGAGCTTTACTAGATAATCAAAGAAGATTCTACAAAAGATCAGGGAGAGTAGGATCAACTAGTAAACAATCTGACAAATCAAACGAGACTTGCTTTGCCTTTGGAAAACTTGGACATTTTCAAAAAGACTGTCCATCCACAAAAACATCCTCACCATCTTACCCTTCATCATTCAGACCTTACAAATTCAAATCACAAAAAAACAACTCACCTCACCAATCCAATTCCTCTGATAATGAGAAAAAGGATTACAAAAACAAATACATGGCACTAAAGGCTGAGTTGGAACAGATGAATTTGAAGCTAGAAGCTCTGTCTAAGAAGAAAAGGGGTGATAAAAAGACAGAGAAAGGGTTGGTAGCTAAAGCTTATGATTCGGATGATGAGCCACTGACATCGGATGAAGAAGACACTACCAGGGTCAGGGCATTTATGGCAATCGCTGAGGATGAACCAGCTGTTGGAAAAGGAGATGCTAGATCAGGACAATGTGTTGATATCACAATGAAAAAGGTATATAGGCTTATCTCTATCTCTGAAAGTGATGAACGCAAACATGTCCTTGACTATACCATAGTTTATTTACACTTTGTTGAGGAACAAAGAAATAACATCATTGATAAATTTCACTCTGTTAAACATGAATTGTTGACTGCTAATATGTGAAACTTTAAAACATGTTAACTCTAAAAACATTACTCTTCAAAATGAGGTTAATAAACTATCTTTAAAAAACAGTGCCTTAAATGATCAAGTAACTGAACTACACAAGGTTATAGAAAAATGGATGTGCAGTAGGTTCACTATAAATATATTACTATATGATGAACTTCCAGCTGACATAACTAGGGCTGTTACTGCTAAAAGAAACAAAATGAAGGCCCTTAACAAACCCACAGAGATTGTTTTTAAATCTACAGAGACTAATACATGCGTTTGATCCACTCTTAGCTAATGTACCTATATTTGAAGATGTAATTGATAGCACTTCACCTTTACCATCTTTACCTAAACTCTCTGGAGTTGAACCCAGCATCTCTTCTACAGGAGCTAAGGCTGAACCCAAACCAGATGTTGAGACACCACCAGCTAAAGTTTTTGTTGTGCCTGCAAAACCTTTTGTTAAACAAAATGTGTATAAGCCTATCTCAAAAAGCCCTGTGAAAGAAGTTGAATCCTCAACTAAAGAACGCAGGTTGTCTTTGATTAAAGAAGTAGAACTCTTAAAAGAACGTATTAAGCTTTCCGCTGAATGCTCTACTTCCTCTGAACTAATTCTATTCTAGGAGAACCCAAAGGTGAAAAGTTAGTCAAACCCTACTATAATGTGTGTAAAAATTCTAATCACATAACCATAGATCATGATAAACAAATGGCTGTTAAGAGATCTTAGACACCTTTTAGGGGTAGACAACAAGCTACTAGGAGACCATCAAGTAACTACAGACCTTACCCTCCCTATAAATATTATGGATTTACAGACCATCACTCAGATGAGTACAGTGACTTTCCATGATGTGACATCTGTGAAAGGTACTCCCATGACACAACCAATTGTCCTTCACATCATCACAAGTTTTAAAGAAACTCAAGAGTTGCTAATCAGCAATTCAGGGAACCCACTAGAAAGTGGGTTCACCATAGGAACTAATCTGTTTCTATATATCTGTGTAGAAACATATCAAGGAATCGGTCTGGTATTTAGATAGTGAATGTTCTAGACACATGACAGGAGTTCAACAATACCTACACAGATATTCAAAAGAGTCTGGTCCTAAAGTGGTGTTTGGGGATAACTCTTCAGGCGACACAGAAGGATATGGCTCAATTAACTGCAATGGAATAATCTTCACAAAGGTTGCATATGTGAATGGTCTGAAGCACAATCTCATCAACATCAGACAATTATGTGATGCTGACTACAAGGTTTTGTTAACGAAGACTCAAGGAAACATATTCAACCAAAATAATGATGTGGTGTTAATTGTACCAAGAAGAAGAGATGTGTATGTCATAAATATGGCCTCTTTCTCAGAAGACAGCTCAAATTGTTTTCTTGCTAAGGCCTCTGAAAGTGTCAGTTGGTTGTGGCACAAAAGACTCTTTCATCTCAACTTCAAGAACATCAACAAGCGAGCCACACAAAACTTGGTTGTTGGTCTACCACCTATGACTTTCACAAAAGACAAGACTTGTTCAGCTTGTGTTAAGGGAAAGCACCACATGTCATCCTTTAAGACCAGACAATCATTCTCTATTAACAACTGCTTACATCTCCTCTACATGGATTTGTTTGGACCTGTTAAACCATATACCATCAATCACAACAAATATACCTTGGTCATTGTTGATGAATTCTCAAGGTATACATGGGTCTTCTTCCTCATAAGGAAAAGTGATGTTGCTGATTCCATCATGTCCATCATCAGGCAGGTTGAAAACATGAATGAAGTTAGAGTAAAAGCCCTAAGAAGTGATAATGGGACTGAATTCAAGAATCAACAGCTTGAAGCTTTTTGTGATGAAAAGAGAATATCACAAAACTTCTCTTCAGCTGGCACCCTCCTAAACAAAATGGAGTAGTTGAAAGAAGAAACATAACATTGATTGAAGCAGCTAGAACCGTGCTAAATGGTGCAGCTTTACCAAAGCAATTCTGGGGAGAAGCTGTTCATATTGCCTGCTATACCCAGAATAGATCAATCATTGTTAAAAGAGATGGAAAAACTTCTTATGATGTTTTTAGAAAAAGAGCACCAGATGTCAGCTACTTCCATGTATTTGCTTGCCCTGTATTCATCTATACCTACAGGGATCAACTTGGAAAGTTTGACGAAAAAGCTGATGATGGTTTCTTCTTAGCATGCTCTCCAACAGCCAAAGCCTTTAGAGTATTCAACACAAGAAGACAGGAACTAGAAGAAACCTTTGATGTCACATTCAATGAAGATGATGACGTGCTACAAACAACAGGAACATAAGGTGATGAAATTGATTTCAATGAAAATAGGTCTTTCCCAGCAGATGAGTTCTCTGAACCAAGGCCTGTCTTTCATCATCATCCACACACAGATACTCTTATTCCATATGTTCCTACATACGATCCACTGTCAACTCACAACATTGATGTTCCCTCTACTCAAGTACTAACTGAAGAAGAACATCAGCCTTCCACAAGCCCTTGTTCCACCTCAACTGAAGATGACTCACCTAGAACTCATGATTATGAAGATTCTCCTGTTGTCTTTGAATCATCACTTCTTGAAATAGCTGATGTAGAGACAGACACAGAGATTGTTTTTGAAGAGAATCCTCCTACTCAGCAAAATGAAACTCAAGTTGTACTCCCATCCTCCATACCTGTTCCTGTCTATGACTCCCCAGCTCCTCAAAGCAAATGGTCAAGAGATCAACACATTCTTCTTGTCAACATTATTGGTGAACCAAATGTTGGGGTTACTACTAGACAGAGAATTCATGACTCAGAATCAGCCTCAGCCAATGAATGTCTGTTTGCTGAATTTCTTTCACAAATTGAACCCAAGCGTGTAGCTAAAGCTCTACTTGAAGATGGTTGGGTCGTTGCAATGCAGGAAGAAATCAATCAGTTTAAAAGAAACAAGGTATGGACTCTAGTGCTAGCTCCACCTGGTAAGAACATCACAGGCACTAGATGGATATATAGGAACAAGATGGATGAGATTGGTAACATCATAAGGAACAAGGCAAGGTTAGTTGCACAGGGGTATACATAGACTGAAGGGATTGACTATGATGAAACGTTTGCACTAGTAGCAAGACTTGGAACTATCAGAATCTTCCTTGCATATGTTGCATATAAGAACTTCACTGTGTATCAAATGGATGTTAAAAGTGCCTTCCTCAATAGAGATTTGGCTGAGGAAGTGTATGTTGAACAGCCTGAAGGATTCGAGAACAACGAGTTTCCCAATCATGTGTACAGGCTACACAAAGCCATGTATGGGCTGAAACAAGCTCCAAGGGCATAGTATGAAACACTTTCTACCTTTTCAACTGAAAACAAATTTGTCAGGGGTTCCATTGATAAAACACTTTTTACTTTCAAGGATAAAAGTGACTTCATCATTGTATAAATTTATGTGGATGATATCATCTTTGGGTCAACAAATGTTAATCTTAGTAAACGTTTTGCTAAATTAATGACCAAGAAATATGAGATTAGTATGATGGGTGAGTTAACTTACTTTTTGGGTTTTCAAATCTGTTGGAAATACGTTTTACGTATTAAGAAGGATCGGTCACTCCAACGATAGTCCATGTAATAGCTCGTAGTTTAGTTACTTATCTTTATTAAACAAACAAACCAAAGCCTAGCCTACAACATGTGTATGCCGGCCCAAATGTAAGCCCAAGCCCATGTCAAGGGCTTCGGAATATAAACCCTCTCCTTAGATGGAGAGGGTGGTGTGGTTCTTCACTTTACACATAGTTAAAAAGTGTTTTTCTTTCACTTTATCTCTCTAAGTGTGTGTGTGTTCTCACCATCTCTCTATCTCTTTCTCTCTCTAAAACATAAGCAAGATTTACATATCCTTTAAATGGTATCAAGAGCCATGGGATGATTGTATTGTTTATGCGTTTGTGTTCTTGATCTTTGTAGCCTTTTGATCCATTTAAACACACGTCCAAATTTTATTTTTTGTGTTTTTTATGGTTTTTTCTTGATACAAATCTTCTACATAGTTGTGCTAGGGATTTGGTATAGTTACTTTGGCTAAAAACACAAAATTTTTGGGTGTTTTGATCATTTTTTGGCTTAAAATCACGCATTGGTTGAGTTTTGTCCGAGAAAAGTGGGATTTATTCCGATCAGGTCATCGGAAAAGGGTTTATAGGACATTCCGATCAGTGTAATCGAAATAGGGTATAGGGATTCCGATTAGGTATTCCGATTTGGTATTCCGATTTGATATTCCGATTTGGTGCATTCCTATAAGAACATTCCGATTTGATATTCCGATCAGGGTATTCCGATAGTGTTTATTCCGACAAGGGTATTCCGATTAAGGGTATTCAAATAGTGTTTATTCCGACAAGTACATTCCGATCAGCTTTCCGATCTTTATTCCGATCAACTTTCCGATCAACTTTCCGATCGTGTGTAATTTTGACTTGGAAATTTTGGTTTATCGAGAACATATTTTAGGGGATTTGAACACTGTTTCTCGACTTCAACTCACAACAACAAACACATTTACTTTCTCTCATTGATCGATCAACGTTTGTAAATCTTAACTTACTGAAATGGAGTACACATCTCTTACGGATAATTCCATCCTCTCGGGTACGGATAATCGTCCACCAATGTTGGTGAAGACTATGTATGAGGAATGGGCTTCCCGAATGGAACTTTATATGTTGAAAAGGGAGAATGGACATCTCATTTAGGCATCGATGCTCAATGGACCATTAGATTATGGTACAGTGACGGAAGGTACAACTACTCGTCCTCGCACAACGGGTGAATTGACTGGAGATATGAAGATTCAAGACAAATGTGTTAAGTATGCTACAAACATCATTCTCCAAGCCCTTCCTCCAGATGTCTACAAACTCGTCAGCAAACATAAAGTTTCCAAATAGTTATGGTATAGAATTTGTGTTCTAATGCAAGGCACCTCGTTAACTAAACAAGAACGAGAGTGTAAGCTTTATGATACTTTTGATAAGTTTGCCTATGTGCCAGGGGAGACTCTCAATGACTACTATCTGAGATTTACCCTATTGTTGAATGAGCTAAATATCTATGGCATGGCAATTCCTACGTTCCAATTGAACACCAAGTATTTGAACACTCTTCCTTCAGAATGGAAAAAGTACGTGACGGATGTTAAATTGGCTAAGGACTTGCATAACACCAATGTGGATCAACTTCAAGCTTTTCTTCAACAACACGAATGCCATGTGATTGAGGCTCGGTTGTCTACACCTCAAGTTCATGATCCACTTGCAATGTATGCTTCTCAACAAAACATGGCTTATACTTATCAACAACCATCATACTTGCAGCAGCCACCACCACATACCTATCAGCAACCATCTTATCAACCACCAATGATGCCACAGCAAGCATTTCAACAAAGTGTTCATCAACAATCTTTTCCACAGCAACCACCATATCAGACATCACCATCACAAGCGAACACTTCTCCAATGGGCTATACCCCTCAGCAAGGATACTTTCCTATTGAAGCACAACCAGCACAAGCCTTCTACTCTAATGAACTTCCACCAATCCAAGCACCGGTCTTTACTCCAAATGATACGCCAGCTGATGTTCTAAACCATCTCACTGCATACTTGTCAAAACTTGTTGCAACTAGGGTATTTCCACCAACAAACAATCAGCTCCGCACCTCTTCAAATCCTCGACAACAAGCTACTGTTCAAGATGGTCAAGTAACAGTGCAACCTATTCAAGGAAGGCAAAATTCATATGGACCTCCTAAAAGGACTGTGAATGCTCAAGCTGTGAATTCTCAAGCTAATGGTAATGGAAGCCTCATTGGTCCTCAAAAGGTTGTGACTTGCTACAATTGCCGAGGACAAGGTCATATGGCTAGGCAATGCACTCAGCCGAAAAGGAGAAGGGATGATGCATGGTTTCGTGAGAAGATGTATTTGGTTGATGCTCAGTCTAAGGGGAAGCTTTTGGATTCAGAGGAGTTAGCATTTCTTGCAGACTCAGGGGCAGCAGATACTGAAGGCATTACAGTCGTTTCCACTTCTAATGCAGCTTATCAAGCAGATGATCTTGACGCATATGATTCAGATTGTGATGACATTCACTCTGCCCAAGCTGCTCTCGTTGCTAATCTCTCTCACTACGGTTCTGATGTCGTTAGTGAGGTACCAACCACATCTAATAATATTGATGATAACCAACATCAAGCTGGGCATGAAAATGACAACCTCGAACAGCATTCGGGAACTAGTAACTCAAATGATGTGGTACCCAATCCTACACATTTGAGTGAACCTCAACCAAATGCTACGACAGGTATGGAGTCTTATGCTCAACATGATTTGGTCATGGTGCCTAAACATATTATTGATCAAATGCATATGGCCCTCAGACAATCCGTAGATACGAATTCCACCCTAACTGCTGAGCTTGCGTTGCATAAAGAAAAGGTCAAAACTTTTGAAATGGTCCCTCAAGCAGAGAAAATAACATGTTTTGAATTTGACCAATTTCGTTTTGAAAAGATTGAACACTTGAAAGAAATAGAATCATTAAAAGCTAATCTTTCCAATGAATTAAAAGCAAAATAGTCGGTTGTCAATGATTTTCAGAAACTTAAAATGGATTTCGAAACTCTCGAGTCTAAAAAGGTTGAATCAGAAATTAATGC
This sequence comes from Glebionis coronaria, assembly GCA_025667525.1. Classification (NCBI taxonomy): domain Eukaryota; kingdom Viridiplantae; phylum Streptophyta; class Magnoliopsida; order Asterales; family Asteraceae; genus Glebionis; species Glebionis coronaria. Next base: position 782,181 of record JANFOE010000136.1, read on the forward strand.
TACCAAACTTCTTAAATTCAAGGAACAACAGCTTTTAAAACAATACGCTTCCACAGAAAAGTTTCATCTTTTAACTAAATCATTTAAAGAACTCGAACTTAAACGTCTTCAAGATTTACCACCTAATCCCGGTTATGCAAAACAAGCTCAGGAATATATTCCTTGTCTTTATGATATGACCCTAATTGGCAAATCGAAAGAAGCACCTTTTGTTCGTAGTTCTGAGGAGACACAGTCACTTGCGGATGAAACTCATTCTAAAAAGCTTTCAAAATTCCATACAATTGATTATGATCAATATAACAAAGATCAATTGTCTAAAAAGACCCGCATTCGGTTACAAAAGGAATTAGCTGAATTGACAGTTCTTGTGCCCCAAAGTTTGTCAAATGAAAACCCTCCTAGTACGTCTCCTACACTTGTAAAAACAGATTTAACGAAGGTAATTCCACCGGTAAGTAAGGCGTCCGTTAACTTAAATGCGGTACACCAACACTTAGCCGATTTTGACAAGGTCATTTTGGAACGTACGACGGCTTCGGCCATAACGGAAGGTGAATGGAACTTTGAGCACACTAGAGCCGCGTTTCGAGACGAAATTGTTCCGTTTGTAAAGAATGTTAAGGCTTGTCTTAGTAATCTTGATCAAGATTTGCTTTTGGAAATATAAGAAGTTAGACGTGTTTTCAATGAAATGGATGATGCTTATGAAAACAGTTTACTTGAAATAGAACGGGGTTCACGCCAAAATGATCAGCTTCTGAAGCAAGTGATGTCTCATGATATAGTCTTTGTCTGTGTGAATAAAAGTGTTAATAATGATTCTATTGTGCATAATGTTGAATCTGTGGATAATGTGGTAGATAGTACTTGTCACGAATCTGACGCTGAATTTTTAAAGCTTCAAGATTCATATTCTTCGCTTTCAAAACGTTTTGATGAGATTCAAACACATTGTATTTCGCTTGAATGCAAGCAACAATTTATTCAAGAAATCTTTGAAACGTCATTCGAAGGTGTTAATATCGATGATGCAAACTTTGAAAAGAATTTTCTATTGAATTTACAATCAAAACAGCGTCAGCCAAGTGACAAAGTTGCTAAATCTTTGCCGATAGAAATAGAGAAATCTAAAGAGCTTAACTGTGTGAACGTACATGAGGCCGCTGAGAATTTTAAACTTGATCTAGATAATCGAGTTTCCAAGATTTTGTCCAAAGTTGATAACTTAAAACAGAAAGATACACGACTCTTCGATTCAGTAAAGTCCGCATGTGCTAATACCACTGCACATAATCAATCCTTGATTGAACAATTGAATCAAAAGTCGGTGGAAATATCTGATTTGAGGGAACAAATTTGTGATAAAAAGCTGGTCTTGGCTGAGTTAAAGGTAACACTTCGTACTCTAAAAGGTAAGAATGTTGTGGATAATGCAGCCACTATCTCAGCATCGTCCTCTAGTGCAATCAAAAGGAACCTTATAGCCGTCACACTATTTAATAAGGTCCCTAGGACTAAACCATCTCAAACTTTGGTCAATAAAGATAAGGCGGAATCAAAACTAGCTTCTAATATTCCCATGTTGCCTTCTACAGGAGTAAGCACCACTACTAAGGCTCAAAGATCTAAGCTTAAAAGAAACAAGAAGAATGATAGGATCTTGCCCCTATCTAGTAGTCAAGTGAAGAAGAAAGTAAAAGCCCATCCTAGGAATGTTATTTCTGTTTTGAATAAAAAGAATCATGCAGCTAAACCTAAAGGCTCTGCGGTTGTGCAGCGTTCTAAGCCTTGTGTGAATTCTAATTTGAAATGTTGGAATTGCAATGAATGTATGTTTTCTAGTCGTCATGATTCTTGCCTTATTGACCATGTGAATGAGATGTATGCCCAGAAAAATGGATTAGAATGGAAACCGACTGGGAAAGTGTTAACCCAAGTTGGTTGGATGTGGCGCCCCACTGGTAGAACTTTCACTATAGTAGGAAATACGTGCCCTTTGACTAGGATCACTCCCACTAAAGCGAAGAAAGTGTGCCCTTTAACTAGGAGTACCAAGGCTACCAAAACACAAGCGTGTCCTTTAACTAGGAACACCGACACTACTGTAGGAACCAAGTGCCCTTTAAATAGGTCTACTCCCACTGTAGTGCCCGCGAATAATCCAAAACTTAAGAAAGTTGGAACAGTAAAACCTGTTAGTGCTAAAACTCACATTAGAAAACGCAGAAAATCTAAGGGTCACAAACCTGTTAGCAATTCTGATAATATTTCATCTGTATCTGCTAACACTCCAGAACCAATAGTTTCCAATGCATTGTCTACTGTTGTTGTTGAAAACAGGTGGTCCAAATTGTTCTCTGGTATTTGGACTCTGGTTGCTCCAAGCATATGACCGGAGATCGCTCTCAGCTCAGAAATTTCGTCAGCAAGTTTCTTGGTACGGTTAGATTTGGAAATGATCATATTGCAAAGATAATGGGTTATGGTGAATATCATATTGGGAATGTTATCATTTCAAGAGTGTATTATGTGGAAGGTCTCGGTCACAACTTATTTTCTGTGGGACAATTTTGTGATGCAAACCAAGAAGTTGCTTTTCGAGAGCATACCTGCTTCATTCGTAATTTGGAAGGGGTTGATTTATTAAAAGGTACTCGAGGGAATAATTTGTATAATTTGTCTCTACAAGACATGATGTCCGCTTCTCCCGTATGTATTCTCTCCAAAGCATCAAAGACTAAGTCATGGTTATGGCATCGACGGTTATCTCATCTTAACTTTGATGCTATTAATCACTTGGCGAAAAACGATCTTGTTCGTGGTCTTCCTAAACTATCATTTCACAAGGATCATTTGTGTTCCGCGTGTACAATGGGGAAAAGCACTAAGAAGTCATACAAACCCAAGACTGTAGACACCAACCAAGAGAAACTTTATCTATTGCATATGGATCTTTGTGGGCCAATGCGTGTTGAAAGTCTTAGTGGAAAATGGTACATCCTCGTCATTGTCGATGATTACTCTCGGTTTACATGGGTGAAATTTCTTAAAGCAAAAAATGAGGCACCTAAATTCTTCATCGGATTTCTCAAGATGATTCAAGTGCGTCTCAACACTACTGTCCGACGCATTCGTACAGACAATGAAACCAAATTTGTGAATCAAATTCTGTGTGATTATTATGAAGAAGTTGGCATTTCTCATGAAACATCCGTTGCTCGCACTCCACAACAAAAAAACGGTGTCGTTGAAAGGCGAAATCGCACACTTATGGAAGTTGCTCGAACGATGTTAATTTACGCAAAGGCTCCATTGTTTTTATGGGCAGAAGCAGTATCTACAACAGTGTACACCCAAAACCGGTCACTAATTCGTAAAGGCCATGGTAAAACACCTTATGATCTTCTCCATGTAAAAGTACCAGATTTATCATATCTTCATGTATTTGGTTCTCTTTGCTATCCAGATAATGATGGTGACAATTTGGGAAAACTTCAACCAAAGGCTGATATTGGTATTTTCATTGGTTACGCCCCCGCAAAGAAGGCATACCGAATCTACAACCGTAACTCTCGCAAGATCCTCGAAACTATGAATGTTGATTTTGATGAGCTGACAGCAATGGCTTCTGAGCAAAGCATCTCTCAACCCGCACTTCATGAAATGGGACCCAGTAATATTAGTTCTGGTCTTGTTCCAAACAACCCTACTTCATCATCATTTACACCACCTTCTAGGACTGAATGGGATACGTTGTTTCAACCGTTCTTTGATGAATTCTTTACTCCTCCAAGTATTTTTGCTCCAGAACCTGAGGTAATAGCTCCGGTAACTGAAGTTGTCGCTCCAGCAACCGTTGCACAATCAGATACGTATGCACCTACAATTGGTCTAGATATACCATCAACAAGTAATTCTCAACCAACACCTGCTTCAACTACCCATCTCATGCCTATTGATGATGAAGAGGATGATGATGATCACGATTTGGAATTCGCTCAAATGCGTGAACTTCCATTCTTTGGTGTACCAATTCCCGACCCTAATCAAGTCGAGTCGTCCACCTCAGAGGAAGCTCCTTCTACGATCTACTCCAATCCACGGATTCGTGAACATGACAGCAAGTGGACAAAGGATCATCCTATAGATTCTATTATTGGTGACCCTAATCGTCCGGTATCCACACAAAGTCAGTTACAAGAAAATGCAATGTTTTTTTCATTTTGATGCTTTTCTCACCGAAGTTGAACCTAAAACATGGCAACAAGCTTTTACTCAATCCTGATGGATAGAAGCTATGCAAGAAGAACTTAATGAATTCATACGTCTTGACGTTTGGGATCTTGTCCCATGCCCGGATCAAGTGCAGTTACTCACTTTGAAATGGGTTTACAAGGTGAAACTCGACGAGTTAGGCGGAATTTTGAAGAACAAAGCTCGACTAGTAGCTCGTGGATACAAGCAATTATTAGGCATCGACTTTATGGAATCCTTTGCACCTGTTGCCCGTTTGGAAGCTATTAGACTATTCCTCGCTTATGAAGCCCACATGAATATGATCGTCTATCAAATGGATGTGAAGACGGCATTTCTTAATGGTGAAATCAAGGAAGAGGTCTATGTTCAACAGCCGGATGGTTTTGTGAATCCTAAATATCCTAATCATGTGTACAAGATTAAGAAGGCACTCTATGGGTTGAAGCAAGCTCCTCGAGCATGGTATGATCTTTTGTCACAAATCCTCATTAAGCAAGGCTTTGCTAAAGGCAAGGTGGATCCCACGCTGTTCATTCAGAAACGAGGTAAAGATATGATTATGGTACAAATATATGTTGATGATATTATATTTGCAGCCTCGACCCAAACCTTATCGGATGAGTTTGGGACACTCATGTCTTCCAAGTTTAAGATGTCAATGATGGGCAAGGTATCATTCTTCTTAGGTCTTCAGATATCTCAGAGTTCCAAAGGCATCTTTATCAATCAATCCAAGTATGCCCTTGAATCGCTAAAGAAGTATAAGATGGAATCTTGCGACCCTGTGGATACTCCAATGGTGGAAAAAACTAAGCTTGATGCAGATCCACATGGAGTTGCCGTTGATCCGACACTTTATCGTGGAATGATCGGTACTCTTCTATATATCACCGCTAGTCGACCTGATCTTCAGTTTGCTATATGCATCTGTGCTCGGTATCAAACTCGTCCTACTGAGTTACACTTAGCTATTGTGAAACGTATCTTTCGATATCTTAAAGGAACCATTAATCAGGGACTTTGGTATTTGAAGGACTCTTCGATTGCACTAATGGCATATGCAGATGCGGATCATGCGGGTTGTCAAGATACACGACGTAGCACGAGTGGAACTTTGCAACTACTAGGAGATCGACTAATCAGTTGGGCATCGAAAAGGCAGAAAAGCGCTGCAATTTCAAGTACAGAAGCAGAATACATAGCTATGTCCGGTTGCTGTGCTCAAATTCTTTGGATGAGATCGCAATTAACCGACTGTGGTCTAGGTTTCAACAAAATTCCAATGTACTGCAACAACAAGAGTGCAATTGCCTTATGCTGCAACAACGTTCAATTCTCCCGGTCGAAGCATATTGACATTCGCTACCATTTCATCAAGGAGCAAGTGGAAAATGGAGTGATCGAGCTTTACTTTGTCCGATTTGAGTATCAATTGGCGGATATTTTCACAAAGGCTTTAGATCGCGCTCGAATTGAATTTTTGGCCGACAAGCTAGGAATGAGAACCTTCTCGCCTGAGACTCTAAAGGAACTGGCAGATGAAGCGAAAGAATAGTGGTGGTAAACTATTCTCCGTATCCTTGGTGATCATCTGTATATATTGTTTATATTTTTATCCACAAAAGCAAAATACAAAAATATAAAACCATATAAAAACCATAAAAATTGAAAAATCTAGAAAAATACAAAAATATTTTTACTTTATTTTTCAAAGGCATGTCTTTTGGTACGATAATATTTACGGCCTTAGAAATGTTGATTAATATTGACACGGCGCCATAAATAGAGTTCATACAAAAGTTGTAAATATTTCATAAAACATGCCTAAATGGCTTGTAGTTATTTCAGACTGCAACCCGGTTTTCACATTAAAGTCAAGTATTTCTTATGAAAGCTTTGGCTCCCAACAGGAATTAATTTTCTCGGGCAAGGTTTACTTTAAAACCTTGTAAGGGATCAAGTTTACTTTATAACTTGGTCTAACACAAATCTATGTACGCCTCAGTGCATCTATTTGTTTAAACAAGAGAAGTCTTGTTTTTATGAAGCTATCATCTCTACAACCATAGCAATCTACAATTGGTATCTACATACTCGACGATGCGACTACTCAACCGATGACTACAGCTCTTTCAATAGAACACGGGTCAACAATTGAGGGGGAGCAATTGTCCAGCATTCAGAATCTTCGATGCCGAACGTGCCAAGCTCACTAACTGGTGTCAAGAAAACAATACCAATCATACACGTGGTGTCAAGAGATGACTTCAGACGTGACGAGGCGACCAACATATGCTGACAAGAACCATTTGATCTTATCATATGATGTTCTCATCTATCAGGTCCAACCTTGTCAATTTCTTTTAATATGGTGATCATGTGATCATGTTACAAATCGGTATCATATCTCATACATTTGGTATCATGAAGATAAAACGGACTTGCATTTTTCTTCCCAAAACCTTTGTTAAAACTTCATTAAATCAATTGATATTAAAAACATCGATTGGGTTAATATTTTTAATATGGGGGAGAAAATGTGATTTAACATGGGATATTATCACAAATGGTTTGACTTAATGTGCTGGCTCATCCCGACATGTGCGAAATGTTTTCAAATATCGTGGCATATGTTAAGGGGGATAAAAAAGGATTTGCATATCAAAAATGGATTTCATGGTGATTTATACTTACCCAAAACCTATTTATTTCACGACGATGAAGATTGTGGTGACATAAGGATGGTAGGATAGGTTAAGTCCTATGATTCTTCCAGAACCGGAGGAATCTTCCCAAGGACATTCCATAGCTAGAAATAGTAGTCCCTAGGAAAGTTGGAGAAAGATTGTGAATGTAGCTGAATGCCGACCAAGTACTTAAGTTAGCACTGGAACAATCACAACAAGGTGCTAGTTATGACGTATTGGTAAGCATTGAAGGGGTTGAAGAATGAAAAAGAATTGTAAAGATAAAGGGTGTAAAGAAAGAAGCCCTCCTTACAACTTTAGGCAGAAATCGGGTCAATACATATGCTATTGAGATCACTTTAATGAGCGATATTGAAGACAGACATCATGGACCCAGTGATGCAATGCACAACCCATCCCAGCTAACTCAAATATCTCTCAAAAGGTATTTATTTTAATCACACGGAGACAACACATAATCTATTGATTTATTCACTCCGAATAAATTGGTATTGAAAAGGTGGCACTCCTCTCCAGCCTCCGATCATTAAAATCCAAAGTGCACGATTGAGTCTAGAGCCATTTGAGATCATCAAATATCTCATTAGGACACACTTTCATATTTCCTTGCTTCTTCACACACTGTGAAAAGTAAGAAAGATTTTAAGAGTCCTACGCAAAATCTTTATGATCTTGCCTGAACATCCGAGTAATACGAAAGTATTTACAATGAAGATGGAAATCCTTCTTGAGCGAATATCAAAAAGCTCATGGTAGGTGACTTGTGCGATTCTTTATGAATCAAACTTGTGATAACTGGAAAGCAACAGTGGTTTAATTCTTAGCTGAACTTAAACACGTTCCAGGCCTCTACGCAATATCTTAGTGATCTTGCCAGAACACTTAGAGTGATACCTTAGTGTTCACAGTGATGAGTGTAAATCCTTCTAGTGTTAACCTCAAACAGCACTTGGTAGGTAACTTGCAAGATTCAATATGAATCAAGCTCGTGACAACTAGAAAGCAACGATGGTGTGATTCTTTAATGAATCAAACTTGTTCCAGGAATCAGAATTGACGGCATCAATCATGCGGATAATTTTATCCAAATGATTCACTCTTTACGTTCGCAGTCAGCTTTGGACGGTCGAGTAAAGAGAACGGGTTTACCCGCCAAATCTTGTCAAGGAGATTTTTAATTAAATCTACCTGCCACAAGTACGATATTTTATATCGTCCAACGGTCTTCACCGACCGGAGGTAAAATGCTACCGAACTAGAATGAAATGTCAAAGCCATTTCTTTCGGGTCTACTTATGTTGCGGCATTTGAAGACGGTGGCATTGCGGAATCCGAGAAGAAGTCGTCCCCGCATGCTTATACTATATGCACTTAATACCTCATCTAATTCAAGAAAGCCTAAAAGTTAAGTCTTCCGCTGTATCGAACTCTGAAGCTTTCAAGAATTACAAAGGTATAAGTATGTGGGACATGGTGTCACGAGGAGGCGAAGATCACAAATGATGGATGCACAAGATCAAGGCAAGAGATTAATCCTCAAGATTGATATCAAAAATCACATCAGCATGTTCACCAGAAAATAAAAAGAAAAAGAAAGACGAAGACTACGAGCTCAAGACAAGCATATTATGCTAGGTTTATCTTATATTGTAACTTGGGTAATGCCCTTGTTTGGAGTGACCTCCCTTAGGGGGAGATTGTTGGAAATACGTTTTACGTATTAAGAAGGATCGGTCACTCCAACGATAGTCCATGTAATAGCTCGTAGTTTAGTTACTTATCTTTATTAAACAAAAAAACCAAAGCCTAGCCTACAATATGTGTAGGCCGGCCCAAATGTAAGCCCAAGCCCATGTCAAGGGCTTGGGTATATAAACCCTCTCCTTAGATGGAGAGGGTGATGTGGTTCTTCATTTTACACATAGTTAAAAAGTGTTTTTCTTTCACTTTCTCTCTCTAAGTGTGTGTGTTCTCACCATCTCTCTATCTCTTTCTCTCTCTAAAACATAAGCAAGATTTACATATCCTTCAAAATCAAACAATGTCCTAAAGGAATTTCAATTTGTCAAGAAAAGTATATTAAATATTTACTTAATAAATATGACTTGGCTGATTGTGCATCAGTGAAATGCCCCATGCTTCCACCCAACAACTTGGGTCTTGATGAGTCAAGAGTCTCTGTTAATGAGACTATGTATAGAGGCATGATTTGGTCACTCATGTATCTCACAACCAATCACCCTGATATCCAATTATCCACATCCCTTTGTGCAAGGTACCAAGTTCACCCAAAGGAATCCCATCTAGTGGATGTTAAGAAAATTTTCAGGTACCTCAAAGGAACAACCTCTCTAGGTCTATGGTATCCCAAAGAATCAGGCTTTGATCTCAAGGCATACTCAGATTTAGACTATGATGGGTGCTGCTTTGACAGGAAAAGTACCTCCGGGAGCTGTCAAACCCTAGGAGGAAAGTTGGTTGGATGGAGTGCAAAGAAGCAAAACTCTATGGAAATGTTGTCAGCTAAAGCTGAATATGTTGCAGCTGCTAGTTGCTGTGCTCAAGTACTTTGGATGAAGAGTCAACTAGCTGACTATGAGATTCTATATGACAAAGTACCCATCTTCTGTGACAATACAAGTGCCATTGCTATCTCAAACAACCTTGTGCTTCATTCTCGAACCAAACACATAGATATCATGTATCACTTTATCAAGGATCATATTATAAAAGTAGATATTGAGCTGCATTTTGTTCCCACTGAGCTGCAAATAGCTGATATATTTACCAAGCCTTTGGCTGAACCTTCATTCAACAGGCTAGTTGCTGAGCTGGGTATGCTTAATATCTCAAAGCATGTGGCTGATATTTAATGTGTGTCATTAATTCTGAGTAGATATTAAATGTTTTTCACATGAAATTAGGTATTTACTTTCCAAGTAAATGCTAAAAACATTCTCAATATTTAATTCATACTTTTTTCGATAAACGGGGAGACAAACAGTTTTAAAAGGTCAAGGGACCCATTTGTGTGCAGTCCTTTTCCCACTATGCATTTAATGCGGTTAAATAACTGTTTCAAATTTTGAATATATATAATATATATATATATATATATATATATATATATATATATATATATATATATATATATATATATATATATATATATTATCCCAATGTTTTCCACCTAACACTTTTCTCATCATTCACAATTTTCATCTCTCTCTAAAAATCTCTCTAAACCCTCTCACCATCTTCGTCTTCTCAAATCCTCGCATCAATGGCGTTTCCAGTACCAAAGGCCTCTAACGTAACATTCGACATCAACGATAGCATCCTCGCAGCTACCAACTCAGTAGGATGGCTCAAAGCTCCTACTGACTCATACCTGGATCTGGTGACCTTTATGAAGAATTGTGATGTTAGCAAAGCATTCACTATATCCCCATCCGTTTCTACCAAGAGTACCTTAGGGAATTTTGGTATTCTGCAGAAATTCTTGATGATAACACCATTTCCTTCAATCTTTCTTGCAATGAACAACCCTTTGCCTTTTCTGTTGATGACTTCTCCTCTGTGGCTGGGCTTAGACATGGTGATGAATGCATGAATACGGTTGATAAAAAGGCTGTTAAGGATGCCCTTGGCACACTTTTCCCTGTCTCTGACACTCACCCAGCCCTTACACCTACTGAAGTGGTCCTCAGATCTCCTTTGAAGATCAAGTTTTTCCCTCCTATGTGGAGAGTACTTTTCACGCACATTGTTAAATCCCTGGGTGGTATGCAGGGATATCAAGATCAAAAAGGATGTTAATCATTAAGCCATTGCTTATGGGATGATATGGGGAACATACATTGATGTAGGAAGCATTCTCTTCTCTAACCTTGTTGAAAAGCTGAAGGGAACCAACCAAGTCAGGGAAAAAACTATATGCTATGTTCGTTTTCTTTCTCTTATCTTTGAAAGTCTTTTGGGAGATCGATACAACAACTCTGCACTTACATCCATGAAGCCGTATCATATTACTGGGGCTATCTACAAGGTGATAGGACCAAATGATGTCCATGCAACAGCCCACATGAAGAACATTGCTGCTAAACAACAATCTGTTGTTAAGTCCTTTCTCCCTTCCTCTGTGGAGGTGATTACAGCTAGTGTGTCTGGTAAGTCAGCATCTTTGACCTTTGGGCAACACACCAAGCTGTCCAAGGCAACAACTGGCTAACAGCCTAAGAAGAAGAAACTTCCCTCTTCTTCTAAAACCCAAACTGTTATTAAGGCTAGGGTTAAAAAGCCTGTGACAATTCCTACTTCCTCTGTTCTAGAGACTTCTATGGGCAGAGATACTTTGGCTGATAAACAACAAGAGTCTGGCGTCTCTAACTCAGCAGAGACAACATGGAACTAGCCTAACATCGCTGATATCTCACACGTAATCATTTTTTAATTTTTAGAGGCACACAAGCAGCCACTCTCAAAAGTTTGTAGGTGAGAGTGGTGAAGTTAGGGTTATCCTCGACCCATAGGAGTCTGTGTATGCACTTAGAAATCTCTTAAGACTCATGTACAGCCTGTCAATGCACTAGGGAGTGATTCATTTGTGTTTATAAAGCACCCCGATGACCCTGCACCCTCTAGACAGTATACAGGCAAACAACAACCTATATACATATATGTCTCAACCTAGAGTAGTTGTACTTCACACAATCTCTAGGTTCCTTCAGAAAAAGAATCCCAAAAGTTTAACTTTTAGGGGGATCTGAATAATCACCCTCAGCTTTCCTAGGGACATCATAAAATGACTATCTTAAACTACATCTTTTTCACAACTAAAATAATCCCAAAGGATTTATCCTTTCAAGGGGAGCTGAATCATCACCCTCAACTTTACTAGGGGAAGCGTAACAGGCGATCTTAACCCATATAAGTTTCACAGATAATAGAGTCCCAAAGGATTTATCCTTTTGTGGGGGCTGAATAATCACACTCAGCTTTCCTAGGGGCAGCGAATGGCGACCATTAACCTTATAATTTTCACACTTAAAAGAATCCCAAGGATTTATCCATTGGAGTGGCTGAATAATCATCCTCAGCCTCTCTGGGACAGCATACTGACGACCATTCCCCTTATCTATTTGCCTATTACTAACCTAAAACAATTGCAGGCTAATGTTGAACATCCAACTATAGATTCTCATGCTACAACTAAAGGAGTTGATACTATGATTCAAGATCAGCCTAAACAAGATGAGCTCATGCTTGATGCTGAAGATGATGTTCTTGCACTCATTGAAAGCTTCTCTGAGCCAGAATCTATGCCGGATGATGAAATTCTCCATGAGGGTATGACTGAGGAGGAGGATGAAGAGGAAGATGAAAAGCCTTCTCTGTCACCTCCCAAAGCCACAGTTGTGCCCACACTAGTTTAAGAACACACTCCTCCACCCAAAGAAGCTGTTGTGACTCCTACTTCTGCTGCATTTGTCACTATGGAGCTTCCAACAGATGTGTATGATCCCACTGCATAGTTTCTGTTCTTTAATCATCCACAATAGACCAAATTTAATCTTTTACCAAGGGAAGATGACTATAAGAAACAAAGCCCGAACATTCATGACTTGAAGCCCTATCATCACGCCTCTGATATTGAACGCCTGTCGCATAAGTTGGATCGCATGGGATCTGAAATACACTCTTTAACAACCAATTTTCAAAAAAATCATCACACAGGTTGTCTAAGATGCTATCACTGAGCCTATCAAAGATGACACTCGAAAAGGAGTTTCTTAGGGACTTAGCCACTTATCCACTCGAATCAAAGATGCCATCAGTTTACAAGTCCCTGACATGTTCTCAGCTCATGAGTTGGTTATGCACAAGGAGTTTAAGGCTGTGTACAATAGACAAAAATGTCACACTCACTTTTTGGCTGGGCATGTTGATCGCTCTATCAACTGAAATTGCAACAAACTTCTAAGGATTGCCAGGGGATCAAGGAACAGGCAAAGAAAAATGGCTACATCAGTTGAACAGGTTGTTAGGTACCTTCAGTCACGTTCAACCAACATCTAGAGAGACAAGCTAAACGTGAGGGGGAGAAAATTGACTTACTTAAACTAGAACCTGTCAACACTAACACATGTACAGCTGGAAAAAAAACACCATCACTACACCCATCCCTCTCCAAGTTAGCACACCCATTACTGTACCTGATGATGATGAAATTAAGGGGGCCCAACAGACCAACAATGGAGCTGATACATCTAAATCCCTGTCTTTGGTTACCACTAATGAGGCTGTGGATGATGGTGAACCAGCTGCCAAGAAACTCAAATTTACTGTTGGCTCCCTACCAAAGGTTGTCCAACACCAAGCTTAGAAGGCATTTCTACAACATGCTGAAGAGCTGAAGAAAGAAAGTGAGTTATCCTCCGTCTCAAAGAAAGGAAAGGAAATAGTTGTGGTAGACTCAGACGCCAAACTAAAGAAAGTAGTTGCGATGCTAGAGACAGGAGGATCAACCACTGAACTATCTCAATTCTCAACCTTAAAAGCTGCTAATAAAAAACCTCTAACAGCTGAAGAAATTGTAAAACAGGCACTTGAATTCAAAAGGTTAAATGAAATCAAAAAGGCCAAAGAGTTGGATGAAGCCAAGATGAATGCCATGTCTCCTCAACTCAAAGAGGAGCAAAGAAAAAGGTTAAGGAAAATGGAGGTAAAACGCGTAGAGGCTTTGAAAAAGGTAAAAGCTGACTATGATGCCTACCTTAACACTAGATATGCTCCAGGGAAAATTACCAAGTTCAAATACACAATTCAAAAATGTACTCACACACCACATATGGTAATTTGGAGAGATAATCAACAGGACAACATGGACATCTTTGATAACTTCAAGTTAAAACACTTGGTCTGTCTGAATGGTTTGAATTGGAGGCTTTAGTTGAGAAAAGGACTGGACAGGCTAATTTTCTTCTGTTAAAGACTATCAGAGCTAAATTCAACTGGGTTAAAGAGACTGCAGCTAAGCTCAAAGTTGGTCCACCCCCACAGCTATTTGAACCATAACTAACAAAGGCTGAAAAGAAAAGGAAAAGGATGACTCAATTCCTTAAAGAAACCTTTGTTACAGACGACATTCAAGTGGATGGAAAGCACATGGAACTTTTCTTACCAAATGGGTTGTTGGGCCTATAAATGGACAGACCTACACTGAGCCTCAAAGAGGAATGTCATTCATGAACAAGGGATGCCAATATGTTTTCCAAAGGGAAAGTGAGTTGGGGCTGGCATCAACTATTCAGCTATTAGTTTTTTAGAGAGTGCTTAAAATTAACTCTGAGTATTCCAATGTGTTTGCCCAAGCTTTGCAAGCAGAATTGGATACAAGGACAGACATCGTTGAAGCTGAAGAAAGAGTAAAGAATGATGATTATTGAAGTTTTTACAACTAAATTATCACACTCATATTTTGCTTTACTCATGTATTGTACATGTAATTTTTATAAGTATTAGTGAATTATGAAGTTGTTTGTTAGATCTGATATGTATAAGAAGAAGTTGTTATCTCACTTACTATAACTAATTTATATCTAGCTGTATTTATGTTTGAATAGGGGGAGATTGTTGGGAATCTAAGTTTGTTAGATTTCCCTTAGTCATAGATTTAAACATAACTTAAGCTGTTTGATATTAACTTGCATGTGTCAAGGTAACAGGCAAGTAACACAAGACTTACAAAGTTCTAAGTCTCTATGAGCAACCAAAGAGGAGTCCATGTCAAAGACATTGTCAAGGAAGTCAAAGATTACTTAAATACATACTCATTAGCAGTGATGGATTACAGCCAAGATGTATCTAGGACTCTGAGTGGTTGAGTTTTAACAGGGGTGGAAATACCATGTTAACAGTCAATACACTTTGGACATACCTAAGTGTTTAGGCGGGAAGTTTTGCATCCTAAAGAACAAGGTATGAAGAAAAGGGAAATTGTGTCAGCTCTGTTTCCCTAAAGCGTTGTGGCAGACTACCAAGAATAGAAGAGCATCTTTTGACAGATGTCTGACATTGTCTGTTTTGTGTAGTCACCATCAACCAGTTATCAAGTCAACCTCGTACCACTATAAATAGGATATGTAGGCTAGAGTTAATGTTTTTTACTTTGATAGATTTTACACATTAACTCTTTAGAACTTATTGAACGAACAGTTGTGCCTTTGTTCTTAAGTTAGCTTTATATTGTCCAAAGTGTACACAACACATTCTCATCAAACTGTGTTATCCATAACACATGTAATACTTGTTATACAATAATAAAGTCATACGTTTGAAAAGTATTTACTTTTGTTAATTATCTTTCTTAATCGTTTCAAACTAGGTTCGGTTAATAGGTAGTTTTTGTAAGTCTATGTTATAATTGTCGGTGTTCTAATCGGAGGTTTGTTTATGATTATAGAATTTTGTATAGGTGATACATCATATAACTAGTAAGCTTAACCAAACGGTGATTTTATGATAATGAAATTATGTGGGTGTTGAATTTAGTAAAACTTGATATTTCAAAAGAACTAATACCTTTTGTACATCAGTCCATGTTGTGGCATATCGTTGACCGTTGGCATAAAACAATGGCATGTCGTCTTGTAATAGAATTTGCACAAAGTATGAACTAACCATCGACCAATTAGTATCCTTTGGTCTCATGTGCCACATGTAATCTACCCACATTGTAAAATGTTATCAAAAAATATATGAAAAACAAGTTATAATTTTCTGTAAGATTAATAAAAGGAGCTTAAACAAGACATAGCAATACAAAAATAACTAACATACTACAAAGTTTAAAAACCTAAGGTTAATATTTGAAGGTTTAAAATACAAATACTAAAACTATATCCTATAGGGGTTAAAAGTATAAATATGCCAAACTTAGAACAAAAAAGACTATTTTTACCAAATTTGAAACTAGATAATAATATACTAACTTTTGAAGAAATTTCTAAAATATATAATGTATCATGTTAGTAGGGAACTTTGTACAAAGATATTCCATCTCGATATTACGTTCTTTTTTTCTTAACGATAAAATATATTAGGAAAAGGCCACAAAGGCAGAGTACAAAGCTAAAAAGCTTACAAAAATTTGAGGGGATACATCCCCAACTAACAAGCTCTAGCAACAAAAAGAATTGGCATGGACAAATCCCATACTCAATAATAACACTACTATTAATGGCAATGGACAACACCCATGGTCATTACACATATATAAAAGCTAAGCAACTAAAAGAAGAACAAATAGCTTCTTCCCAACTCTAATACTTGATCCCCATAAATAAGACCAAGCTCCTGCAATCCACGACACTACTAATAAACTACTAGTTCTTTAGTTGAGAGGATGAAACCACTTTAGAATCCATGGTTGTTCTTGATTCAACCACAAAGGGAAGCAACCAAAAAAACAACCAATCTATCCTAATGGCAAACCCCACCCCCAAACTAAGAAACAAGCTAAGTAGGCAAAAGAGACCTATTCATAAACGCCATCATACCAAATGCAGAAATAAAAGAGAGGTGCCAGTGTAGCACATCACATTTATTACCACCTCAAAACCCCCATCTATGTAAAACCCAGTGGGAAACCATAGAAAGGGGAAAGAGTACAACTAAACATGAATCCTCTCAAGATGCAATAACTTGAATATCTATAAGCTCGACAATAAACAGATACAAAGTTATAATAAACATAAGGGAGGACAAAGCATCATCAAAAACAGGTTTGGAAACTAAAAAATGTTCAAATAGAAAGGGCAAAAGAGAGAAAAATGATATACCTTGCATAGACGGCACATCTTTCAGCACGCTCTAGAATGCAAAGCACACTCCCCCAAGCACAACCTATAAGAACAATAGTAGCACATCAAACCTCCTCAACCAACCAAAAAGTCCTCCCAATAACTCAACAATAATAAACTCCATATCATCATCAAGAAAACCTTCAACCCACCATAGAAACTCACCAGGATATAGAACAATCATATAAAGGGAACTAATCCAAAGGATTTTACACAGGACAAAATAATGAAGAGATTTTGCTAGTTGAAAAGTTCGTTATTCTCGGTGTCTAATCGAATTGATTTCCGGTTCAAAGTGCGACTCAGTTGTTTTTTGTTAAGAAAAAGGGAAGTTGATTATCTAAAACTAATTAAAAAGTAAATGAGAAAAGTATTTAAAAACAAACTAAAGACAAGTACAAATAATTAAAGTAAAACAATGCGAATATTAAAAACTAAAAATTAAAACGATATTAAAAACGAATATTAAAACAAATAATGAAACGAAATTTAAAGCAAAACAATTATTTAAAATAAATCTAAAAGACGAAATTAACTATCGACTCGAAAATAAAGTTTACTAGATGAAAAAGGAGAGAATAAAACTAAAATGGTACTTTAAAGCTAAACGAGGAAAAACCTAAAGCGGGTACTAAAAAAAAGATAAACTTGAACTTTACGTAAAAATATTAATTTTAAAATTGGAAGAAAAATTCAGCTAAAAATACGTAACTTTCAAAAATGAAATCGGAACAACTTTCAGATAAAACTAAACAATTACGGAACAATACTATTAAATAAACAAGCTAGCAGGCTAGCTGCTGGAAGCAGCCAGGCAGCCTGCTTAATTTGGCGGGAAAAAAAAGGTAAGCTAAGCAAGCATACAGGTGAAACATATAATTTGTTCGGAACTTTTCAAAAGTTCCGATTCGGAGCTTTTTGCCACAGATTGGTTCGGAAGTTTTTTACTTTGTTCGGAAGATTTCAAAAGTTCCGGTTCGGAACTTTTTTTCAAGTTGGTTCGGAACTTTTCTGTTCGGAAGATTTTTGTTCGGAAGTTTACAAAAAATCTGTTCGGAACATTTCAAAAAACTGGTTCGGAAGTTTTCAAACATCCGGATCGGAACTTTTCAAATAAACTGGTTCGGAACTTTTTCTAAAAATCTTGATCGGAACTTTTTGCATAAAAACTGGTTCAGAACTTTTAAATCTGGGTCGGAACTTTTTGGTAAGAAATTTGGTTCGGAACATTAAAAATAAAGTTGGTTCGGAACTTTAAAAATACTGATTCGGAACTTATTCAAAAAAACTGATTCGGAACTTTTTCATACACACTGGTTCGGAACTTTTTTCTGGGAAACAGTAAGTAAGAACGAAGAACAGGGAAAGAACATGAAGGCACGAATTTAATCAAAACTAATCAAGATTAACCAAAAGATTAATCCTAAACAACCACAAATGATCTACTAACAATAACCATCTAACCAAATCAATAACACCAACAATCATAACCAAAATAATCAAAACCCACTTGGTCAAAACCATAAAAACTCAAGAACATGAACAATGAAGATGAAGAACAAATCAAACAAGAAAGGTAGAAGGAGATTAACAATTAAAGATGAAGATTAACAACAATCAAAGGTAAACTTACTTGGAATTAAAAGGAATTTAAAGGTGCAATACATGAAGATTAAGGTGCAAGAAATTAAATTGGAAGGAAATGAAAATGGTGGAAGAGTGGGTTGTCAAGCCACCAACCACTACAAATGAAAGAGGTTTAATCTATATATA
The DNA here is from genome assembly GCA_025667525.1 of Glebionis coronaria. Taxonomy (NCBI): domain Eukaryota; kingdom Viridiplantae; phylum Streptophyta; class Magnoliopsida; order Asterales; family Asteraceae; genus Glebionis; species Glebionis coronaria. The sequence goes on from JANFOE010000136.1 coordinate 800,785, forward strand.
GGGATATTAGGGAGGAGCTTAGGAAGCTTCCTCCCTCTTTCTTCTTTTCCTTAATTACAAGCTTAGTCCTTAAACCTTTTAATCTTCTCAAATCTTGGACTTTAATGACTTTTGGCTCGGGATTTCTTTGAACTCGTCTTGTAATTCTTCAATAAATTAGACTTGAGTTCTTCGGCTTTAAGTAAACTTCCGTCTTTTGACTTTTTCTTCGATAAATCTTCAGAACTGGTCTTGGAATTCCGTTCTTTTCGCACTCTTGATCTTTCGACCTCGTCTTTCATCTTTTTCTTCAATAAAAGCCCGTGAATGCCCGTGTTTTCTCCACTTTTCACCTTTTCGTCCTAAATCACAACAAAAACACAAACCACGCATAATTCCGACATAAATGACATCAAAAATACACGTTTTGGCCCGGTTATTATTGTAATTAAGTGGTAAAAAGGATGGGTGTTTACACACCTATCAAATCCCCTACACTTAACCATTGCAATATCCTCATGCAATGTATTAGTTACACAGCATGTTTACATTTTTCATCACAATTAATCTACGTTAACATTCAAAGTAAAGAAATCAAAAACATACCTTGGGTTTTGAAAATGTTATGAATGATCATCATTCTCAAGTTTTCACTTTCTCCAAACCAAGCTTAAAAACGAGATCATTGTTATTATAAGTTAGTAAACTAACACGAACTCATGTGGGCCAATTATTCAGTTAGACTCCCTTATTCCTAGGTGTATCTCTTATATTTTATTGTTGTCTTGAATGATCACGAGGATGCATTTTTGACTTATTTCGATAGTTTATTAGGCTGAAAATAAAGTGAACGATTTAATCAATAGTTAGCTAATGGACAAAATCTTTTAAAACTGCTTCTCGGGACCTCATAAAGTTCATATCTTGGCATAACTCGCTTCGCGATTTGAGACCTTTCTCGGACCAATATTTGGCAGCGACTTTATACTTCAAATCTTGAGAGACGTTCATGAAATAACGGCCTTCTCTTCTTAATAGGAATTTCTTCACTTGAAGTTTTGAGAGATTCATATTTGGACCACGACTTCTTCATTTTTCTCCAATCTTTATTTTGGACTTTGATATACAACGATCCGCCTCCTTTTTGGACTTGGCTTTATTTATCCTCATACCTTGTTAGGGCCTTTTTGGATAGACTTCTCCATGACTTTTGGGGAGTTTTTGCTTTTCTTCGTGTGTCTCGATCCTTCATATTGATTTTTGATAAATGATTCTTCATATCACATTGGATCTTTAGCAACAAAATTGTAGCCCTCATGTCTTGTTAGGACCTTTTTGGACTCGTCAATCTTCGCATCCCGCTTCAATAAGTTATGCCTTGGCTATGAACTCTAATTAATACCGAGCAACTTTTAAACGATCTTGGGCTAGAAGCTAAGTAACTTTTCAAATCGTACAACCTTATTTATTGCAGATAAATTTATTAGCAGGCGATGGGAGAATAGGCTTATAATTAACTCACATAAATTCACGAAAGAATACCGAACTTATAATTGGCTCTATCATCTCTCGTTCTCCACAGTTTAAAATCTCAAGGAATGAGACTCGTGGATGCTTAGCCTATTAAATCAAAGTTTTGGGTTTTCGAGTCGCCTATAAGATCTTGCAAATTCTTAGACTTTTTCAAGTTTAGAAATCGCATTTTAAAGTTCCCTTGATAAACGAATCTCTAGGATCAGTTATAGGAACTTGCGAAAAGTTCTTGTTCTTAACCCGTGAGAGTTAAGACTTTCGCGTTTTATAGCTCCCTATATAAAAGCCTAGCAAAACTTGACTTAAACACGTTAAGGATACTAGCTAGAGTAAACTTAGACAAGTAAACTCGGGTTGAGTCAAAAGATTCACAACGTTTGAAAATTTAAAACCACTTTATTAAAGATTTATTCTAATAAGGAAAGAAAATAACTATACAAAGGTAAAAACAACTATACAACTAGGCCAAAATAGATTAAAAATTTTGAAAAATGTCGAAAAATCAAATTTTCCGGTTAAAATGAGGACAAATACAAGGAAAAGGCCAATTAACTTCGATAGAAATCCCCCCTACACTTGATATACACATTGTCCTCAATGTTTAAGCATGTGGGAGTAAACTCCCCTACACTTAGGACATTGTGCACTTTGTTTAAATCTCGCTAAGGAAAAGACAACTAAAGAGATTCCTATTTTAGTATTGGAAAATATAAAATAGTGAATCGAAAAGAGTTTAGGATAGAACCGGGAAGAAGGGAACACGGAATCACGGTTCGTCAAAAGTCATCAAGAGTGTGTCTTTGAAGCTCTAATCCCTGCACATGATAAGAAAGAAAACAAGAAACACCACCGGGGATCCCCCTACACTTATGGTGAAAATAGATAGATAATTGGGTTGCCTACCAAAAAGCGCTTGTTTTTGTTAACCGAGTCACGAGCCTGACTCGTCCCTGAATTAAATAGTCCATGGGGAAGCCTCGAATGTAATACCGGGATCAAAGAACTTGTCCTCGGTCCCGGAGGACATCAACAAAGTAGAGGCGAGGGGATAAGTCTTGAAAGGGAGAAAAGTCCTTTCAACATACGAAAAGTATGTGAAATCAAGGTCCACGGGAGGTGGGGTGGGTAAAGTAAGCACATTGTCCTCCCCCAAAGACAATGGATGTTGAGCAAGCGGCAAAGCCGTATTGTTATCAATCATAGCATAATCAATGTCACCTCCCGGGTCAAAGCACTCATCCTCCGTGATGGTCTCTAACGGAGTGGATGAAAGGTGCTCGGGAGGGGGACTTGGGACAATACCTTCCTGCAGCAAATTATCAAGAATAATATCCCCCTCCGTATCATAATCATCAATACCTGGAGGCACGGAGTGAATGTCGATTTCTTCCAGCAATGGGTCATTATCTTCAACGGGAGGAATAGATGGAGGTAAAGACTCGGAAAGAGAAGGAGAAGTCAACTCTTCGATTTGAGCAATAAGAAGGTTCACTTTCCGTAATCTATCGCGAAGAAGCACGTCTTCCACCTCATCCACAAGATCAAGTTCATCGGTGAACTTCTCGTAAGCCGGAGAGAATAAATCGTCATCGCCCGCATCGCCCGGTGGAGATTGAGACATTTCAAAAGTGAAATTCTCATAGCGGAGAGAAGAATCGTCATCACTAGGATCGACCTCTTCCGTAAGAGCAACGTCGTCCTCAAGCTCCATAGCAGGTAAGTCACAAACCTCATCATCCAATACTTTGTCGAGACCAACATCACTAAGCTCATTCAACGAATCAAGATCGTTAGACGCAGTAGGAACATCGAGAGTAGGAGCAACAACTTCAGAAGATGTGTTGAAAGTGCATACAGCATCGTCGTCATCATCATCATAATAGTATTGATGCACAAGAGGAGGGGTATAATCACTAAGATTAGATACTTGCTCTTGTTGCAGTCGCTTTTCCTCCGCACATGCTTCTTTTGTTAGAACAACGGCTTCTTGAAGTTTCATAATGATGGAGTGTATTTCGTCATTCAAAGTAGTGCGTTGTGGGCCAAGATTAGTTTGCTGAGAGGATTGATGATTGAGGGTGTGATGTGGGGGCTCAAAATGTTGAAAACCTGAATTATAGCATGGGTGTGGCTCATAGTAGTTCATCGGTTGAGAAGAATTAGAAACCGGGTTTGGTTCATAATAATCCATTAGTGAAGAAAACTGAGGACATGGATTTTGCTCATAATAATTCAGTGGTTGACATTAAGAAGTATCGTGAGGACCCCCACAGTTGTTGCAAAACAGGTAAAGAGAAAGACTGGGTGCGTCTTGTGGATAGCTATTATCATTGTCATAATTGTACCCCGGTTCTTGCCCGTGACCATACGGGTATCGAACCGGGCACGAAACATGCCAATGAGAATCGCTTCCACAATAGATGCACGAGGGAACAGGAGGTGGGTTCAAAAAGGACGAATTAGTCGAGTTCCACAAGGGACAAAATCCGAATTGTGTGTTGTCGATATCGTTTTCGCACCGCTCACATGTACACCATTGACAAGAGTTGTTCCCGTATAATCGTCACCCACACCCGACGCAATGGACATAAGAATCCATAAAGAAAAATAGATAAGCAAGATGAATATTTTTGGTGCAAAACTTTGAAAAAGAAATGCTTTTTATGAATTTTCAAATGTTTTTTTGGGATTGTGGAAACTTTTTGGACACGAAAAATAACGTTCACGAGTGAACGGATCCCAAAGCCAACGCGTCTCTCACAAAAAACCGTTAATCTTCACGAAAAGAGCCAGCAGTGGCGCCATTTTAATGTAGAGATTTTGCTAGTTGAAAAGTTCGTTATTCTCGATGTCTAATCGAATTGATTTCCGGTTCAAAGTGCGACTCAGTTGTTTTTTGTTAAGAAAAAGGGAAGTTGATTATCTAAAATTAATTAAAAAGTTAATGAGAAAAGTATTTAAAAACAAACTAAAGACAAGTACAAATAATTAAAGTAAAACAATGCGAATATTAAAAACTAAAAATTAAAACGATATTAAAAACGAATATTAAAACAAATAATAAAACGAATTTTAAAGCAAAACAATTAATTAAAATAAATCTAAAAGACGAAATTAACTATCGACTCGAAAATAAAGTTTACTAGATGAAAAAGGAGAGAATAAAACTAAAATGGTACTTTAAAGCTAAACGAGGAAAAACCTAAAGCGGGTACTAAAAAAAGATAAAACTTGAACTTTACGTAAAAATATTAATTTTAAAATTGGAAGAAAAATTCAACTAAAAATACGTAACTTTCAAATATTAAATCGGAACAACTTTCAGATAAAACTAAACAATTACGGAACAATACTATCAAATAAACAAGCTAACAGGCTAGCTGTTGGAAGCAGCCAGGCAGCCTGCTTAATTTGGCGAGAAAAAAAAGGTAAGCTAGCAAGCATACAGGCGAAACATATAATTTGTTCGGAACTTTTCAAAAGTTCCGATTCGGAACTTTTTGTCACAGATTGGTTCGGAAGTTTTTTACTTTGTTCGGAAGATTTCAAAAGTTCCGGTTCGGAACTTTTTTACAAGTTGGTTCGGAACTTTTCTGTTCGGAAGATTTTTGTTCGGAAGTTTACAAAAAATCTGTTCGGAACATTTCAAAAAACTGGTTCGGAAGTTTTCAAACATCCGGATCGGAACTTTTCAAATAAACTGGTTCGGAAATTTTTCTAAAAATCTGGATCGGAACTTTTTTCATAAAAACTGGTTCGGAACTTTTAAATCTGGGTCGGAACTTTTTGGTAAGAAATTTGGTTCCGAACATTAAAAATAAAGTTGGTTCGGAACTTTAAAAATACTGATTCGGAACTTATTCAAAAAAACTGATTCGGAACTTTTTCATACACACTGGTTCGGAACTTTTTTCTGGGAAACAGTAAGTAAGAACGAAGAACAGGGAAAGAACATGAAGGCACGAATTTAATCAAAACTAATCAAGATTAACCAAAAGATTAATCCAAAACAACCACAAATGATCTACTAACAATAACCAATCTAACCAAATCAATAACACCAACAATCATAACCAAAATAATCAAAACCCACTTGGTCAAAACCATAAAAACTCAAGAACATGAACAATGAAGATGAAGAACAAATCAAACAAGAAAGGTAGAAGGAGATTAACAATTAAAGATGAAGATTAACAACAATCAAAGGTAAACTTACTTGGAATTAAAAGGAATTTAAAGGTGCAATACATGAAGATTAAGGTGCAAAAAATTAAAATGCAGGGAAATGAAAATGGTGGAAGAGTGGGTTGTCAAGCCACCAACCACTACAAATGAAAGAGGTCTAATCTATATATAGGGATATTAGGGAGGAGCTTAGGAAGCTTCCTCCCTCTTTCTTCTTTTCCTTAATTACAAGCTTAGTCCTTAAGCCTTTTAATCTTCTCAAATCTTGGACTTTAATGACTTTTGGCTCGGGATTTCTTTGAACTCGTCTTGTAATTCTTCAATAAATTAGACTTGAGTTCTTCGGCTTTAAGTAAACTTCCGTCTTTTGACTTTTTCTTCGATAAATCTTCAGAATTGGTCTTGGACTTCCGTTCTTTTCGCACTCTTGATCTTTCGACCTCGTCTTTCATGTTTTTCTTCAATAAAAGCCCGTGAATGCCCGTGTTTTCTCCACTTTTCACCTTTTCGTCCTAAATCACAACAAAAACATAAACCACGCATAATTCCGACATAAATGACATCAAAAATACACGTTTTGGCCCGGTTATTATTGTAATTAAGTGGTAAAAAGGATGGGTGTTTACACACCTATCACAAAACCATGGGAAAAAGAACCCATAAGTTTTTCCTGAAACTTTGGTTCTACAGACCGGTAAAAATTGCACCCAAAAGTAACAAGGAAAGAACCCATATCATAGTAACCATACCAATAGTAATACAAGCAACTCCAAGGCCTGTAAATGTAATATAATAACAACAAATCTAATAACTGCCATAAGCAATACAAGCACTTATGCAGTAAAAGGAAACACTTAATATTAGGAAGCATTATCATCACAATCCATATAATCTGGAAGAATATCATTGCCTCTAACATTCAGCTATGGAATCTTACAAAGCCTTAAAACCAAATCAATGTCTCTGGACCATTTGACAGTAAAAGAAAGAAGCTTTAGCCTAATAGTAGAAACAACGATATTAAAAATCACATCCGAGGTACGGAACCTATTCTCAAACAAGCGGAAATTACGCTCCTTCCAAACAAAGTAAACAGTAGCACTCACCACCAATCTTTGAACAATACTCCATACTGAATTACTAGCTTTAATATTACATAAACCCGATACAATCTCAGCCCAATTAGAAGAAAAGTTGTCCAGATTTGCTAAGACCTTAACCCTGTTCCATAGGTCATTGGAGAAAGTACAACTAAAAAACAGGTGACTATGGGAATCCATACATGATTTACACAGCGGACAAAGATTATCATTCAGAGTAAACCATCTAGAAAGCCTATCCTGAGTCTTATGTTTCCCTTTAAGCGCAAGCAATAGAATGAAAGCATGTCGTGGGATACAATGAGTAAACCAGACATGCTTATACCACAATACCTCGGGCCCATCCACTCTTAAAGCATTACAGACTTACCTTATGGTAAAATTAACCACTTCCCCATTTTTTTAACCAAATAGCTTTATCATCAATATTATTCAGGATACGACTAGGAACATCAAGCACCCTCCTAAATCTAGAAACCCAATCATTTGGCCATAACCATTTTCCATCCCAGTCCAATTACAAACCTTATCATTCAAATTGATACCTTTAGAAATAAGAAAACTTTTTGAAATGAGTTTACTAAGAGGGACTTGAGAATGCCATTTATCAAACCAGACAAAACAGCTATTTCCATTTCCAATTTTACAGCCTACAAAACTCTAAATCCTATCCCTAAAATGCATAATTTGCCTACAGGTCCAAGCATTTTTCTTCCAAGCAGTGAGATTCCAAACACATGAACCTCTAAGTCTATATTCATTCACCCATTTAACCCATAAGGACTCTTTATTACTAACAACATTCCACAAGTACTTAATCATAAGAGCCTCATTCATAATTGACATAGACCTCAATCCTAAACCACCCTGTGATTTTGGTCTACACACCTCCTCCCAAGAAACACTAGCAATGCCTTTTTTATTAGGGCCAATTCCCCACAAGAAATTCTTACACATTTTATCTATACTCTCACATATATGTTTAGGAAGAACAAATATCGAGGCCCAATAAATATTAACAGAGGACAAAACAGAAGCAACAAGTTGAAGCTTACCTGCATAAGACAATAGCTTGTTTCTCCAATTTAAAATTCTTTTCTTGACTTTCTCCAAAAGAACTCTACACTCAAAATTGCATAGTTTCTTTGTCATCATTGGGACACCAAGGTATCTAACAGGAAAAGTACCTTCTAGAAACGGAAGAGCCATCAAAATTTGAACCTTCACATCATCAGGAACATTACTAAAAACACCGTACATTTTTCAATACTTGGATATAGCCCTGAACACATACTAAACTCATCCAAAGCTCTTCTGATAATACAAGAAGAATTAATATCACCATGACAAAAAATAGCTAGTCATCCGCAAAACAAAGGTGAGTCAAAACAATCCTCTTGCAATCCGGATGATACATGAACCTCCCATCATTCTTAATATGTCTTTTGAGCATTAGATTTAATACTTCCAGGACCAAAGTAAACAGGTAAGGTGAAATAGGGTCACCCTGCCTAAGACCCCTATAACTCTTAAAAAACCCGTGAGATTCCCCATTAATACATATGGAGAAAGAAGCACTGGTGAGACAAGTCATAATCCAGTCAGTCATCTTAATGTGGAAGCCAAAAAACAAAAGACTAGACCTAAGAAAACCCCAATCCACAGTATCATATGCTTTCTTAATATCAACCTTAAAAGAACATTTTCTAGTCCCGCTATTCCAGTCATACCCAACATTTAACTCTTGAGCTAGTAAGACATTGTCACTAACCTTCCTTCCCGGAATAAAAGCACACTGATTTGAGTCAACAAGCTCGGAAATAATCTCTTTAAGAGGATTACACTAGTACAAAAATGGGTTTGGTCACACATATCAAATTTCGTGTAGTCACAAATAAATTTTTTGTGTGACTGAAGTTGCCAGACAAAAATAAACAGTCACACTTAAGGTCAGTTTGTGTGATCATTTGGTTATTTGTTTGTCACGCATATGAATATTTACGTGACTAGCGCTAAGAACTGATTTTTGGGTGAGTCATTTGTCACTTAATAATTTGGGAGTGTTACTGAATCAAATGTTGGTTCAAGTAGTAGTCACATTATACATATAAATGTGTGACAAATATTTGTCATACACATAGCGAATGTGACCAAAAATCTTATATGGTGACATGGACTTATTTTACAACAAACATTATTTTAATGTGACTAGTATATTTTGTTAAATGTTAACAACACATGAATTTTGTATGTGTGGCAAATGGAAAGTGTGTATTGAAACATTTGTCACTATATTTATTTAAATGTGAAAAATATTTACAATTATTTGAAGATTATGATCAAATATAATACATGATCACACTAAGTCATCAAACAATTATGTGACTATAAATTTGCCAATAGTCACAACATTTTAGCAATGTGTAACTAAATTATATTTATGGTCACATTATAATGGGATTATATGTGACCAACACATTGAAAACGTCACACATTAAAATATTCATGTGGCAAATGTTTAGAACCAAATGTAATCTTAATTTTCACTAACCTTAATAATAGTCACATTTTTTAGTGTTTGTATGACTAAAGTCACAATCCTACGTATACTCAAAACATGTATTTTTTTCATGTAACTAACCCAATAAATCATGTTTTGTCACACATTATATGTGTATCCAAAATCGTGTACATATGGTCACATAATTGGTAATATGTGTGTCTAAAGTTTATTGTGTGTGTTAGCTGATGTAGTAGTTCTTGTAGGTTGTAGGACATCTTCTTTTTTGAAAAGTTCTTATATGCATTGCGAATTAGACGTGTTTGCAACTTCTCATGGTGCTTCCTAAGTGTGAGGTCTGGCCTCTAAGTACAAGACCTGTAAAATATTACAAATAAGGACGCAAATATGAGTAATCACGTTATTTAAAGCATTTTTTGAGTGTGGTGTAGTAGGTATAGATGCTGAACTCACGTGCTTGAACTTAACAGAAATCAAGAACGTCTTAAGAAACTAACTTGCACTAAACTATCTTCAAACATGACCAATTTAAATCGATTAAATTCAAGCATAATTAATTTTCAACTCACGTAACCTAATTTTATATAGCCTAACATATAGTATCAGTCACTAACCCTTGTTGTTTGTATTCAGTTAGAGTTTTGAGGCGCAAGGAGCAGGAAGGGACTAGGTTTACCAAGATCTGCTTAGAAGCCATCACATGCATATATAGACAATAGCTATTACCTTTATACTTATACTATACATATACAAAAAATTAAATCAGAAAAAAAGTAATAAAAGTACAATAGAAACACGCATCACGTCAGGTAGGATTCGAACCTACGATCTTCTGCTTAGGAAACAGACGCTCGATCCACTGAGCTACAGGCGCCTTTGTCATTACGTCTTCCTAACAGTTGGTTCGGTATAAATTGCAGACTACGTTTATTGAGATATTCAATTAAGAAACTTTAGCGATTACTCTAATTATTTGGACAAGTCAAGTAAGCATGTCTGAGGGGGCTGGGAATGTGCTAATAGCTAGAGTATTCAAGAAGAGACTGCCAAGTGATTGCTTTAGTTTCTATCCATATCAATATAGTATTCAAGAAAGGCCCCTAGTGTATTGCAATCAACAACTAGAGAATCACTTTTAAATGTAAGGGGAAACACTCAAAAAGGATAAAATTCATTTATCATTTCAGCGTATTATTATAGCTAACCAAGACTTATGAACAAGTAAATGTAATTACATTAATTACTACCATCAAGAAGTTTGAACAAGTACTCACTGATAAAAAAAGTTGTTTCTCATGAAACTTTTGAATATTGAGGACGAGTTATCATCTGAGATTACAAGCAGAACACCCGGGCATGTTGGACACTTGGATGCTTCTTAGGTTCTTAGAAGTTTCAGGCTAAGGTATATAAAACAAGAGCATACGGCTATATGCATCTACTTAAATGAGAAAAGTCAAATGGGATCTTAAAGTGTACCTGTAGAAATAGGTCTATCAATCTCGTGCCTAAGTTTTCTTGGAATACTCTCTTTCGACTGCAGATGTTAGAAGGGGTGGATTCATATGCACCGCTGACATAAAAAAGGGACAAATAAGAATCGTTTATAAAAACACCTACTATAAGTGAACAACTAAGTTGATAATTTAGAAGTAACCGTAACTTCCTTTATTAGCGCATATTTGTTGTGGTGGATATGTACTGCCTAGTTCTTGGTAGACTGCAACAAACTAAGCTTCCATTCTACAATTCATAAATATGCAGTACTTCGGTAGTTCCTGAACATGTGCATATAAACATATCTTGGTAAATCGAGTCCTTCCTCCTCATTGCGCTCAAAACGTACTCCAACTGAGTCATAACACTAGACTTACTTTGCACTCTAACAACACCAAAATCAGAAACCTTAACAATCTACAAAAAAGCAGTGGTTATCGAATCAGAAATGAAACTTATATCAGCAATATAGAGCAGAGTCTGTGGGCCAATTACCATATATATACACTTCTGTAATCATAGATGGGTTACATTTGAGCATGAAACGAGTGACTAAGAATTAGGTATAGCACTAGTTGTAAGACGCAATATCATAAATTCCAATTCATGGGGTACATTTGAGCAAAGGAACTTGGTTCCACATCACCATCCAGTTGTCTTGGCAATACCTTAGTATCAATCCCAGTATCAAAAGATCCAAGAACAGACCCTATAGAAAGTAACCTAAAATCTTCTACCAATGCTGCCATAGGTCCATTTGGAGGTGTGGGCGTGCCTGGCTAATGAGGAGTTGGTGCCACTACGTGTATAAAATCACTACTGGAAACTGATGGTCCACAAGCAATGGAAGTAACTATTATTGCCATATCTGGTTTCAATTATTGTGAATTGATGATTATAACTATAAACCTATTCAAACTTATATGAAATTTTTTTTAATGCTTAAAAAGTAACTAATTCTTGGTTTAATAATCAGCTTAACATCTAAAGCATACATACCTGCTTAGTATAAACCTATTAATGTTTACAACAGAAGGTATTTTTATGTGTGGAACCACTAAGGAAACTATAATCTAATCTGACTGTTCAAAGTTCAAACGCCAACCAGACAAATTTATTGTGGTGACATGTTCCATTTACCCCTATGACTCTATGACGCTCATAACACGAAAGCTAAAAAAGTGGAGGCATGGTCAATAAGGCAAACGATTGAATTGAAACAACCAGAAACTAAATCAACATATATTACACAAGAGTATCCGTATCATGAAAGAAATAATGAGCCGCTATAATCACCTGGGAATAAGAATACTTCTCCAAATCAACAATACTTCACCACAAGAGTCCCAACACAATCCACGGTGTAAAACGCAATTCGTTTTGTCAACATGCGACATTTCTCATTTACCGATTTCTGCAACATGGCAAGACAAAAATGAACTTAGCTCATCCTGTAACAATACTATATAACGTTCAACTAAATTATATTCTCCGTGAGCTAGTAATGAAGAGCTATACTTTGGGTGCAAGTGAGCAGCAACTGATAAACACAACATCAAACTATTCAAAAAAGATACATAAAAGCTTGACAAATCACCTGCCTAACAAATACTCAGACATGAGATGCCCGTAGCATATATAACTAGCATTAAGGGCTATAAGGCGATAAATACTTATGATCAGTATATGTTACCAACAATACTATTCTCGACAGAAACATGAACGTGTTAAGATGAGGTGGCCTATTACCCCCTTGATGAGAAGAGAATGGGCTAGATGTGACAAGCCAAGGTGGTGCATAACCTCCTTGATGAGAAACATGTGTTGCTTTATAGCCACAACAAAAATACAAGCAAGATAAAGATAGCGTAAACTTACTTCTGTAACCCTTGTCTTTAGATGAAAGATGCTTCCGCTCACGCTCCTCCAACTCTGATTTAAGGTCTCTCTTTTCGAGTTCCTCCTGGGTGTCTTGACAGTAACAAGCACAACACGAAAATTAGATAAAGAAACCATATGGTGAAAATATGGAAATTATTTGAATAGAGAAAAACAAAAGAGTGACACTGTAGATGCTTCATTTATTCGATCAGAAACTCGAAATACACTTGATTTCAGATAAGAAAGACAAACGTTGAGGCTAATAAAAAACTAACTATCGCCTTGTTAAACGTTGAGGCTATTAAAAATCTGCCAATTTCTACGATTAACAAAAAAAATAGCAAAAAAGTTGGTAAATTTTGTTAAGTTTTTACAAGGTGAAGAAGAAACTTATCACCAAACACGTAAACCACCATCATCACACAAATCCCCGTCGTCCACCATAATCAAAAAAATCCTCATCACGATTCTCTTGTTGGTGAAATTCAAAGACCACAAAAGTAGAGTGAAATCTTATTTTAAAAGAGATAGATAAGGAGGTGAGCGAGATCTGGTATATTAGATAAGGATTTGAACTTACAAATCACCATATGATCCATCGCAAATTATGTATTCAAACTTCAACAGGTTCACATCAATTTCCCAAACCCAGAGACATGGATAATGGAACAATTCCTTGGAATTTCTTTTTTTCCAACTCCTTAGACGGTAAAGGTTGTGAATCTTGTGACCAATGTATCTCCTGCAGCGAGTTTACAAGAACCCTAACTCCTAAAATCAACCAAACATGAAATTAAACAATCAACAACTCTAATCGATTATTAAATTGAAGGACTAACATGTTAGTGAAGATGATTGGCTTAACCTCGTGAGTGCAGATGGTGAACTCTGAGGGTTCATGGTTAGTGAAGATGATTGGCTTATGGTTGGAAAAAATGACAGTTGCTTGTGGTTTTTGGCAGAGACAAGAAAAAAGGATGCGAAATATTTGATGGGGAAAAAGGTATATGTGTAGGTTATGTGTCTTAGAACACAAAAGATAATGAAGATATATTGAACTTGGGGAAATTTTAAGCGGGGAGTAATGAAAAAATGTGAGGAAACACCAAATTTTAAGAATAGTTCTGAAATTAATCTATATACATATAATTATACTAGCATGGACCCGCGTAACGCGGGTGGCGAGTACTCATAATCATTTTTAGGCTAACAAATATTAATCTCTTATCCATTAAGTTTGTATTGTTAAAATTGTAATAAAATCCAAAAAAACCTCTATGTTTTTAAAAAATTATCAGTTAATAAAAATATAGCAAAATGGATATTGAATTAAAGAGCATAAAATTTTAGAAAATATGGTGAAATTAGATTATAAAAATAACAAATTAATAAAAAGATTTTTCAATTTAAAAGAAAAAATGTTATTTAAGTAGGTTGTTACAAAAGTTTGTTACAAAAGGTTGTTAGAAAAAGTTATAGTATATAATGTTGATGAAAATATCAACAACTTGCTTTATTTAGTAGAAATAAAGGCTGAATTTTCAGCCTTGCTATTTTAAGAAGGTCCCAAATGCTTTATATGTTAGTATAGATATAGATAATTATGCAATGATAATTATAAAACATTTAAACTCTTAATTAATGTTTTAAAAGTCAGGTTTTAGTTGATCCAGTTGAGTCATTATATCACGGTCCAATCGAGTATTTCGTTTGACGATTAAATTTGGTGAAGGGAGTTGTGATGGTGACTTTACCGTGGTGCTTGTAGTGGTGGTATTGGTGATTTTTTTGGGGAGGCCATAGATCCGACGGTTAAATATCTCAGGATCACTAATTTATAATTAAAATTAGACTTTTTTTTACTAATATACCTTTATAAAAATTAGACGATTAACCGCGCATAGCAACGAAATTATTTAACGACACAGAATTAATGATATGCTAATTGATTCGGTGGTCGAACTCGTGACCCAATAATTCCCTAGTGATAGATAGTTAATGATATATTAGTTGACCCGATGGTCGAATCGGTAACCCTGTGACTCCCCAGAGTTGAACCGGTAGACGAGCCCGTTCCCATTGACTCGATCGGGTTGACTCGGTGGTCGAACACGTGTCCCGGTGGTTGAACTCGTGACCCGGTGACTCAATATGATTGACCCAGTGGTCGAAACCAGTGACCCGGTGGCTCGACCGGATTGTCCTGGTTGTCGAACCCGTGACCCGGTGACTCGATCGGGTTAACCCGATAGTCGAACCATTGACTCAAAAAGATTAGCCCGATGGTCGAACCCGTTACCCGGTGACTCAATCGGGTTGGTCCGATGGTCGATTTGTGACCCGATGACTTGACCGGGTTAACCCGTTGGTGGAATCTGTGACCAAGTTACTCGACCGAATTAATCCGGTGGTGTAACCCCGCGACCTAGTAACTTATCAATTGTTTATAGTTTATTTTTCAACATTTTCTATTTTATCCAACTTTTATGCATTTAATTTTTCAACATTTCCATAATTAATATCCAACTTCTATGCATTTAATTTTTTAACAATTATATAATTAAGTAATTTTTCAACATTTAAGTTTTTGAGGTTTTTCCTTTATAAGTAGTAGAGATATATATTTATTATTATTATTATTATTATTTTTATTTTTTTAATTATTAGAGTAAATTGCACCGTTCATCTGTGTGGTTTGGTACAAATCCCTAATTGAGACCATATATTTTTATTTCTTGCATGAATCGTCCTTATCTTGAAACTATATAACACTACTTGTCCTTATCTCTCGGAATTTGGCATGAAACTATGTACCACCATTGGTCCTTATCTCAAGATATAAGAACAAACGATGTTACATAGTTTCAAGATAAGGACTATTCATGCAAGAAAAAAAATAGGGATTCAATGAGGGATTTGGCCTAAACCACAAGGACGAACGATGTGATTTACTATTATTATTATTTTAATGCTAATATATTTTCACATATATTCCTCCGTTGAACATCTTATTATAACAATGCCATATCTCAACTCACCCGTTAAACATCTTAAGTACAACGATAACATATAGATTACTCTGTTGAAATCTCATGTACAACTATAACATCTCGACTTTCCGTTGAACATCTCAATGTACAACGATATCATCTCAATTTTTCTGTTGAACATCTCACGTATGACGATGCCATAATATAAAAAAAGAAGGAGGAAAGAACTTCTCGAATAGTCAACTATTATGGTTTAAGGGATATAGGTTAGAGGTTATTGGTTCTAACCAAGGGTTAAGTTTTATGGTCTATGGTTATGGCATTAGGGTTATGGCCAACTATTACAGACTAGCGAATTGATGTACGCTATTTGTTGAAGATACGGGTTAATCGTTATGGGTTATAGGTTATGGGTTATGGGTTATGGGTTTAGGGTTATGAAGGGTTATAGTAAACTATTACATGTTAATTGATATAGGTTATTTGCTATAACCAAAGGTTATGTCTTATGGGTTATGGTTATAGTTATGGGTTTAGGGTTATGGGACTAACAAATATAGGTTATTGGTTACGATTATAGGGGTTATGTTTTATAATTTATGGTTATGGGTTTAGGGTCATGGGTTATGGTCAACTATTCAGGGTTTCACCCTAATAATCTGTACTTGATAACATCTAATGTAAAATGATAACATCTCGACTCATTCGTCTCGCATAAAGAATACTCCGTTGAATATCTAATGTAAAATGACAACATCTCGACTCATCCGTTGAACATATTATATAAAATGATACATAGTACCATATAAAATACTTCGTTGAACATCTCATGTACAACGATAACATATCGACTCATTTTGTTGCATATTTCATGTACAAGGATAGCATATAAAATACTCCGTTAAACATCTTATGTAAAACCTCGACTCATCTGTTGAAGATCTCATAAATCACGATATCACGTCAAATCCTTCATTACATCTAAAGATACCATCTCGACTACTTCATTTAACATCTCATGTATAATGATATCTCAGATACTCGTTTAACATCTCATGTACAACAATATCACATCTACTTCCTTGTTTAACATCTCATGTACACCCATATCACATATACCACTACATTTAACCTCTCGAACCAAACCATATCACATATACCACTACATTTAACCTCTTGAACCAGACCGAATGAAAGTCCCAACCGGACCAGACCATACACATTATGTCTTGTCCTCCGTTCGTGGTTTTTTCGTATCTTAGTCTTGTTCCCGTCTGGTTCGAAGTAGTGGAATTCTTTATGTGAATTGATCTTTGCGTTACTTGATTAATTGAAACATAAGGTCTTTAGTATCAACACCGTAATAAAAAGACTTTAGATGGTACAAAGTTACAAACTATCATATAATCCTAGGGCTGAGCACGACAAACCAAAAACCGGCCCGGACCGAAAATCCGGGCCGGACCGAACCGAACCAAACAATTTCGGTCCAGGCCTCGGTCTGGGATTTTGGACGAATTTGGTCCTCGGTCCGGTCGGTCCGGTCCGGTTCAATTTTATCAAAAATCTCGTCGATTATGCCTAATAGGAACGGACCGGACCGGACCATTTCGGTCCGGGGTTTCGGACCAACTCTGTCCGGTCCGGTTTTGGCCAATCCCGTCCGGTGTGGTTTTGGCCAGTCCCGTCCGGTCTTAAACCGATGCTCAGCCCTGTATAATCCTACCATCTTCGGGTAGCAATGAAAAATTTGGTCCATGTTTGGTTCGATTTAGTACGGTTCGATCCAACAAAACATAATGATCCGTTTTACTCAATGCCGAATTGGACTAAATCAGAACAAAGATCGAATATGAAAAAAAATTGACGAATGACCAAATTAAAATATGTCTAATCAGATTAATATGGATCTATTATGCTTATCCTTATACAACCCTAGATACTTTTTAGATAAAACGTTATTATTAATCAATATTTAAAATTAATTTGTAATCAAGCATCAATAATCGACATAGAAAAAAGTTCAACATAAACACTTAGTTTAGCATAAACTCAATCAACCAATCACAACCATCCATTTTTATCATATAACAAAAAAATAATTATTTAAAAATTAAATATCTCACAAATCGTTCATCGTTACGTAAAACAAAACATATCATCGCGACGAGAATTAAATCATCCATCTATCGAGGGGCACATGTATATACTTTCGACAAACTTTCTTTTCGTGTTTTTTTCTTAAGTTACGTCTGAGAGAAATCATATAAGATTCGTCAGGAAACATATATGATTTTCAAAAAATCATATATGATTCATATCAGGAATCATATATGATTTTCTGAAAATCATATATGTTTCGTGACGAATCATATATGATTTCTCTCAGACGTGACATAAGAAAAAAAGTTGAAAAAAAAGTTCGCCGTCGAAAGTATATACACGTGCCCCTCGATAGATAGATGATTTAATTCTCGTTGCAATGGTGTATTTTTTTTTAGTTTGACGATTTACCGTTTGTGAGATATTTAATTTTTAAAAAAATGGTGAAAAGTGGGTTTTTAAAAAAATAGATAATTATGATTGGTTGAATATGTATATGCTAATTTAAAGGTCTGCATATATCTTAACTCACTCGACATATATTTAACTTTTCATACCTAGTTTTAAAACGTTTTAGCCAAAAATTATTCTCCCCTAAAATATTTTCATTTTACCGCCTAACTTTTTTCACCAAAATCAAAATCACAATTTTATATCATTCATTTTCTATTTCCTTTCAAACTCAACCGAGTCACCGATCTTTACACAATACATCCATCATAAAATCCTATTTTGGCTCCAATAAATCAGGCAGTAACTAAAACCCCAAATATTCTAATCAGGTATACTTTCAATTTATTGTTTCTCAATAAGTTTTTGATAAACTTATCCGGGTGATATGTGATTAAGAGAAGATCTACATGGTAAAGTTTTTATAATAATAAATTAATAATACGTATCAAAACTATTGTTTGTTTGTAATTGCTGATGTAAAATTAAGAGATCCTCTCTCTCTATCATGGTAACCGCCATCGACCTTTTCTTTAATTTCCGATCATAATACCTTCATTCGTGTTCAATGTTATAGACTTGTGATTTCATTGATCATGGTAATTTCCTTGCTTCTTTTGGTTTATTCTGCATCTAAGGTTTGATCTTCTATTATCAATCTTATATGCTGGTAATCTGGATTAGGCACGCTTATCATCCGTGTCTCAATTAATTTGTTGGTGTTAAAGGTTGTTCGAGGGTATTGGTATTTTCTTTTTAGGTTGCAACAGGAGGTTTGGTTTATTGGCTGTTACGAGTTTGATGCTAGGATTAAGAAGAATGGTATCACTTTTAATGGTGATGATAATAAGGCGCAAGGTTACGGTTTCATTGATCTTGCAAAGCGCATTATGTAATATTGATGGCACTATATTGAAGACACAACGATGGGATGTGAGGGGTGTACGATTGAATACTATGGTTGGTAATGGTGTTCGCCATGTAGAGTCAAGTTTGCTGATGAAGAAGAGAGTATACAAAGTACAAACTACCATGGAGGATGTTTAGGTGGTTCATGTTGATGCGGGTTTGGGTACATTACTCGTGCAACCTGCTGGTGTATCTGAGACCGAGGGTATTGAAATGAATGACAAGGTAGAAACTGAGGTGATTAATACTACCCCCCCCCCCCCCCCCCCCGTGACACCAGTTTGTGTGGAAGAACTTATTAACGATGGTTCAAGTGCTGCTAAGACTTCATCTTCTGTTGACGAGGTTTGTTGTTCATATGACTGACAATATGAATGCGTCCAAGTACATATTTGCGGCTGTAGTTAACACGGAAGGTAATCCTTCTACCTTTGCTGCTTATTGTCATATAAGTGGGTGTTTGGGTTAATCTTTAACTGAATAATTGTATCACATGTCATAACATTTTTTGCTTGTTACTAAATGTTTCTTGTCAGGTAATTTTGTGTGTATGTCAATACATTTCAATTCGCGTGGATCACAATAACCAAAGGTCTTGTTAGATTGTTTCTGCTGTGGGGTATATCTTTATTCTGATCGATATTTTATTTCACTTATCAGGGAGCGAGTGAAGGTTTTTAGTGAGGTATTGTCGGTGATCAATAAGTGTTTCCCAAGCATACCCTCAAGGAAAAGATATGGACCAGATGGTTTTTCTGGTTACCGTTCTAATGATCTACTTGATCGTACAAGTGTTGGCAAGATGGGTGCCCAAAGCCATACTCTTAATAATAAACGCATCAAAACTTCTATGGTGGATCAAAAGGTTTACGTCTTTCGTCTTGATGATTTCAGACTTTAACTTGATGGGTTTCATTTATTATGAGTGTCATTGAGACACACATTGTGTTTTAGAAACCTTGCACTTCTGGAAACATGTTTTAGAAGAGTATTTAGGACCTTATCGTGTTTCATAAAACCTTGTTTTGTGACTTGCAGAAACATTATCGTGTTGGCTGAGCTAGGGGCTGCAGTGCACACCTACTCTCGTAACATGGTCTGAGCTTGACAAATGCTTAGAAGAATGGTATGCAAAGGGCTATACTGTCACTGGGTCCGTTTGTGATACAACTTCTCGTCCTCAATGCAAACACCTTCTTGAGAAAGTCTCGTCTATATTCAGTGGAAAGCTTAACATCTTAGTAAGTTATTATTTTTATTTATTTAAACTATTTTTTTTCTTTTCGTTTTTGTTTAAGACATAACCTTTAAGAGAGAGTATTTATTTTAAATTCATTGTTTAGTTCATGGTTTACCTAGTTGACAGAAAACCTTTTAAGACATAAAAAGGTAACTTACCATCAGCGACGGAGCCAGTAGGGGGGCCAGAGGGTGTTGTGCCACCCCCAACAATGGCAGACTAACCTATGAGAAAGTGGGAAGAAAGCAAGCCAAGAATCAATTTAGTAAGAAATTTACTAATATTCATGTTCGATAGTTAATTCGTTATAGACTGAGAATGGAGGTTTGTTGTGGGAGGAAGAAGATGGCGAGAAATTTAGTACTGTACTAGTTTAATGACTTAGTGCTATACACGTGTTTATGTGTATTTTTATTATAAAGTTTAATTTGAACCCTTTTATTTTATAAACTGATTATAGTAACCCTTTTACTTTATTAAATTTATTATAGCTACTTAAAATATTGATTGAATCTTTTTCTAAAAAAAATTATACACTACTGCATAATTGTTTTTTGAGCCCCCCTCAACACGAAATCCTGGCTCCGTCTTTGCTTACCATACCGGACCATTTTGCAAAGTTTGTTGATACTTATATAATTTGCCATAAAATACACATTATAAGGAAGTTGAAGTTTGTATCTTTTAATCTTTGTATAGTAACCTCTAGTTTCCTCACATATGTTGTTGGAATAGTTGGTGCTACTCCAGCTGCTGTTGATGTTGGATATGTGCCTAATGTGCTCCACGTAACTTTCGTAAGGGTTCTCAAGTTTTTGCTACTGCATGTAATAATGGCATGTCGATCATAATACTTATAAATGGATCAGTTTGGGTTATGTCTAATCTCAAATGGGTCAAATTAGGCAAACATACTTGTTAAAAAAGACAACTGGTCGAGATGTTGAAGCAGGTCAAAAGTACCCTAACGTGTGTTTCAAATCCATACAGCCTTCCGATATTTCAAACCTATTAAGCAATAGGCCATTCAGCAATATAACAATGACAACATTTTTCTCTTGCAGCTCTTTTCTCTACAAACTAATTCACTGTTTGTGGTAATGCTACTTCCCCCAATTCTGCAAGTTTCGGCCCAGTTGTTCCTGCAGGTAATTATTCTGCGATCACCTTCCATAGTAGTATTGTTTTTTGCATTTTTGATGGAAGTTTCACCGTATATTATCATATCTGTTATAGTATCTTCTGGTGGAGTTAATGTGTAGACAAGATGGGTTGATGATAGCACAAGGATTGAAAATCAAGCTTATACAGTATGTTTTAGGCACTTTTTATTATTAAGCGTTAGGTTTGTTGTGTTTTTTTAATGATTGAGAACACTACTGAGCTATGAGCTACAATATTTAGCAGGAAACAATAGAGGCGGAAAACACAACATCAACTAGCAATGCAACAAAACTAATTTAATCGGTTAGTAGTAATACATTTTTTGGGGAAAAGCTCAAGACATGTATCTATTGTTTGCACATGATGTAGGGCAATGGGACTATATTGCAACAAAGGTAGGCCGATAGTAATGCTTCAGGTGTGTATTGTGTAGAGCTATCGTTATATGTCTTTTGTTAAAGTAGGAATCTAGTTACTTGTATTTCGTAGTTAACTATACTCATTACAAATCGGGAGTGTAGTTCATATGGTAGAGCGCTCTCTTTGCATGCGAGAGGCACGGGGTTCGATTCCCCGCACATCCATATTTTGATGATTTTTGTCACTACTTTATGCTTAATCGTGTGACTAAATACCAAAAAAAAACCACCAATTGTGTGACTAAATATCATAAAACGTCACACAAACATACAATTCATATGACTATTGGATGCATATAGTCACACAAAATGCAATGTGCTTAGACTTTACAAAGCATACAGTCACACTTATTTTTACTATTGGTAACTCTTTGGTTAATTGTATGTGACTAACTTAGTACCATTAATATGATTTGTGTGACTACATATCATAAAAAGTCACACAAACATACAATTTATGTGATTATTGGATGCATATAGTCACACAAAATACAATTTGCTTGATTTGATAAAGTATACAGTCAAACTTATTACTACTATTGGTCACTCTTTGGTTAACTGTATGTGACTAATTCAGTACCATTAGCATGATTTGTGTGACTACATATTATAAAAATTCACACAAACATACAATTCATGTGACTATTGGATGCTTATAGTCACACAAAATACAATTTTCTTGACTTGAAAAAGCATACAGTCACACTTATTTCTACTATTGGTAACTCTTTGGTTAATTGTATGTGACAAACTCAGTACCATTAACATGATTTGTGTGACTACATATCATAAAAATCAGACAAACATACAATTCATGTGACTATTGGATGCATATAGTCACACAAAATACAATTTGCTTGACTTGACAAAGCTTACAGTCACACTTATTACTACTATTGGTAACTTTTTTGTTAATTGTATGTGAAAACTCAGAGCCATTAAAATGATTTGTGTGACTACATGTCATAAAAGGTCACACAAACATACCCTTTATGTGACTATTGGATGCATATAGTAAAACAAAATACAATTTTCTTGACTTGACAAAGCATACAGTCACACTTATTACTACTATTGGTAACTCTTTAGTTAATTGTATGTGACAAACTCAGAGCCATTAGCATAATTTGTGTGAATACATGTCATAAAAGGTCTGATAGGTGTGTAAACACCCATCCTTTTACCACTTAATTCTGGCTAAAACAAGACCAAAACACGTATTAAATATCATTTGTTTGGAATTATGCGTGGTTTTTGTGTTTATTGTGTTTTCAGAGCTAACCGGATGAATATTAAAGAAAACATGGGATTGCACGGGTTTTATCAAGGAAAAAGACTCAAGACGAAGTCTATTGTCCAAGAGATGCAAAAGATTTGAAGTCAATGGGCCTATTTGAAGATTTATCGAAGAAAAGGACCAAAGATGGAAGATTTACATATGTCGAAGAAACTCAAGTCTATTTAACGAAGAAATTAAAAGACGAGTTGAATTTAATCGACGACAAATCCCGAATCAGAATCGAAAACGTCAACTTTTCTGAAAAGACGAGAAGACAAGAAGAAAGGGAGAAAGCCCACTCACCAACCAACCACTAGCACTATATATAGATTTTTCCTTCACACAATTAGGGAGTTAGCTTTCATTTTCTTTTTCCCAGTTTCTTAGGATCGGTTCATCACCAACACCATTAGGGTGTTTGGTGATTTTTAATTTTCTTTCAATCTTGTAAGTGTTTTAATCATTACTCTTGTTACCTTTACATTAATCTTTCAATTCCATCTTTTCATTCATCTTGTTCTTCATCATCTTCTATTGCAAGTTCTTAAGTTTTCTATTTGATTCAAGTTTGATCTTAAAAAGTTGTTGATTTTGTGTTTTTATTGGTGGGATTTATTTCTTATGGTATTTAAATGATTATTGGTTGATTTGGTAAAACCTTTTTGAGTATTTTGCTTGATTTTGATTAAAACCCGTTTTCCCTGTTTTTACTCGTCTGCTACTGTTCTTCATTTCTTAACATTCCGAATAGTGCTTACTTTCCGAATAGACCATTTGATAATTTCCTTATTCGGAACATTTTAAACATTCCGAATGGTGTTGTTTTTCCGCATAGAAATATTTTTCCGAATAGGACTTTATTTTCCGCATAGGATAACATTCCGAGTAGGGCATTCATTCCGCATAAGCCATTATTCCGAATAAGTGTCACTTTCCGATTAGAACCTGTTTTTCCGCATAAGAGCATTTTTCCGAATAAGTCCATATTTTTCCGAGTAAGCAAATTTTATTCCGAATCACCAGTATTCCGCATAGACTTATTTTTTTTTCGCATAGAACAATATTCCGAATTGGGCCTTGTTTTCCGCATAGTCCTTTCTTTCCGAATAGTCCTTTCTTTCCGAATAGCATTCTTTTGCCGAATAGTCTGAATTTTCCGAATAGGGATTCATTGTTCCGAATAGCTCTTTTCTTCAGTAAGATCATTTCTCTGTTTTATCATTTAACCTTTTATATTTACTGCAAGTTTAATTTCATTACTTCATTTATCTTTTCAATAGAATAGAAAACCAAGTTTACTTTTTGTCACCAAGAACAAGTCATTCCACTTTTAAATGAGATCAATTCGAGAGGATTCCGAGAATCGAACTTTCACCATAGAAAAACGCATGTATCAAATGGCGCCGCTGCCGGCTCTTCTCGTTAAGATCAAAAGTTTTTTGTGAGAACTTGGATTTTGGGATCCGTTCCCCGTGAACGTTACTTTTTCATCAAAAATTTTCAAAAACAACTAAAAAATATAAAATTTTCAAAAAATACAAAAATTTAAAAAACATAAACGCCAAAAATATTTTTGCTTTGTTTTTCTTTGTTCGTTCTTTTGCAGGTGTATGCGCACTCGATCCACGTCTTATCAAGAGCCCGAGCCTCTCGATCACTTAGACATGGCCGGTGTACCACCTCCAAACAATAATAACAACAACAACCCGCCTTTCAACAACATGAACAATAAAAACAACAATGAGCCCCTTCCGGATAATCGCCCGATGATTGAACTGCTGCAAGCTCATGTCGATGGCAACACAGATCCAATTGTCATACCTCCAATTGCCGCCAACAACTTTGAGCTAAAATCAGGCTTTATCCAGATGGTCTCCGCTCAACCATTCTTGGGACGAACCATTGATGATCCACACGACCACATCAAGAGATTCTTGCAACTCACCAACACGGTCAAATTCAATGGTGTTCCACAAGAGGTTATAAGGTTACAACTTTTTCCCTTTTCTTTAGAGGGACAAGCCAGGCATTGGCTTGATAAGGAACCGCCACAGAGTATTCTCTCGTGGACGGATTTGGAAACAAAGTTTATAAATTACTTTTTCCCACCCTCTCGTACTACCGCTTTGCGGAATGAGATCATAAATTTTGAGCAAAAGTACGATGAGTCGTTTAGTGAATCTTGGGATCGTTTCAAAGATCTTTTAAGAAAATGCCCACAACATGGTTTTACCAAAGTACATCAAATTAATACGTTTTACAATGGTTTAAGCATGAGTGACCAAGATTCACTGAACAGTGCCTCGGGGGGTAATCTATTGGCTAAGACTTCCAATGCTGCTTGGGACATCATTGAGAATAAATCTCGTGTGCAAACCAAGAGTGTTCGGACCAATGTTGCTAGTGCTAGCACTAGTGACAGCGACAAGCGATTAGACAAAATCACTACGCTTCTTGAATCGCTTGTCACCCACACCGTCAGCAACAACAACAGCAACAACGCCAAAAACGCTCAAGTGAACGGTGTCAGCCAACCTTGTGAGATATGCGGTGGTCCTCACTCTTACACAACTTGTACCGCCACCCAAGACTACCCTGCTGAGAATGTGAATGCGGCATATGGCACCTATCCTCAACCTGCTTATCAAGCTAGACCTCAAGGTGACCGTAACTTGCTTAGCTACCGCTCCAACAATTATCTTTCACCACCTGGTTTTCCTCCTACCAACCCAAACCAATAACAAAACCTTAATCGCCCTCCTCAACAACAACAACAACCTCGACAACCATACATCCCTCCTCACAAGCAGCAACAACCACCTCAACGTAACAATCAAGTCTACCAACAACCTGCTTACCAACCACCTGCATACAATGCTCCTCCCAACCAAACCACCACTGCATTACACCAAGAGGTTGCAACCTACATGAGGACCAATGATGTGATCGTGGAAAATCTCCAACAGGAAGTGCGAAACTTGAAGGCAGACTTGGTCAAGCAAGGAAACGATTTGAGAGCCGACATGAGAAATACGTTGGATAGCCAAACTAATGATCTGCGGAACATGATGGATAGTTTCTTCCAAGGTAATCAACCCTCTCCTTCGGTACTCTTCTGAGTAATACCGTTGCGAATCCAAGAGGGGAGATGAAAGCAATCACCACTCGAAGTGGCAAAGGTACCAAGGAACCCGAGCTTCCTATACCTCCACCGGTGATTGTGACTAAGGAGAACGAGTCACCTGCTCCTATTCCTCATCCTTCTCCTTCCCCAATTTCTCCACCTCTTCCTTCTACCCCTCCTCCACCCGTGGTTGTGAGTGATCCTATTCTACCAAAGCCTTCCTCTTCTTCCAATATACCTTATCCGTCTAGGTTGAGGAAAGAGAAGCACAAGAGCAAGGATGATATTCAGGTTTCGAACTTCCTTAAAATGTTCAAACAATTAAATTTCAATATCTCCTTCGCTGAGGCTCTCGCTCACGTGCCCAAATACGCGAAAATGTTTAAAGATCTTCTGAGCGACAAGGAAAAGCTCCTCGATATTGCCAACACCCAACTTAATGAGAATTGCTCTGCAGTGCTCTTAAGGAAATTGCCAACTAAGCTTGGTGATCCGGGTCGTTTTCTTATCCCTTGCAATTTCCCGGGAGTAGAGAATTGCATGGCCCTAGCCGATCTAGGTGCCAGTATTAATCTCATGCCTCTAAGTGTTTGGAAGCAATTATCTCTCCCAGAGCTAGTCCCCACCAAAATGACTTTGGAATTAGCTAACCGTACGGTTGCTTATCCAGTGGGGATAGCCGAAGACGTCATTGTAGGAGTCGACAAATTCACCTTTCCTGCTGATTTTGTTGTCGTCGACTATGAGATGGACCCTCGTGTGCCACTAATTGTTGGTCGTCCATTCTTGCGGACCGGTCGCACTCTCATTGATGTTGAAGCCGGTAAGCTTATCATGAGAGTGGGTGACGATAAAGTAGTCTTCAACATGGGAATGTTGTCTAAACAGCCTTATTCATATGAGAGTGTTAATTGTATTGACATTCTTGATGAGGCTTGTGAAGAACACTTTAATAATGCTTGCAAAAGTATTCCTACCTCTCTTCCCACTGTTGAGACCGTGTCCTCTATTGATTCATCATTGTCTCTCTTTGGAGATAGTGATTTGTTTTGGAAAGATTTTGAAGACACCATGGGAGATGTGAACTTATCTACTGATGATTCTCCTACCAATGGGGACGAAGACATGCATTTCTTTGAAAGCCTTCTCAACGAAGACAACCCTTCTCCTCCACCTCCCACGGTCATTGCTATCGATACTCCGACTTCGAATACGCCTCCCGTCGAAAATCCTCCGGATTTAGAGCTTAAGGAGTTGCCGCCCCATCTTGAATATGTATTCCTTGACGAAGAGAAGAAGTCGCCTGTCATCATTGCTAAGGACCTAAAGGAAGACGAAAAAGCCCCACTTATCACTGTGTTGAAGAATCATAAGAAGGCTATCGCTTGAAAAATTTCGGATATTCGTGGAATTGATCCTCACTTCTGCACGCACAAAATTCTCATGGAGGACGACTATAAGCCTACTATTCAAAGCCAACGAAGGGTGAATCCAAAAATCCATGAAGTCATCAAAACAGAGGTTATCAAACTTCTTGATGCGGGTATGATTTACCCTATTTCGGATTCACCCTGGGTTAGTCCAATCCATTGTGTGCCCAAGAAGGGCGGAATAACCGTTGTTCCCAATGAACACAACGAGTTGATTCCCACTCGTCTCGTTACTGGGTGGAGAGTTTGTATAGACTACCGCAAACTCAATGATGCCACGAGAAAGGATCATTTCCCTCTACCTTTTATGGACCAAATGCTTGAACGTTTAGCGGGTAATGAATATTACTGCTTTCTTGATGGTTTCTCGGGTTATTTCCAAATACCCATCGATCCCCAAGATCAAGAGAAGACTACATTCACTTGTCCCTATGGCACTTTTGCTTACAAAAGAATGCCTTTTGGCTTATGTAATGCGCCCGGGACTTTCCAAAGGTGCATGTTAGCTATTTTCCATGACATGGTTGAACAAACCATGGAAGTCTTCATGGATGATTTCTCGGTCTTCGGGGATTCCTTCTCTTCTTGCCTTGCCAATTTGGAACGCATGCTTAAGCGGTGCGAAAACACTCGCCTTATTCTAAATTGGGAAAAATGCCATTTTATGGTAAAAGAAGGCATCGTGCTTGGACATAAGATCTCGAAAGTCGGTCTTGAAGTAGACCGTGCTAAAGTCGATGTTATCGCAAAGTTGCCTCCACCTTCAACCGTGAAGGGTGTGAGAAGTTTCCTGGGTCATGCGGGCTTCTACCGTCGATTCATCAAAGATTTTTCTCAAATCGCTCGCCCGATGACCCACCTCTTGGAAAAAGATACTCCTTTTATCTTCTCCAAAGAGTGTCTTGAAGCCTTCAACTCGCTTAAGGATAAGCTTACTAAGGCACCCGTCTTAGTTACCCCTAATTGGGAGCTGCCCTTTGAGTTGATGTGCGATGCTAGTGATTTTGCTATTGGAGCGGTTCTTGGACAAAGAGTGAATAAACACTTCCAACCGATCCATTACGCTAGCAAGACAATGACGGGGGCACAATTGCATTATACGACAACCGAAAAAGAGCTTTTAGCTGTTGTCTATGCCTTTGAAAAATTTCGCCCCTATCTTGTCCTTTCTACTACCATTGTGTATACCGATCATTCCGCGCTGAAGTACTTGTTGACAAAACAAGATTCCAAACCTAGACTTCTTCGCTGGGTTTTGCTGCTCCAGGAATTTAAAATCAAAATTCGCGATAAAAAAGGAGCAGAAAACCTAGCCGCGGACCATCTTAGCAGACTTGAGGATCCTTACCAAGGGGATCATCCGAACAAAGAAATCAATGATTCTTTTCCCTTGGAGACCTTAATGTCTATACACTCGAAGCCGAATGAAACCCCGTGGTTTGCGGACTTTGCAAACTACTTAGCGGGTGGAATTCTCAAGGAAGGGTTGACGTCTCAACAAAAGAAGAAGTTTTTCACCGACATTAAGACTTACTTTTGGGACGACCCGTACCTATTCAAACAATGTGCCGACCTGATTATCCGCCGATGTGTTGACGGACCGGCAGCTTCGGAAATCCTTGATGCTTGCCACAAAGGACCCACCGGTGGTCACTTTGGTCCCAACTACACCGCCAAAAAAGTGTTTGATTCGGGATTTTATTGGCCCTCCATTTATCGTGACGCTCACGATATGGTTAAAAAATGTGATGCTTGCCAAAAACAAGGCAAGATCACACATAAAGACGAGATGCCTCAGAATTTCATTCAAGAGTGTGAAATTTTTGATGTTTGGGGTATCGACTTTATGGGGCCATTCCCTTCTTCTAAAGGAAACAAATACATCCTTGTAGCCGTTGACTACGTTTCAAAGTGGGTTGAAGCAAAAGCTTTACCTACTAATGACGCAAGGGTGGTTTGTAACTTTTTGAAAGCTCTATTCGCTAGATTCGGTGTGCCTCGCGCCATTAATAGTGATCGTGGGACTCATTTCTGCAATGACCAATTTGCTCGAGTCATGGCTAAGTACGGTGTAAATCATCGTCTTTCCACAGCCTACCACCCACAAACTAATGGCCAGGCTGAAATCTCCAACCGAGGCCTTAAGCGAATTCTTGAAAGAACTGTGGGAGAGCATCGTGCCGCATGGGCTGATAAACTCGATGATGCTTTGTGGGCTTTCCGTACTGCTTACAAGACCCCGATCGGCTGTACGCCTTATCGTCTTGTGTACGGGAAAGCGTGCCACCTCCCCATTGAGTTGGAGCACAAGGCTTACTGGGCCTTGAAGTGGGCTAATTTTGATATAAACAAAGCCGGTGACCTACGCAAGATCCAACTCAATGAGCTCAACGAACTCCGTAATGAGGCTTATGAAAATTCTTTAATCTATAAGGAAAGGACTAAGCTCATTCACGACTCTAAGATTAAAAACCGAGAGTTCCATGTTGGAGACAAAGTTTTACTTTTTAACTCTCGGTTGAAAATCTTTTCGGGCAAGCTCAAATCTCGTTGGTCCGGCCCATTCACCATTGCCCAAATTTTTCCTTATGGTACTCTCGAGCTCGCTCAACCTAATGGACCGAATTTTAAGGTGAATGGCCAACGAGTGAAGTTGTACTTTGGTGAGGACACCTCTCAGGAGGTGATTCCATCCCTCACCACGTTCCCCATGAACTAATTTTGGGTCGAGTCAGGCTCGTGACTCGGTTATCAAAAACAAGCGCTCCTCGGGAGGCAGCCCGAGTATCTATCCCTTTAACCCCCTAAGTGTAGGGGAGGACCTATTTTGGTCGTTTGTGTTTGTGTGGTGATGTGATTACAGGGATGAGTGCACTCTCGGAAACTTTGAAGAACCGTGCTCCCGTGTTATCCGAAATCCGGTTCTATCTCTCAACTATCGTGATTCAATTTTCTTCATATACACATTTGAAATTGATCACTTTAGTCGTCTCTTCCTTAACTTGAGTTAACCAACGTGCACAATGTCATAAGTGTAGGGGAGACTTTTCCCACATGCTTAATCATTGAGGACAATGTTTATCTTTAGTGTAGGGGGGACTTCTATCGAAGTTTTAAGTGGACTTTTCCATGAAAATGCCTTCATTTAACCGGAAAATCATATTTTTCAACATTTTTCAATTTTTTATTAACTTTGGCCATTTAGTTGTAACTTTTAAATTTTTATCGTTGCTTTCATATGTATATATCCCGCAATAAAGTCAAATATTAATAAGTGTGTAGCTAGTTTAGAAATCTTTGACATATTAGGCCCGTTGCGTTTATTTTGACTCAACCCGAATAGACTTATCCAAGTTTATTCTAGCTAGTATCCTTAACCATGTAGACCTTAATTGGTTTATTAGGCTAAGTGTCCACGAGTCTCATTACTTGAGATTTTAAATTGTGGAGGACGAGAAATGATAGAGTCAATTATAAGTCGGTATTCTTGCGCAAGCTCACTTGGTGTAATTATTTGCCTATTCTCCCATCACTTGCTAATAATTTATCTGCAATAAGTAAGGTCTTACGATTTGAAAAGTTACTTAGCTTCTAGCCCAAGATCGTTTAAAAGTTGCTCGGTAATGATAAGAGTTCATAGCCAAGGCATAACTTATGAAGCGGGGCGCGAAGATTGGCGAGTCCGAAAAGGCCCTAACAAGGCATGAGGATTCCATTTTATTGTTGAAGATCCAAAGTGATGTGAAAAGCATTATTCCTAAAGTCAATATTAAGGATCAAGACTCACGACGAAAAGCAATCAACTCCAAATAAGATCATGGAGAAGTCTATCCGAAAAGACCCTAACAAGGAATGAGGATAAATAGATCCAAGTCCGAAAAGGAGGCGGATCGTTGTATCTCAAAATCCCAATTAGAGATTGAAGAAATAATCATGAAGTCGTGGTCAACAAAGTTGGAGTACCCCTCAAAAGTCTCCAAGTGAAGAAACTCTATTATGATGAGAAGACCATTATCTCAAGAACGTCTCTCGAAGATATGAAGTATGAAGTACATGCCAAATATCGGCCCGAGAAAGGTCTCAAATCGTGAACCAAGTTATGCCAAGATATGAACTTTTTGATATCCCGAGAAGCAGTTTTAAAAGATTTTGTCCTTTAGCTAACTATTGATCAAATCGTCCTACTTTGCTTTCAGCCTAAATAAACTATCGAAATAAGTCCAAAAATGCATCTTCATGATCATTCTAAGACAAAAATAAAATATAAGAGATACACCTAGGAATAAGGGGGTTTAAGCATTTAATTAAGCCATGTGTGTAAGTGTTTGATTTACTAACTTATAATAACAATGATCTCGTTTTTAAGCTTAGTTTGGGGAACGTGAAACTTGAGGGTGATAAATCTTCGCAGCACCAAAGCCCTAATGTAAGTCATTGATTTCTTTGCAAGTTATTTCATCCTTTTGTTTATTTTAAAGTTTTAATTTCTCTTAGTATTTTAATTTTTGTTAAGTAATATTTGAATAAGGCCAAGGTTGATTAATTATGAGAAAAGTGTAAATTTGCTTTATCACTAAGCATTGCATGAGGGCATGGCAATGGTTAAGTGTAGGGGATTTGATAGGTGTGTAAACACCCATCCTTTTACCACTTAATTCTGGCTAAAACAAGACCAAAACACGTATTAAATATCATTTGTTTGGAATTATGCGTGGTTTTTGTGTTTATTGTGTTTTCAGAGCTAACCGGATGAATATTAAAGAAAACATGGGATTGCACGGGTTTTATCAAGGAAAAAGACTCAAGACGAAGTCTATTGTCCAAGAGATGCAAAAGATTTGAAGTCAATGGGCCTATTTGAAGATTTATCGAAGAAAAGGACCAAAGATGGAAGATTTACATATGTCGAAGAAACTCAAGTCTATTTAACGAAGAAATTAAAAGACGAGTTGAATTTAATCGACGTCAAATCCCGAATTAGAATCGAAAACGTCAACTTTTCTGAAAAGACGAGAAGACAAGAAGAAAGGGAGAAAGCCCACTCACCAACCAACCACT
Organism: Glebionis coronaria; assembly: GCA_025667525.1. Classification (NCBI taxonomy): domain Eukaryota; kingdom Viridiplantae; phylum Streptophyta; class Magnoliopsida; order Asterales; family Asteraceae; genus Glebionis; species Glebionis coronaria. The sequence continues at coordinate 833,647 of JANFOE010000136.1, forward strand.
AGCACTATATATAGATTTTTCCTTCACACAATTAGGGAGTTAGCTTTCATTTTCTTTTTCCCAGTTTCTTAGGATCGGTTCATCACCAACACCATTAGGGTGTTTGGTGATTTTTAATTTTCTTTCAATCTTTTAAGTGTTTTAATCATTACTCTTGTTACCTTTACATTAATCTTTCAATTCCATCTTTTCATTCATCTTGTTCTTCATCATCTTCTATTGCAAGTTCTTAAGTTTTCTATTTGATTCAAGTTTGATCTTAAAAAGTTGTTGATTTTGTGTTTTTATTGGTGGGATTTATTTCTTATGGTATTTAAATGATTATTGGTTGATTTGGTAAAACCTTTTTGAGTATTTTGCTTGATTTTGATTAAAACCCGTTTTCCCTGTTTTTACTCGTCTGCTACTGTTCTTCATTTCTTAACATTCCGAATAGTGCTTACTTTCCGAATAGACCATTTGATAATTTCCTTATTCGGAACATTTTAAACATTCCGAATGGTGTTGTTTTTCCGCATAGAAATATTTTTCCGAATAGGACTTTATTTTCCGCATAGGATAACATTCCGAGTAGGGCATTCATTCCGCATAAGCCATTATTCCAAATAAGTGTCACTTTCCGATTAGAACCTGTTTTTCCGCATAAGAGCATTTTTCCGAATAAGTCCATATTTTTCCGAGTAAGCAAATTTTATTCCGAATCACCAGTATTCCGCATAGACTTATTTTTTTTTCGCATAGAACAATATTCCGAATTGGGCCTTGTTTTCCGCATAGTCCTTTCTTTCCGAATAGTCCTTTCTTTCCGAATAGCATTCTTTTGCCGAATAGTCTGAATTTTTCGAATAGGGATTCATTGTTCCGAATAGCTCTTTTCTTCAGTAAGATCATTTCTCTGTTTTATCATTTAACCTTTTATATTTACTGCAAGTTTAATTTCATTACTTCATTTATCTTTTCAATAGAATAGAAAACCAAATTCACTTTTTGTCACCAAGAACAAGTCATTCCACTTTTAACTGAGATCAATTCGAGAGGATTCCGAGAATCGAACTTTCACCATAGAAAAACACATGTATCAAGGTCACACAAACATACAATTCATGTGACTAGTAGATGCATATAGTCACACAAAATACAATTGGCTTGACTTGACAAAGCATACAGTCACACTTATTACTACTATTGGTAACTCTTTGGTTAATTGTATGTGACAAACACAGAGCCATTAGCATAATTTGTGTTACTACATGTCATAAAAGGTCACACAAACATACCCTTCATGTGACTATTTGATGCATATAGTCACACAAAATACACTAATCACATAGTAAATGTCACACATATTGTATATTTATGTGACAAACTTATAAACAATAGTCACTCTTAAACAAAACTTGTGTAACTGTAGAGTGTTTAACGTCACACATATTCACTAAAACACCAAATATTGTACCTAGTTCGTCACACATTTTCGAGTATTGGTCACATTTTTTTGCTGGTTATCGTCACTTAGATCATATTGTGACCGTATGGTACCTACGGTCGCGGGACCTTTGGTCACAAAGGCTAAAAAAACCGCGTGTGACTGTAGGCCTACGGTAACTCTTTTTGAGTGTGGCGGATACCATTTTTTTACTAGTGTTAGTTAAAACCTTACTATTGCATTTATAAACGACATTGCAACAAGCAATATGTCTATAATCAAAAAGATTTAAAGGAACATCTGATTCAGGTAGAAGGGAGATAAGACTAGAATTCAACTCACTTAGAATTTCCCCGAAGAAAAGAACTCCTTAACAACACTACACACGTCCAGGCCAACAATATTCCAAACATTCTTAAAAAAGTTTGACGTGTACCCATCAGGACCAGCAGCTTTATCATCTTTAATACTGGACATCACATCTTTCACTTCATTATCAGTAACAGGTCTAACCATGAACACTGCCACAATCGGATCAAGTTTCTTAACAAATAACCCCTCACAGTCTTCCATTAGAAGAATATCCTCACTTTCTTGAAAAAAATTTGAAATGTGCTCCACAAACATTGAAGGAATATCATTACCATGGAAAGCTTTACCATCACCATCATAGACCACTACAATCCTCTTCTTATTCCACCTTCCTCTCAAAATACGATAAAAATAAGAAGAATTATGATCACCCTCCCTTAGCCATTCTATTTTAGTTTTTTGCTTCAACACCTTTTCTTCATCAATAAGAGCAACATTATAAGCCTTTGACCAGAAGAATTCATCATCTCTTAAACTAGCATCATGAGGACTCTTATCAAGACTCTTTTGAACATTGCTCTGCTCTCAAAATTTTAACCTTCTCGAAAACATTACCATTTTCCTTATTAAACCTTCTCATAAATTTCTTCATATTCTTCAACCGCTTAGCAAGAACAAACATATTAAACCCTTTTATATGAACAAACCAATTGTCCTTAACAGTGGCAAGAAAACCATCCTTATCAGCAAGGAAGTTCATAAATCTAAAGGATCTAGGTTTCAAAGGCCTAACTTCAGGAAACACAAGGACAACGGGACAATGATCCGAAGTCAAGAAAGGAAGGAAATTAGCATAACAATCCGATTTTTTTTTAATAAAACAGTCATTCCCCATGACCCTATCTAACTTCTTCAAAATACCACATTCTATATTTATTCTCTTTTTATTCCAAGTGTAATATAAACCAAAGCTGTTAACATTTTCCAGTTCCAGCATACTAACACACTCCTTAAAATCTTCCATACCATTATATCTAGCTTTAAAACAGCTAGAGCTTTCTTCAAAAGATAAAGATACATTAAAGTCTCCTAACAAAACCGATGGTAGAGACCCAATAGAAACACTATAGTCCATTAAATTCTTCCACAAGAGTTTCCGACTATTCTCTCTGTTTTCCCCATAAATAAAAGACACAAACAACTTAGCTTGGTTGTGTAGATGAACAATCTCAAAATGCATAACTTGGCCAAACTGAGAAATCAACTTAGCTCAAAAAACAAACGGATCTCAACCAACAGCAATCCTACATCCCTTCCTACTATTCACCGAGTTAGAAACCCAACTCCAACTACCAAAAACTTCATTACAAACAGAATTAACATACTTCTTCCTCAATTGAGTTTCAATAATAGCTAACATACTAATTCTATTCCTTTGGATTAAATTCTTAATTTCATTTTGTCTAAGGGTCGACTTCATGCCCTTGACATTCAAAACATCAAAATTACCTATAATTTAAAATTAGAATGATTGGAGGCAACCCCACCTTGCACATCAGCCATAGAAATATCATTAACATTCGTAATTTCATCTTGGGCAATAAACTCAACAGTAGCATTCCCACCATGCTCTACTTCATTATAATGCCCATTAATTCTATCGCTATCTATCCCTTCCTGATCACGGAAAAAATAATCCAGCATATCAGTAGACCATGATGCCTTAACTTCATAAGACAATGGTTGACCAGAAAGACTAAACATATCAACCACAGCTACATCTCTATCCCATTCCAGTTTACTAATTTTATCCACCTCCTTTCGCTGAGCTTGAGCAAAAAATTTGTTGAAGGCATCACTATTATTCCTACCTCCACACTCATTTACAACTCTACGCTTAGAACCACTTGTAGCATTTTCAATAATGTTCTCCTTCCCACTTACAATTTTATCATTTAGTTATCCTATAGTATTCTTAAGGACATCTTCAGACGAGACTGTGACAATCCGTCAATTTCTGGTTTATATTTTATTCTCAAATATTATTTAAAAACATTATTTTAATGTTATATTATGAACTCACTTATTTTTTAGAAGAAATTTGGATTTACGTCTTGAAGTAGCATCGACTACGTCTAAACCGGAGGATTCTACGTTACGTGCTTACGTTTACATACACCGTTTTGGTGACAGTCCGACATTTCAGGAAATAAATTTATCCGTGAATATTATTTTGGAATTTTAAATTTGTGTTGGTTCATAAACTCACAAATTTACGAGAAGAGATTATGACTTACGATTATAATTTAACGTCCTTTACGACTAAACCGGAAACCTTAGGATTACGTATTTACGTTTTTGAACTCCGTTTTTGATGAGATAATTTTTATTAGATTCGCTTTGTGCCGTTGATTCATAATTTATAAAAACGTTTTTCGTAAAACGACCCGAGGGCACGCAAATCGAGGAAACTAGAATCGAAGAATACCCGTAAATTAGTGGGATGGGACAAAACAAGTTTATCCCACCCCACTCAAAAGATATGGGCAAAAGAGGACACCACATCATAAGATGGCACCCTTTTAGCTAGAAAGCTAACACATGTTAGCATAAGCTTAACATGTAAGGTAACTTAGCACAAAACCACCAAAACCACTTCATTCATACCATTTACACTTAGCAACTCATCCAAACCACTCACCAAACTCTCTCATCTCTCTCTACTTCGTCCAACAATCATCAACAACAACCCTTATTTGATCTATTTTAGCCATAACATCATGTGTTACTCATACACATGATGATGCTACTTTGAAACTTTGAAGATTGGAGGTGATTCTATGTAACACCCCCAATCTCACATGGCAGCGGAATATCAACATTGGGCGTTACTTCATATCACATCACACACAGTCATAGAAAACGACCTCAAAAGAGACGTTTTATAAAATAAACCATTCGATAATATTATTAAATCATAGTTTTAACTGAAATAGGTCCCAACAACTCATACAAACCTTAATAAAAAAATGAAGATTTGTCAAATGTATCAAATGGAAATTGTTTATTTTGCCTGTACTTTATCCCACGCGGCTCCATGCTCCAACTGCTCTTAAACCTATACACCTGAGAATACATGCTAAAATGTCAACACAACGGTTGAGTGAATTCATAGGTTTTTAACTAAACAATAATGGGGTTTTAAATCAACCATAGAGATTTTGAACACCAGAATCTCATCCATTGGCGATATTGTAACACATACAATATCAATATTCCACACTATTACGCTAAGCTCATGACACCGATGCCTTAATCAATAAATTTGCCCTAGTCAGGTATCTCGCCAAATACCCCATACTTCACGTACAACACACCCGACTGAGTCTCCAACTCACAGGTGCGACCTGCCCGGGTGGGGGTCATCATTCCCAATGGATCCATTCGTCTGTACGAGCGCCTACCCATCATAGGTAGTTAACGGTTCATGATTTATAGGGACTTCCACTGGCAATAAGCAAATTAGCCTTACTAATAGTGGCTCATTACCTATACAATCAACGCTTGTGTTCATTTTTCCAAAAGCATTCAATCAAACGTCTTTACATTTATTTACAACAGCTTGTATTCGTTCAAAGCATATATTCCAACAACGAATGTTTATTCACAATCATGGATCCTTTCAAAAGCATATATATAAACACGTATGCTTATTTACTAAGAGCATGTATTCCCCCTCGCGGGCTTATAAAAACATATAAAGCAGTAAAAGCGAGGCTATGAACTCACCTGATATAGCTATTACATGTAGATCAAGGAACAAACATCCAATAGTCGATACACAACTTCACGAGATATCAATCGCTCATTGATCGAGAACCAGATGCCCAACGGTCGACATATGACCGAGCGAGACCTAACATGACGAGACTCGTCTTAGGCCCGAGACTATACATAAGTCAAACACATATGTAAATAGTTCACCTTAGTAGGTTTGGACATTGCATAAGTTTTATAAAAAATTTCATAAGACTTTGATAACAATCTATCATGTATTCATTTTGACCTTTAAGCCCATTAAAGCCCATTACAAGTTATCATAACTTTAGTCCATTTCGATCTCAGTATTAAACTCTAAACATGTTATAAATATCAGGCCCAATAATGACCTAATAGCCATTATAAGTGTATGTTGGGCTTTTGCGACCCAAGTCCACTTTATATGCATTACGGGTCTAAAACGCCTCAAACGGCATCAACTTAATATCTTGCGTTGGTCGGGTCTCGGGTTCTCAAAGTATCAAAATATAAATGACTTTATAATTCTAGACAAGTGGGTTCTACCATTTCGGTTTTTATAAAAATCAACACGTTTTACGTTAATTTAATATAGTCCAATTCTTACAATTTTTCCGGCATGCCTCGTAGATTAGATCGTTTCTCCTAAACCATAAGTCACCAAGGTGAGTTCTTTATATCACAATTATCCTTAACTAATGTACTTTACTGATATAAAGTTATATTAATCATAACTTATGTTTAACATAGATTAATGACCCGTTTCATACTTAGAAGTGTTGGCTGTCATTAGCGGCCAACCTGGTTTCGACCGTTTCGGCCGTCATTTTCAAACCGTAATGAATTGATAAACTATCCAACTTATTCTAGTTTTTTATGAATTTATCTACAACCCATAGTTTTACCTTTTCCACTGTTTATGAGTTCTTATAGGAGTTTTCAGTCCGTTTACACAACATGTTCAGATTTTACACTTTTTATCGTTTCAGCCATATCTAATTCATCGGGTATCGTCACCAGACGAGTTACCCGGCAAAATCACCATAAAACATAGACCTATGTCCTTATATGTTTATCTAATACTCGATACCTACTGATGATGTACAAATACACGTTTTGCATCTGAGCTAGATTTAGAAATCCAAATCAAAACGTGGAGCTTGTTTTACTTGCACTTTTGTGTTACAAATTCATATACAATGTCCAACATCTTAAATAAACTATTAAAATCATCAATATTAATAGCAAAATGATAATTACATAATAGTATTTAAAAAAATAAAATGTTAATATTTAAATAAATACACAAGAACAATGAAATAGAAAAATAATCTTACAATGGAAAAGATAAAATTACAAGAGCAACGATCAAGATTAGGCCTTCCAAATCAACAGCCAAGAGTATATAAATCAACCACTCAAAGACCAATAATTGTAGAACCTTATAAACCTCTTTAAAAATCAGCCCCTACTCAAAGAATATGATGAGATTTGATGGTCTTTTGATTGAAGAACAACCCAAAATAATCACTAGAAACTATAAAGCTTCATGTGTATCAAATAATAACTAGTAATTCATTAATATTTGGTGGATTTTCTTTTGGATTGAATAAATTTCGGCTGGAGGTGAACAAAACAAGATAATAGGTGTGTTTTGAGTTAGAAAAATGAATGTGTAAAGCGGTGGTGATGATATCCAAGTATACATACATGTAATTTAGTTTAGACATATGCCCCATTAATAAAATGAAGCATACGACATATTGACACCTCAAAAGTGTGCGTGTCATAGATTGGGATGAGATTTATATATTAATTCTTGTCTCATAATTTGGAAAAGCGGGTATTATCGAGATCCGATATTTTTGACGTTACGCGATTTGGAAGATACGCGTTAGACACGAAAAATAATTGCTCAATATAAAATAAAAACATCGACATTCGTAGAACATTAATATTTCGATAATTAAATGAGGACTTATAATTTAAAATAATTTAACGCTTCGTATAAACAAATGACGCCTAAAGGCTTAATGTAATTCACTAAAAAAGCTCGTAAAACGAGAACTTTGAACGACGATAATAAAAATATTTCTATGTCATAATGAGGATATTTACAGTCGATGACGGACATAGACTTTACCGCTAAATAATAAATGACACGTACTCGATACGTTAAATTTCAAACCATGTCGGCTAGTCAATAATTAAATATTATTCGTAGAGACAAACATGATAAATAAAAGTCGATTATTAAATATTCGTCCCTAATATTAGAAATGGTATTAGAACTCGGTCTAAATGTTGATTTTAAAGTTCGGGTTACTACATTATCTACCCCTTTAGGAAGCGATGTCCCAGCGCTTAATTCGTCTTAATAGTCTTTGGTTTAATGGTGAAGACGTGAGGAATACACAAGCCATCGCCGAGGTTGCTAACGAATGTTAAATGAACAAAATTCAAAGCAACGAGTATACATAACAGCCATGAATGAACGTTTTAAATGTAGCTTTAACCCTTATAAGTAAAGAATAATACATAACTCGAAGAATAAGCCATTCGAAGCGAAAACTTAACAAGTTGTGAATTTTTAGAAGTGCTTCAAGGTAAATTACTACTAGCTTATCAAACATGTGGCAGTCGATATAACTTCGAAAAAAGTCCAAATGACAAGTGATGAGTCAAAAGAAGTGGGCGCATTTGGAAAATATCCAATGCGACAGTCAATTCAAAACAATCGGTGATCACGTCGATCAAATTAAAACACATATCGTCCACCGGTCTAAAAAAACAATTACGTCGTAAAAGAAAATCGCATGGATCACACATAAGTCCATCGAAACGTTACAAAATGATCAAGACGAGGTAATTAGTACTAGTCATACAAAATCACCTAATTGCATGATCTCAAACAAGCAAACTTATTTCGTCAAAAGCGAATTCATCGACCCGGAAATCGTTCGAAATATACATTACTCGTTCGGAGGAACTATGATCAAAATCAAATACAAAAGCCATCATTAGGCACATATAATAACATTACGACATGCTTGCAAAATAGCCAAGCCATGCCAAATAAAAAAAATTAAATCAAGTTAAATCATGCTTGCTAAGTAGCCAAGCCATGATAAACAATAATATTTGTTAAGGAAAGTTTGCAAGTTAAAGGATGTTCACGATCTTAATTGCATAGATGCATATCGAACAATATTTTTGTCATCAAAGGGTGCTCACACACGGATCCATTCCCAACATATTTTCTCGTTACGTTTGAAAAATTTTCGATGAACCATCCATAATAACAAGAAAGAATCTCAAGATCTTTTCATTCACGATGAGTTGTGTTGATAACTTAATCCTCAGTCAATCCACAAGTACACAATTATTGTCGATTAAACAAGTCATCTGTTCTCGGAACAGGTAATGGTTCTTAACGATTAGCTTATAATGCTCGCGATAGTTAGGACATATTAGAAATGATCCATATAAACAAATTATAGCTCGAGAGAAGACTATCGGGTTACTCGTACATAGAATATAATCAATAATAACCATAATGACGAAGTAAATGAACGATCCGTACCAACGAAACACAAATCAAAGGAAATACGTTTGTATACAAAATAATCACAAACCAAGTCGGGCACACTTAAGCCCACTCATTTATAAATCTCTGTTTACATCCAAAGGCGTCCCAATCCATGTAAACAAGAATTATAAATTTATGGTTCGGGAACTTATAACTTTCTTGTTCAAATCAAAAGGCGTTCCAATTTATTTCAACAAGACGATTATAAATCATCCTACTCAGTAATACCGTCACAAAACACGATATCATAACAAAATTAAATGCCAAGAAAAGTACATGGTGTCAAACTTACTCCATGATTTCTATATTCAAACGTCCCATACCATTTGAATAAAGAAACCATCGACAATCTAAGGTCCAGTGGTTTAAAACTTTCTTATTCAAATGTCCCAATCCATTTCAATAAGAGAACCTTAAACGACACATAGTTGGGCGATTTAAAATCTCTATATTTAAACGTCCCATTCCATTTAAATACAAGGTATTAAGTTGCTCAACTAATGGCTACTATGAGCATATCTTTGTTGTACCCAAATTATATATAGTTGCTTTGGGTATATATATTTTAGGTCCAACACAGGCATCCTCCTTTTCGTCAATAAACGTAATCATACACAATCAAATTAAATGTTACATTACGTCGAAGATGTCTGTTGGAAGAAATGATTCTTCAAAATCATGAGTAATGGAAATATGAATATTACATTAATCAATTACGTTCGAAAGGAGATGTCCTAAAATGGCACATCACGATGCGATGGCAACAATCAAGCTCAAATTAGCCGATATGCAATAGATAACAAAAAAAATATATACGTACCCGAAGTAACAAACGAGTTTCATACTCGTATTCAGATAATAAATTAATTATCGAGATCGGTGATTGGCGGTGAGGCTAAATTCTATAGAAAACCGCATAATAAAATGTACGATAATTAGGCAAGGAGCATTTCTTCACGCGCAATGCCTTTAAATACCATAGTATGTACCTACATATACATACAATCATTCCTATATACACATAGGATCACACAATCAAAACCAAACATTGGTTTCTAGGAGCCATGAGCGCGCGGATACTTTGTAAGGCAATAAAACAATTTTACGAAAGAGTAGTTATAGTCTAGGTTGTAAAAATGACCTAGTTCGCTATAACTAGTGCTCTGATACCAATCTGTAACACCCCCAATTTCACATGGCAGCGGAATATCAACATTGGGCGTTACTTCATAGCACATCACACACAGTCATAAAAAACGACCTCAAAAGAGACGTTTTATAAAATAAACCATTCGATAATATTATTAAATCATAGTTTTAACTGAAATAGGTCCCAACAACTCATACAAACCTTAATAAAAAAATGAAGATTTGTCAAATGTATCAAATGGAAATTGTTTATTTTGCCTGTACTTTATCCCACGCGGCTTCATGCTCCAACTGCTCTTAAACCTATACACCTGAGAATACATGCTAAAATGTCAACACAACGGTTGAGTGAATTCATAGGTTTTTAACTAAACAATAATGGGGTTTTAAATCAACCATAGAGATTTTGAACACCAGAATCTCATCCATTGGCGATATTGTAACACATACAATATCAATATTCCACACTATTACGCTAAGCTCATGACACCGATGCCTTAATCAATAAATTTGCCCTAGTCAGGTATCTCGCCAAATACCCCATACTTCACGTACAACACACCCGACTGAGTCTCCAACTCACAGGTGCGACCTGCCCGGGTGGGGGTCATCATTCCCAATGGATCCATTTGTCTGTACGAGCGCCTACCCATCATAGGTAGTTAACGGTTCACGATTTATAGGGACTTTCACTGGCAATAAGCAAATTAGCCTTACTAATAGTGGCTCATTACCTATACAATCAACGCTTGTGTTCATTTTTCCAAAAGCATTCAATCAAACGTCTTTACATTTATTTACAACAGCTTGTATTCGTTCAAAGCATATATTCCAACAACGAATGTTTATTCACAATCATGGATCCTTTCAAAAGCATATATATAAACACGTATGCTTATTTACCAAGAGCATGTATTCCCCCTCGCAGGCTTATAAAAACATATAAAGCAGTAAAAGCGAGGCTATGAACTCACCTGATATAGCTATTACATGTAGATCAAGGAACAAACATCCAATAGTCGATACACAACTTCACGAGATATCAATCGCTCATTGATCGAGAACCAGATGCCCAACGGTCGACATATGACCGAGCGAGACCTAACATGACGAGACTCGTCTTAGGCCCGAGACTATACATAAGTCAAACACATATGTAAATAGTTCACCTTAGTAGGTTTGGACATTGCATAAGTTTTATAAAACTTTTCATAAGACTTTGATAACAATCTATCATGTATTCATTTTGACCTTTAAGCCCATTAAAGCCCATTACAAGTTATCATAACTTTAGTCCATTTCGATCTCAGTATTAAACTCTAAACATGTTATAAATATCAGGCCCAATAATGACCTAATAGCCATTATAAGTGTATGTTGGGCTTTTGCGATCCAAGTCCACTTTATATGCATTACGGGTCTAAAACGCCTCAAACGGCATCAACTTAATATCTTGCGTTGGTCGGGTCTCGGGTTCTCAAAGTATCAAAATATAAATGACTTTATAATTCTAGACAAGTGGGTTCTACCATTTCGGTTTTTATAAAAATCAACACGTTTTACGTTAATTTAATATAGTCCAATTCTTACAATTTTCCCGGCATGCCTCGTAGATTAGATCGTTTCTCCTAAACCATAAGTCACCAAGGTGAGTTCTTTATATCACAATTATCCTCAACTAATGTACTTTACTGATATAAAGTTATATTAATCATAACTTATGTTTAACATAGATTAATGACCCGTTTCATACTTAGAAGTGTTGGCTGTCATTAGCGGCCAACCTGGTTTCGACCGTTTCGGCCGTCATTTTCAAACCGTAATGAATTGATAAACTATCCAGCTTATTCTAGTTGTTTATGAATTTATCTACAACCCATAGTTTTACCTTTTCCACTGTTTATGAGTTCTTATAGGAGTTTTCAGTCCGTTTACACAACATGTTCAGATTTTACACTTTTTATCGTTTCGGCCATATCTAATTCATCGGGTATCGTCACCAGACGAGTTACCCGGCAAAATTGTTGGGTCAAAAAGTTGATGTGGCAGAAACTCAAAATCGAAGAAAATATCAAGTAATATGTTCAAGCGTTGACAAGAGCAATCTGGGCGTTGACAAGAGCAATTCAGGCGTTGACAGAAAGTCAACAAAAGTCAAACGCAGTCAAAAAGTCAAACGCTGATGGATATTGAAGATTTGATGGAGAATTCTATTTAGGGAATATATTGAGTATATTATTTATGATATACACAATATATAGTTTATCTAAATAGAATATTTAGATGTTTATTTGATTTGATCTCTTGTAGATTCTGTTCCTTCCACTATAAAAGGAACAAGAGTCTTAGGTTTTATTCACAATTCATTCACAATGTAAACCTAAAGTGTGTGTCGACTAGGTGTGGGATTCAATGTACACACACCTAGTGATTGTTGATTATTAATATAATTAGCAATCCATTTGTTTTAATTCGTGTTCTTTGTGTCCAAACACCTTGTTATGATCATTGTTCTTATTCCGCTATGTTATCATATGAATGATGATCAACCTAGATATAATGGTTCATAACCATTGAGTCTAACGATCAATGGACTCCACAATTGGTATCAGAGCCTAAGGCTCTTGATATCTAGGTCCGACGAGGTGTTCGTGTATCGTGAAGAAGAAAAATTCGTATCGAGTTTTTCTGGACGTTTTTGTGTGCGCAGCAGTATTCAGAAGGTCATAACTTTTGATTGAACCGTTGGATCGTCACGAAATTTTATATGTGTGTTCTACATACATAGATCTAAACATCCACTGGAGGGATTGTCGAGATTTATCCCCAGGCAAAAGTTATTAAGCGTCGAAGTTGGCTGATGGTTGATTTTCAGTTTTCTGCTTTTACATAAAATCATGAACTAGGGTTCCTCAAACCCTAGATCTACTTAAAAGCAGGAAGAATTGCAGTTTGTGGCTGTTATGATTCAAGGTAACACTTGATCTAAGGTTTATTTACAAACCCTAATTAGGGTTTCGGTGCTCAAAGTTTTAAAATCCTAGATCGAGGCTTGTATTGTAGCAGCATCTTGTGATTCATGATACATGAAGTAAAAAGGAGCTGATTGTGACGTGATATAAAGATGTGAGGCAGTGAATATGGCTCGATTTTATTTACTGGTCCAATTGGTGTTCCTATGATGCAAGCGAATCTGATTGGTGAAAATAGATGTGTTCACACGAATGTTTCATGAAGAGTTTTTGTTCACATGATGTAAGCGTCTCTATTGGTGGAACAATTTTGTTTCACACGATTATATAGCCTTGCGTTCACACGATTGTAGTTTGGTGTGCAATGACGTAACTTCAATTGTGTTCACACGGTGCATCAATTTTGATTGGTCTAAATCTTTTGCATTCACACGATTGAAAGTTTCTAATTGATGGAGGTAATCCTCTACATGCTGGTATATGGTAACTCACGTAGGGAGTCAATCATTCAAATCTGATTGGTTATTCATGTGTGTATTCACATGGTGCTACTGATTTGATTGGAGGAAATCATATACTATATTCAGTGTTGATTTAATTAAAGTAACGTGAGGATATACTTTGTTTCATAAATAGCATCAGTGTTTGATGTAAACGCTGACAAGCATAAGAGTGGACGCTGACAAGATTTAAGGTTGGTGCTGACGTTTGTTATTTAGGCGCTGACAGGAAGGATTTTGACGCTGACAGAATAAGTCAACACTGATAGGTTGACAGTGTCGTCCGATATATAAACTTCAACGCTGATAGGTATTGTCTGATATTGGACAATACATCTGCCAAAGATATTGGGCAGAAGAGGATATTGGACAACACACTGATTGCTGCTGTTTGAGAAAATTAGTACGTTTTGAGCACACAAAAAGGAGGATTATACACACGAAGGTACATGGAATCTCCGTTTTAATATAGAATATCATGATGATATTAAAGGCTCGGATATTTTGAAAGGGATTAATGATTTTTAAGTAAGTTAGAAACCATTCATGAAGAATTTTATTGGAGTATGTAATCGGGATAGCCTTGTGAAAGAGTTATTCGTTAACATCTTTTACATATGAAGATATTGACTTGTCATGAAGAGGTGTTAGCTTAAGGGAAAGAATTCTTATGGTAAGTTTGATGATTGAAGAAGATTTTCGCGAGTTTGTGTTCTATCATATCTTAAAGTCATGCACTTCCAGCCACTGACTTTTAAGGTAACTTGTTTATGCTTACATGGTTACTGATGAAGTGATACAAGATCTAGGAATATGTGATTTTTCTTATGGTTCTCTATGCACATATTTTCTATCACTTGAAGGAGTTACATTATCGTGCTCAGTGTCTCACAAAGGATGAGGATTTTTGTATCAGCTACACACTTCATCACATTCTACAAGATATGGAACATAGGTTTGGGTTACTCTACTTCTACATCAAGAATACTTTATTTATTTTTCTTCAGGATCATTACACAGAGCCTACATATGGAGAATCTTCAACATTGCAACATTGTTTACTTCCTTGTTGATGTGACAAAAAGGGGAAGAAAATACATGCTACACTTGAGGGGAAGCAATTTGAAGATCATGTACAACTTACAAGAGATACACATAGAGTTTTGCCGACATCAACTAGGGGAAGATTGTTGGGTCAAAAAGTTGATGTGGCAGAAACTCAAAATCGAAGAAAATATCAAGTAATATGTTCAAGCGTTGACAAGAGCAATCTGGGCGTTGACAAGAGCAATTCAGGCGTTGACAGAAAGTCAACAAAAGTCAAACGCAGTCAAAAAGTCAAACGCTGATGGATATTGAAGATTTGATGGAGAATTCTATTTAGGGAATATATTGAGTATATTATTTATGATATACACAATATATAGTTTATCTAAATAGAATATTTAGATGTTTATTTGATTTGATCTCTTGTAGATTCTGTTCCTTCCACTATAAAAGGAACAAGAGTCTTAGGTTTTATTCACAATTCATTCACAATGTAAACCTAAAGTGTGTGTCGACTAGGTGTGGGATTCAATGTACACACACCTAGTGATTTTGATTATTAATATAATTAGCAATCCATTTGTTTTAATTCGTGTTCTTTGTGTCCAAACACCTTGTTATGATCATTGTTCTTATTCCGCTATGTTATCATATGAATGATGATCAACCTAGATATAATGGTTCATAACCATTGAGTCTAACGATCAATGGACTCCACAAAAATCACCATAAAACATAGACCTATGTCCTTATATGTTTATCTAATACTCAATACCTACTGATGATGTACAAATACACGTTTTGCATCTGAGCTGGATTTAAAAATCCAAATCAAAACGAGGGGCTTGTTTTACTTGCACTTTTGTGTTACAAATTCATATACAATGTCCAACATCTTAAATAAACTATTAAAATCATCAATATTAATAGCAAAATGATAATTACATAATAGTATTTAAAAAAATAAAATGTTAATATTTAAATAAATACACAAGAACAATGAAATAGAAAAATAATCTTACAATGGAAAAGATAAAATTACAAGAGCAACGATCAAGATTAGGCCTTCCAAATCAACAGCCAAGAGTATATAAATCAACCACTCAAAGACCAATAATTGTAGAACCTTATAAACCTCTTTAAAAATCAGCCCCTACTCAAAGAATATGATGAGATTTGATGGTCTTTTGATTGAAGAACAACCCAAAATAATCACTAGAAACTATAAAGCTTCATGTGTATCAAATAATAACTAGTAATTCATTAATATTTGGTGGATTTTCTTTTGGATTGAATAAATTTCGGCTGGAGGTGAACAAAACAAGATAATAGGTGTGTTTTGAGTTAGAAAAATGAATGTGTAAAGCGGTGGTGATGATATCCAAGTATACATACATGTAATTTAGTTTAGACATATGCCCCATTAATAAAATGAAGCATACGACATATTGACACCTCAAAAGTGTGAGTGTCATAGATTGGGATGAGATTTATATATTAATTCTTGTCCCATAATTTGGAAAAGCGGGTATTATCGAGATCCGATATTTTTGACGTTACGCGATTTGGAAGATACGCGTTAGACACGAAAAATAAATGCTCAATATAAAATAAAAACATCGACATTCGTAGAACATTAATATTTCGATAATTAAATGAGGACTTATAATTTAAAATAATTTAACGCTTCGTATAAACAAATGACGCCTAAAGGCTTAATGTAATTCACTAAAAAAGCTCGTCGTAAAACGAGAACTTTGAACGACGATAATAAAAATATTTCTATGTCATAATGAGGATATTTATAGTCGATGACGGACATAGACTTTACCGCTAAATAATAAATGACACGTATTCGATACGTTAAATCTCAAACCATGTCGGCTAGTCAATAATTAAATATTATTCGTAGAGACAAACATGATAAATAAAAGTCGATTATTAAATATTCGTCCCTAATATTAGAAATGGTATTAGAACTCGGTCTAAATGTTGATTTTAAAGTTCGGGTTACTACATTATCTACCCCTTTAGGAAGCGATGTCCCAGCGCTTAATTCGTCTTAATAGTCTTTGGTTTAATGGTGAAGACGTGAGGAATACACAAGCCATCGCCGAGGTTGCTAACGAATGTTAAATGAACAAAATTCAAAGCAACGAGTATACATAACAGCCATGAATGAACGTTTTAAATGTAGCTTTAACCCTTATAAGTAAAGAATAATACATAACTCGAAGAATAAGCCATTCGAAGCGAAAACTTAACAAGTTGTGAATTTTTAGAAGTGCTTCAAGGTAAATTACTACTAGCTTATCAAACATGTGGCAGTCGATATAACTTCGAAAAAAGTCCAAATGACAAGTGATGAGTCAAAAGAAGTGGGCGCATTTGGAAAATATCCAATGCGACAGTCAATTCAAAACAATCGGTGATCACGTCGATCAAATTAAAACACATATCGTCCACCGGTCTAAAAAAACAATTACGCCGTAAAAGAAAATCGCATGGATCCCACATAAGTCCATCGAAACGTTACAAAATGATCAAGACGAGGTAATTAGTACTAGTCATACGAAGTCACCTAATTGCATGATCTCAAACAAGCAAACTTATTTCGTCAAAAGCGAATTCATCGACCCGGAAATCGTTCGAAATATACATTACTCGTTCGGAGGAACTATGATCAAAATCAAATACAAAAGCCATCATTAGGAACATATAATAACATTACGACATGCTTGCAAAATAGCCAAGCCATGCCAAATAAAAAAATTCAATCAAGTTAAATCATGCTTGCTAAGTAGCCAAGCCATGATAAACAATAATATTTGTTAAGGAAAGTTTGCAAGTTAAAGGCTGTTCACGATCTTATTTTCATAGATGCATATCGAACAATATTTTTGTCATCAAAGGGTGCTCACACACGGATCCATTCCCAACATATTTTCTCGTTACGTTTGAAAAATTTTCGATGAACCATCCATAATAACAAGAAAGAATCTCACGATCTTTTCATTCACGATGAGTTGTGTTGATAACTTAATCCTCAGTCAATCCACAAGTACACAACTATTGTCGATTAAACCAGACATCTGTTCTCAGAACAGGTAATGGTTCTTAACGATTAGCTTATAATGCTCGCGATAGTTAGGACATATTAGAAATGATCCATATAAACAAATTATAGCTCGAGAGAAGACTACCGGGTTACTCGTACATAGAATATAATCAATAATAACCATAATGACGAAGTTAATGAACGATCCGTACCAACGAAACACAAATCAAAGGAAATACGTTTGTATACAAAATAATCACAAACCAAGTCGGGCACACTTAAGCCCACTTATTTATAAATCTCTGTTTACATCCAAAGGCGTCCCAATCTATGTAAACAAGAATTATAAATTTATGGTTCGGGAACTTATAACTTTCTTGTTCAAATAAAAAGGCGTCCCAATTTATTTCAACAAGACGATTATAAATCATCCTACTCAGTAATACCGTCACAAAACACGATATCATAACAAAATTGAATGCCAAGAAAAGTACAGGGTGTCAAACTTACTCCATGATTTTTATATTCAAACGTCCCATACCATTTGAATAAAGAAACCATCGACAATCTAAGGTCCAGTGGTTTAAAACTTTCTTATTCAAATGTCCCAATCCATTTCAATAAGAGAACCTTAAACGACACATAGTTGGGCGATTTAAAATCTCTATATTTAAACGTCCCATTCCATTTAAATACAAGGTATTAAGTTGCTCAACTAATGGCTACTATGAGCATATCTTTGTTGTACCCAAATTATATATAGTTGCTTTGGGTATATATATATTTTAGGTCCAACACAGGCATCCTCCTTTTCGTCAATAAACGTAATCATACACAATCAAATTAAATGTTACATTACGTCGAAGATGTCTGTTGGAAGAAATGATTCTTCAAAATCATAAAGAGTAATGGAAATATGAATATTACATTAATCAATTACGTTTCGAAAGGAGATGTCCTAAAATGGCACATCACGATGCGATGGCAACAATCAAGCTCAAATTAGCCGATATGCAATAGATAACAAAAAAATATATACGTACCCGAAGTAACAAACGAGTTTCATACTCGTATTCAGATAATAAATTAATTATCGAGATCGGTGATTGGCGGTGAAGCTAAATTCTATAGAAAACCGCATAATAAAATGTACGATAATTAGGCAAGGAGCATTTCTTCACGCGCAATGCCTTTAAATACCATAGTATGTACCTACATATACATACAATCATTCCTATATACACATAGGATCACACAATCAAAACCAAGCATTGGTTTCTAGGAGCCATGAGCGCGCGGATACTTTGTAAGGCAATAAAACAATTTTATGAGAGAGCAGTTATAGTCTAGGTTGTAAAAATGACCTAGTTCGCTATAACTAGTGCTCTGATACCAATCTGTAACACCCCCAATTACACATGGCAGCGGAATATCAACATTGGGCGTTACTTCATAGCACATCACACACAGTCATAGAAAACGACCTCAAAAGAGACGTTTTATAAAATAAACCATTCGATAATATTATTAAATCATAGTTTTAACTGAAATAGGTCCCAACAACTCATACAAACCTTAATAGAAAAATGAAGATTTGTCAAATGTATCAAATGGAAATTGTTTATTTTGCCTGTACTTTATCCCACCGGCTCCATGCTCCAACTGCTCTTAAACCTATACACCTGAGAATACATGCTAAAATGTCAACACAACGGTTGAGTGAATTCATAGGTTTTTAACTAAACAATAATGGGGTTTTAAATCAACCATAGAGATTTTGAACACCAGAATCTCATCCATTGGCGATATTGTAACACATACAATATCAATATTCCACACTATTACGCTAAGCTCATGACAACGATGCCTTAATCAATAAATTTGCCCTAGTCAGGTATCTCGCCAAATACCCCATACTTCACGTACAACACACCCGACTGAGTCTCCAACTCACAGGTGCGACCTGCCCGGGTGGGGGTCATCATTCCCAATAGATCCATTCGTCTGTACGAGCGCCTACCCATCATAGGTAGTTAACGGTTCACGATTTATAGGGACTTTCACTGGCAATAAGCAAATTAGCCTTACTAATAGTGGCTCATTACCTATACAATCAACGCTTGTGTTCATTTTTCCAAAAGCATTCAATCAAACGTCTTTACATTTATTTACAACAGCTTGTATTCGTTCAAAGCATATATTCCAACAACGAATGTTTATTCACAATCATGGATCCTTTCAAAAGCATATATATAAACACGTATGCTTATTTACCAAGAGCATGTATTCCCCCTCGCGGGCTTATAAAAACATATAAAGCAGTAAAAGAGAGGCTATGAACTCACCTGATATAGCTATTACATGTAGATCAAGGAACAAACATCCAATAGTCGATACACAACTTCACGAGATATCAATCGCTCATTGATCGAGAACCAGATGCCCAACGGTCGACATATGACCGAGCGAGACCTAACATGACGAGACTCGTCTTAGGCCCGAGACTATACATAAGTCAAACACATATGTAAATAGTTCACCTTAGTAGGTTTGGACATTGCATAAGTTTTATAAAACTTTTCATAAGACTTTGATAACAATCTATCATGTATTCATTTTGACCTTTAAGCCCATTAAAGCCCATTACAAGTTATCATAACTTTAGTCCATTTCGATCTCAGTATTAAACTCTAAACATGTTATAAATATCAGGCCCAATAATGACCTAATAGCCATTATAAGTGTATGTTGGGCTTTTGCAACCCAAGTCCACTTTATATGCATTACGGGTCTAAAACGCCTCAAACGGCATCAACTTAATATCTTGCGTTGGTCGGGTCTCGGGTTCTCAAAGTATCAAAATATAAATGACTTTATAATTCTAGACAAGTGGGTTCTACCATTTCGGTTTTTATAAAAATCAACACGTTTTACGTTAATTTAATATAGTCCAATTCTTACAATTTTCCCGGCATGCCTCGTAGATTAGATCGTTTCTCCTAAACCATAGTCACCAAGGTGAGTTCTTTATATCACAATTATCCTTAACTAATGTACTTTACTGATATAAAGTTATATTAATCATAACTTATGTTTAACATAGATTAATGACCCGTTTCATACTTAGAAGTGTTGGCTGTCATTAGCGGCCAACCTGGTTTCGACCGTTTCGGCCGTCAATTTCAAACCATAATGAATTGATAAACTATCCAACTTATTCTAGTTGTTTATGAATTTATCTACAACCCATAGTTTTACCTTTTCCACTGTTTATGAGTTCTTATAGGAGTTTTCAGTCCGTTTACACAACATGTTCAGATTTTACACTTTTTATCGTTTCAGCCATATCTAATTCATCGGGTATCGTCACCAGACGAGTTACCCGGCAAAATCACCATAAAACATAGACCTATGTCCTTATATGTTTATCTAATACTCAATACCTACTGATGATGTACAAATACACGTTTTGCATCTGAGCTAGATTTAGAAATCCAAATCAAAACGTGGGGCTTGTTTTACTTGCACTTTTGTGTTACAAATTCATATACAATGTCCAACATCTTAAATAAACTATTAAAATCATCAATATTAATAGCAAAACGATAATTACATAATAGTATTTAAAAAAATAAAATGTTAATATTTAAATAAATACACAAGAACAATGAAATAGAAAAATAATCTTACAATGGAAAAGATAAAATTACAAGAGCAACGATCAAGATTAGGCCTTCCAAATCAACAGCCAAGAGTATATAAATCAACCACTCAAAGACCAATAATTGTAGAACCTTATAAACCTCTTTAAAAATCAGCCCCTACTCAAAGAATATGATGAGATTTGATGGTCTTTTGATTGAAGAACAACCCAAAATAATCACTAGAAACTATAAAGCTTCATGTGTATCAAATAATAACTAGTAATTCATTAATATTTGGTGGATTTTCTTTTGGATTGAATAAATTTCGGCTGGAGGTGAACAAAACAATATAATAGGTGTGTTTTGAGTTAGAAAAATGAATGTGTAAAGCGGTGGTGATGATATCCAAGTATACATACATGTAATTTAGTTTAGACATATGCCCCATTAATAAAATGAAGCATACGACATATTGACACCTCAAAAGTGTGTGTGTCATAGATTGGGATGAGATTTATATATTAATTCTTGTCCCATAATTTGGAAAAGCGGGTATTATCGAGATCCGATATTTTTGACGTTACGCGATTTGGAAGATACGCGTTAGACACGAAAAATAAATGCTTAATAAAAAATAAAAACATCGACATTCGTAGAACATTAATATTTCTATAATTAAATGAGGACTTATAATTTAAAATAATTTAACGCTTCGTATAAACAAATGACGCCTAAAGGCTTAATGTAATTCACTAAAAAAGCTCGTAAAACGAGAACTTTGAACGACGATAATAAAAATATTTCTATGTCATAATGAGGATATTTACAGTCGATGACGGACATAGACTTTACCGCTAAATAATAAATGACACGTATTCGATACGTTAAATCTCAAACCATGTCGGCTAGTCAATAATTAAATATTATTCGTAGAGACAAACATGATAAATAAAAGTCGATTATTAAATATTCGTCCCTAATATTAGAAATGGTATTAGAACTCGGTCTAAATGTTGATTTTAAAGTTCGGGTTACTACATTCTAACATCCAAGGAGAATATTTGTTGGTGTCATAGGGTTGATTTTCCATGAGAAATTTATAAAGGTTGGTAGACTTGAAGATGATATTGGTTTATCACAAGTTTTGCCATCAAAATCCAAGCCTTGTTCATCAAAGACTCATCTTTTCATCACTAATGGTGGTATAAAGATTGTTCTTCCTATCCTCTTATTATTTTGATTATGTAATCTTGTAATTTCTTTATTTATGTATATGTATATGATGATGAATGATGATTAAAAATATTATGTTGGGATTTGGTGTTGATAGATTTGATAAACATGGGTAAAAAAAAAGATGGAAAAATCACATGAAAAATGGTTAAATCTTGCTTAAATAAGATGGCTGTATAAAAATAGTAAGTAACCAAATGATAAACTGATAAAATGGTAAAGTGGAATCAATATACAGTAAGTATAAGATGTTATACACATGTGAGAGTTGGCCATGCAATGGAATCATAAAAATGAGTGAGATATGATCAAAACAAGTTTAGAGTGCAAATCTGCCTATACTGTTTTGGACGAATTTATTAAAATATTTAGATGATTTCATCAGTAGCTATAAAGGAATAAAATGAAGCAAATATCATG
Organism: Glebionis coronaria; assembly: GCA_025667525.1. Taxonomy (NCBI): domain Eukaryota; kingdom Viridiplantae; phylum Streptophyta; class Magnoliopsida; order Asterales; family Asteraceae; genus Glebionis; species Glebionis coronaria. The sequence goes on from JANFOE010000136.1 coordinate 856,795, forward strand.
TAGTTTCTGTGATAAAAATTTGAGGTCCTATCTCATTATAGAACTCTAGATATGGACATTTTAGTGAACTTAAAATTTAGGACTGATTTTGTGAAATTAAAGTTTAATATTATTATATAAGCACTCAAATAAATATATTATAAAATGTGAATTAAAACCCACTAACTTATATATTACATTTATATAAATATGTATAAGGATAAATAAATGGACATTTTATATAAATGGTAGTTTGGTAAGTTTTATAAGTTATAAAACTATAAACATGATTTTTACGTCTTTTCGGCTAAAACCGAAAGATTAACGTTTTTGTTAAATAAAACTTTGACGGTTGGACTCGTCTAATGTAAACTTTTATAAACTAACATACTGATGTATAAACATATATAACAAGTAAAAACCGATAAAACCCGAGCTTTACAACATATATACATTAACGAGCCAAAGTAGCCTTAATGGACAATAAACCCGACTAATTTGGTAAAACACTTATAAACTTACTTATTGGGCTTAACCCACTTGGGCCCAACATGAAAAGTATAATACTGATAATAAAAGTGTAAATGGACTAATATAAAGTATTGGGCTTGTAGGGTTATTGGGCCTAAAACATATAAATAAGTAAAACTAGTAAAACTAGTATAAAAATGTTACCAACACATAAACACTATAATGAATGAGTAAAAATATATAAACCCACTTGATCATAATCATATATATAAAATCATCATATGTATACATAATTGTTATTTTATAAAGTCATTGGATAAGAGTCTAAGACAAGTATTATTTGTCTAGGTTTCCGTGATTGAAGCACGTACCGTACATCCGAATTGCCGATAACCCGCTTTCCCACATCTATGTGAGTTCATAGCCTCGCACTCTTTTAAATGTTTTTATGAAATGTATTTATAAACCCGCGAGGGAGATAACATGTTAGTTTTACTAAAATAGGACACCATTTGTCTCGATTGTTTGTTTATTGATTTGGACCCGAATGATTGTATGACCCGATGAATGATTATATGACCCGATAGATGAAATGAAATGGATTATTAAAGTTAGATTATGTCACTAAAAGTCCCATTAGCATGAATTGTGAACTACCGGGATTTGGTAGACGCATGTGCATATAATAGTACTATTTAGGGACGATCACCCCAGTTCGCGCCTTGACGGTTGATCCTCGTCGTGCCACATTGATTGGTAAGCGAATTTATGTATGAGAAGATTTACACAAGCGTGATTATTGTGACGACACGATAATTTAGATGGGCAAATTGAGTTTCAGGTTAGCTACCCGTTGTTTGTTGTAGTAAGGTAACAATGTCATGCGGCTTATAATAATCCAAATAACGAAATACTGCTATACGCACTGAATTACGATATACTGCCTGACTAGAAATACGAGGTCTTATTATTGATATTATGTTCGTGTTTTGTTTTTATATAACCATATTCATATAACGGTTTTTATTTAATCTATACAACGTTGTAAAACGTATTGTATGATGTTTTTACGACAATGGTTTGTATAATGATTTTGAAGGCAAAAGCCTATATTATGATTTTTGATAAAGATTTGTATAAAATGACTTTGGCTATTTTATGGTCTATTATAAAGATTTGTACAAAATGATTTTCAGTAATAATTACATACCGATGATATATTAATGGTTTTATTAAACTCTATGAATTCACTCGGCGTTATCGCTGACCTTTTCTTTTAACATGTTTTATCTCAGGTACTTGAAGGTAATTCTCGGGAAGACGACAAGAATTCATGGCCCGCACTTAAATAACAAATTTCTATTCAAATGCTTTCGAAAATTTTGTATGAAATACAATAACTTCGAACCTATGTAAATTTGATATATATATGAATGGAAATGCTTTATTATTAAACGACGCGATTTTTATGCATTGTCTATGATGTGAGTAATGTGCTATCCCGTAACACCAACGAGTCTTCCGCTGTATTGAATTGTGTAAATTTGGGGGTGTTACAGTTTGGTACCAGAGCTCTCGTTATAGAGAACGAAAGATTTTTAAAACCAAGGTTTTGAATAAAACATTTCAAAATCTTTTAACTATAAACATTTTTCTAAAAATGTCTAAAAACAAATCTTTTGACTATAACGGTGCCGAAGAATTCCCGAGTTACCGACAAGGCAAGACTGAGAAGTGTTATTTTAATATATATATAACTTGGATTATATATATATGTTGTAGTTTGATTACATGATGGTTTGATTATTATTTTAATATTTATACGAGATATTTATACGACGTAGATTGTCACAAGGAACCCTAACTCCCCTAGCAAATCAATTGAAGCTATTCCCGTAGGAAATTCTAGCTATTCTAGATCTAAACCAAGTTGTGGATATTTATGATCCTAACAAAATGGTTGATATTCGTAGAAATGTAGATATTAGTTTATTGTGATATTGAAGAATAATTGGCGAGATTAAATCTGATATCGATGTCATGACGATCTTTCCTTATAGAGTGGAGTTTGACAAAATGTTACCACCTGGAAAGGTGTCATCTGATTCGTTGTCACCCAATTCTTAAATTGAAATCGAAAGGGTGAATGTTGCACTTGAGACAGTCATTGGAACCATTACCCAAAAGCCTCATGCCACTAGTACCTTTCCGAGAAGTCTAATTGAATGTGTGAGTCATTTCATACTAGTGACTTATTTGATAACTATTGTTGTAAGAAGCTATAGGATTGAAATTGAGTGTTGTTCATATCGAACTTTTATTGCCCTTTCAAGGTGTAAGAATAAGGATGAAAGTATTGGAGAATGAGGTAGGATATCACATTAAGTATAAGATTGATTGAAATTTGAATAAAGTAAAATTTAACTCGTATTGAATAAGAAATTGTTAAGAGGAAGTCGTTTAAGTCCTGTGATTGAATTATAAGGTTTTAATTGATTTTTGATTTGTGTTAAGGGTTGTTCCTAGGCCATTGTCCACTAACAAGGATGCCCAGTGTCCAAGAAATAAATTGAAGAAATCTTCTTCTGAATTGGGACCGATGGATCTTCTGGGACAGGTGGGACACCTAATGACTCTTGTAGATTAGTATTCATTGTGGTATCTTTTAAAAATCCCTAACTTAACTGAGACATCAGTTGGTAGGATGAGTTCTTGAAATTGTATGACATAGTGACACGTAATATGTTACGGTACAATTTTGACTTGCTTGTGATTAATGAAAAGGCTACCTCTGATTGCTAAATCCTACATGTATAGATGTTATCTATCTTTTATTGCTTCCTCCTAATGTTTGCATTAGTGATGTAACCATTGAACAAGCACTCATCCCGGTTTGAGTTGCGTTGTAAATTCTTCTCTTTGTATTTCTGAGTGTCATCGAGATCATGAACCTCATGATTAATTTGCTAAGCTCATTTCCTGATAAATTATAGTTAGTTCTTGGTGAACAACTTTTCATCACTCTTTTATAGATCACTCATTGTTTTTATAAGTTAAAACAGTGTCCTTTGAGAAAATTGAATTTTCATCACTATAAGGATTATTCAAAGTGAGGTTTATAAATAATCATTATCGAAGTAAAGTTGTTTATGAAACTCTTTAGAAAACTTAATTGTTTTCATAACAAAGAACATATCTGTAAATTCATTTTGAATTAAGCATGAATATATATTTTAAACATGATGACAAAGTTTTGACGAACTGAGTATTGCATCGTTAATCTTGAAATTGTATATAGTTGCACGCCTACATACAATTTGGAAGGGACCATGCAAGGCTGATTAGTAGTCACCATGAAATTATTAATAAACACTAAATTTTCTTTGAAGATTGTGAAAGATTAAATATTATGAGATCTGCAAAAAGTGCAAAATAGGGACATATTATTAGGGACACCTACATATGTGCCAGTACTATTTATTCTTCTGAGTCGAATTTACTCATTTGTAGAATTTGTCTTATTTAACAATTGATATTTCCTTCTTGTCCAATTCTCCCGTGGGGAGATTCTTAGGAAAAGTATTTGATTGCCGAATGTTGATACCCGACCGGATGTATCGATGTTCCTATCATTTCTTTTGATTAGATTTCATCTGAATGACCTGGGTAACGATCCGAGGAGCTTTCGAATGCGTACTCAAATTATGAAAACATGGGATATATTCATATTCGTTAAATGTTTTCGTCGGTATCTGATTTGAAATTCTCTCGCATAGATTATGCGTTAACCTTACTCTTTTTAAGGTTAGTTATGTCTCCTGATATCCTTGAAATTGTGAAGGATTATGAGTTATTATTAGTGCCATTAGTATGGATTGATTGATTATGACATGACTACATTGTCTTAATTGATGGGAACTCGAGTAGAATTCCCCTAAAAGATAAGATGCTGATTATCAAAAGTGATTTAAATAATTCCCGATAGGTGGCTGTATCCTGCTTTTAGACTTAAAAGTATACCATGAATGGTTATAAACTAGTCATAGATCTTGTAATCTAGAAAGAACTTAAAATAAATTTGTTAAAAGATGTTTCTGTTATCTTAAACTTTAGGAGGTATTTGCTGGTGAATTACCTAGACTTTCGCCATTAAGGCAAGTTGAATTTAGTATTGATTATATTCCTGGTGCTGCACCTGTGGCGTGAGCACTGTACATCAGCACCATCTGGATTAAACGAATTATCGTACAACTGAGAGAGTTGTCGGGGAATGCTTTTATTCTACCAAGCTCGTCATCATGAAGAGCTATGGTGTTATCATTCCTTATGTTTACTGATTACAGCGAACTAAGTAAATTGACGATCAAAATCGATATCCACTACCCAAGATGATAGATTTGTTCGATCATTTACAAGGTTCTAGCGTATATTCAGAAATTTGATCGTCAACATGCTTATCATCAACTTCGCGTCCGCAAAAAAGATTATCTATTCCAATCACTACATCCAGAACTTGTAATGAACATTATGAGTTTCATGTTGTGTCGTTTGGATTGACCAATGCACATGTAGCATCCATTTGGTGAATCACGTGTGAAGGCTGTAATTTGATAAATTCACGCTTGTGATCATTAAGGACCATTTGTTTGTTTCTAAGAATAGGAAGGAGTTAATAATCATTTATAGACTGCCTCGAATTGGCCGAGCAATAAAAACCTGAACCTTGAATTTTTAACATGTGATTTAAGGCTTGATCCTTTACATAAAATGACCGTTTGATTAATGATGGTAAGATATATGTGTGTTGACTCTTCAAAAATTAGAGCCATTTGAGACTTTGGGTTTTACCAAAAAAGAAAGTACAAATATGTTTGACAAATGTTTTATCAAAAGAAATTTTAAGGGATTATTCCCTTATACCCAAATCATTTAACTAAACTCCTGTATAGGGGTAAATGCTTGTGTATACCTCAAGACAACCTAAGAGGGATTAAGGAAACCATTTAAACCATGATTTGAAATTTGAAACGATAATTTCTGCTTTTCAATTAAGAAAATTGTGACCAGAGTATAAACAAAGATTTTGTGACAATCTAACATTTTCAGGTAGTGAAATATTTTCTCGTATAATATTTTGAAACTTATTTTTGTGTTGGTTGACGAACTCACAATTTACGGATTTAAATTTGGGCTTACGTGCATAATTTAGCGTCCTTTACGACTAAACCGGAAACCTTAGGATTACGTATTTACGTTTTTTAACTCCGTTTTTGATGAGACAATTTTTATTGGATTCATTTTGTGACGTTGATTCATAATTTATAAAAACGTTTTTCGTAAAACGACCCGAGGGCACGCAAATCGAGAAAACTAGAATCCAGGAATACCCGTAAACTAGTGAGATGGGACAAAATACATTGTCCCACCCCACTAGCACCATGGGACGGCACAACAAGACACCACATCAATATGTGGCATCTTGTTAACTTGTTATTTAACTAGTGTAAGCTAAAGCTTACACTTTAAGCCACTTACTAGCTAAAACCATCAAACCATCAACCACTTCTCATTTCCACCATTCTACTCATGCAAACAACCTCAAAACTCTCCAAAACTCCCACCCTTGCCATCCACTTTGAAGAACAAACACCCCTATTTGATCTTTTCTAGCCATGAAATACTTGTTAACTAGCTCTATCATGGAGTTATCTTGAAGCCTTGATCATTTGGTGGCCATTTTAACAACAAAAGAGGTGATTTGCTTGTGTCCTAGGGCTGATTTCTCAACTATTGTTCCTGGTGTTTGATGATCTTGGAGTTACTTTTGGTGTTCATCAAGTTCTTGTCTTCCAAAAACAAGAAATACACTTGGTTGGTAAAGAAGATCATCCTCTCCATTTTCTCTTGTTATTTTTGTAAAGAACAAATGTATTTTCTTTCTTATTGTATATGTATATGATGAATATATGATGATAAAAATGTTGTGTGGGGATCAAGTGTTGATAAATATGCTTAAAAAGGTTAATAATCATAAGAAACAAGGCTAAAATCATGCTTATTTAGTTGGCTGTATAAAAATAGTATATAACTAAAACTTGAACTGATAAAATTGCATGGTAGAATCCATTTACAGTAAGTACAAGATGTTATACACATGTGAGAGTTGGCCATGCAATGGAATCATTATACTGTGTGAGATATGATCAAAACAAGATGAGTGTGCTAATCTGAATAAGCTGTTTTGTAGGGACTGTTAAGGCAAGATAAACTTAAAATAAGTAGTAGCTATAACTAAGTTAAATGTAGAACATAATATGAAGATCATGCCATCCAAAAATGAGCTTCTAATTCATTATAGAACTCTAGATATGATAAAAATGGTGAAGATGAAAATAAAAATCAGATTTTTAGAATTAATGTTTATTATTATTATATAAGCACTCAAATTTTATTGTATAAAATGTAAAATAAAAACTCACTAACTTATGAAATTTATTTATATAAATATGTAAAAGGTTAAATAAATGGATAAATTATATAAATGGTAGTGGAATAATACTTATAAGTAATAAAAACTATAAACTTGATTTTTACGACTTTTTCGGCTATTACCGTAAAATTAACGTTTTTCGCCAATTAAAACTTAGACGATCAAACCCGTCTAATGTAAAGTTTGTAAAAGTCATATACTGATATATAAGTAACTAATACAAGTAAAAACCGATAAAACCCGAACTATAGGACATACGGACATTAACGAGCTAACTAAACATATTGGACTAATAATTATAATAAATAAGTTAACCACTTATAAAAAGAACTTATTGGGCTTAACCCATTTGGGCCCAACATGGAAAGTATAGATACTGATAATATAAGTAAAAAAAAATGAAACAAAACAAGTTAAAGAACTTATACTAAACTTATTGGACTTAAAATAGATAAATAGGTAAGACTAGTAAACTAGTAAAAAGTTACCAAAACGTAAACACTAAAATGAGTAAACAAGGATATATAAACCCACTTAATCATCATCATATGTACAAAATCATCATATGTATATTGATATTTTGATAAAAGTCATTGGACAAGAGTCTAAGACCGATTATTATTTATATAGGTTTCCGTGACCGAAGCACGCCCGTAGCCGATAATCCACCTTTCATTATCAACGTGAGTTCATAGTCTCGCACTCTTTTAAATATTTTATAAAATGATTTGTAAACCCGCGAGGGAGATAACATGCTAGATTTTGATAAAAATAGAACACAAGTAGTCCCGATGGTATGCTTAATGATATGGACCCGAATGATGCTATGACCCTATAAACGAGACTAAAAGGATTAATAGTAGTTAGGTTATGTCACTTAAAGTCCCATTAGCATGAATTGTGAACTACCGGGATTTGGTAGACGCTTATGAATTTGATAGTACTATTTGGGGACGATCACCCCAGTTCGCGCCTTGAAGGTTGATCCCCGTCGTACTACATTGATTGGTAAGCGAATTTATGTATGAGAAGATTCCATAGCGTGAATTTTGTGACGACACGCTAACTTAGATGGGCAAATTGTTTGTTGGGTTCGCGGCCCGCTGTTTTCATAGTAAGGTAACAATGTCATGCGGCTAATAATAATCCTAAAACCTATATACAAAACGATAATGACGCTAATAACGATGAATATATTACCTATTATGGTAATATTGAGACTACGGTCTCATGGACGGTTTAAGATGTATGCTTGATATATATATTGCCTGACTAGCAATACGTGGACTTACTTCCGATATTATACTTGTGTTCTAATTTAACGATTGTTTTATATAACGGTTTTTATTAAACTCTATGAATTCACTCGGCATTCGCTGATATGATTTTTGCATGTTTTTATCTCAGGTGCTTGAAGGTAATCCGAATGGAGATCGACTCTGATGGCCCACATAATATTAAAAATGTTCATTCGATCTATGTTTTGTAAACTTAATGACCTGTATAATTTGGGACCTGTTGTACACTTTAAAACTTTTTATCGAATGAATGTATGTTGAACCTTGTACAACCATTTTTATGTGTTGTCTATGATTAGAGTTATTGTGCTATCCCGTAACACTCTGAAAGACCCTTCCGCTGTACCGATACGAAAAATTGAGAGTTTTACAGTTTGGTACCAGAGCTCTCGTTATAGAGAACAAAAGATTTTAAAAACCAAGGTTTTGAACAAAACTTTTCAAAATCTTTTGACAATGAACATTTGAGAAAATATTTGAAAAATCTTTTGACTATAACGGTGCCAGAGATCTCCGACGTTACCAACAAGCCCTATTGAGAAGATATATATTTTGATATATATATAATTTAATTTATATATATGTATATATCGTGGTTTCATTATGTAATTGTTTAACTAGTATGTTATCCTAATACGAGATATATATAAATGCAGATTGTCATGGCTGGCCCTAATATTCCTGTAGAAAACCATGCTATTCCCGAACCTAATGTAGATGATGATCCTTATTTAGACTTAGTAGATTATGATATAGATGATGAGGAGGAACCATTTGAGGATCCCGAGCCGGAGTTAGGACTAGGAGATCAGATTGCCCCTCAGGTTGATATGGTAGAGAATGAGATTGATAATGTTGATATAGAGAATGATGATGAGATTGGGTTAGATAATTTAGATGATGAGATTGATGACGAGGATGTCGAGGAGGATGTAGGTATAGATGTTGAGGTCGATGATGATGAGGAAGCCGAGCTTATTTATCCTTATGATGTTCCAGAGGGCGAGCCTTTGCCCCCACCAGTTGATTTGTCTGATTCCGAGGTTGAGTTACCTAGGGATGAAATGTCTGAATCGTCTGAATCTGATTCTGAATCAGAGGAGGATGAGGATGATAATGCACCTGATGGTACTGATGGTATTGCTACTCGTAGATGTGAGATAGGAGAGTCGTCAAGTGCTCGAGAGGATACTCATATTGATGGTCTTGCACCATGGGCCTTGAGACGTGATCTAGATGCTTCCCGTGTTAAGAGTTGTATGACAGAGGTTGGATTAGGTGTTGTTCAGACTCAGGTTGCTTATTTGGAGTCGAAGACTAAGGTTGGTGAGAAAGAGCGAGAATTGCTTAGTTTGGATTTGACTGATGTAGAACGTGGTTTGAATGAGGCTTTTAGGAGGTTATCGGTGTTGGAAAGTGGTGAGTTTGCTGCTATGAAGAAAAAAGGTGAATTCTATGGAGATTCAGTTGAGTGTAGCTCGTGCGATGCGTGAGAAAGCTGAGAAGGAGTTGAATATATCCGTGGGTTGGAACAGTAGATTTTATGCCGACATGGTTGAAAGAGGAGTGATCCGTAAGCGCCCAGCTGAAGATGTGTCTAGTGATCGTCCGACGAAGATACAGAAGACGATGGATGATGGACCATCTGGCGGTTCTCAGTAGACCAGTCTGTGTTTAGTAGTGACCTTTGTATCCTTTGTACTTTTGTAGCTTTGACTGAAACGACTTGTTAGTAGTAGACTTGGCATGAATTTTGAGTGTATATAGTGCTAGAACTTTGATATGGGATGTAACTAAGACAATGCTTTTTTTCAAATCGAATGAAATATGTATCTTGTCTTGAATTCCATATTGTGCCTTATTTGTATCCTGATTATGAATTCAATCCATATTATATGAATCCTTTGTTGGGTGAATGCTTAATACTTTGAAATTGTGAAATTATAGAACTATGCCGCCCAAGAAGGCTGTGACTGAGGATGATGTACGTAGGATTATTACGGAGCAAGTTACCGCATCTATGACTGAATTTATGGCAAATGCTAGAAATGAAGCTGGCGGTAGTGGAGCTGGCGGTAGTGGAGCTGGCGGTAGTGGAGCTGGCGGTAGTGGAATTGGCGGTACTAATGTGAATGTGAATGCTAATAAAGTGAATGCTAATGCTGGAGGAAATATAGGAGGACTTGGAACTAATGCACCTGAAGTTGGTGGCTGTACTTATGTGACGTTCATGAACTGTGAACCTCTACCTTTTAATGGAACTGAAGGTGCTGTAGGACTAAGCTAGTGGATTGAGAAGATTGAGTCGGTGTTTCGGATTAGTAAGTGTAAGGAGGAAGATAAAGTGACTTTTGCTATGGCTACTCTTAAAGGTCGTGCGTTGAGTTGGTGGAACGGGAGAATTGCTTTCATGGGTCTTGATGCTGCTAATGCTACTCCTTGGGCTGAAATTAAGAAGTGGATGACTTTGGAGTTTTGTCCTTGTAGTGTGATCATTAGGTTAGAACAAGAGTTGATTCATTTGAGAATGAAAGGTGTGGACATTGATAGTTACACGAACCGATTCCATGAGTTGGCCTTGCTATGTCCTCGATTGGTTGAACCCGAAGAGATCCGAATTGAGCAATATATTAAAGGGTTGACCAGGAATATCCGGGGGGACGTGACATCATCTAAACCACTGACCATTGATGATGCTGTTCGAATGGCTTACCAACTCATTGGACAGATAATTCAGGATAGGGAAGATGAAGCCCGTGTTGGTGAAAAGAAAGGGTGACGGTGATCATGTAGATAGAGGTGATAATAGGAAGAATTTCAATCGTCGTCAGAACCAGAGAAAGGGGAATGCAAATGCTCTTACCAACAACACACCGCGCAACGATGATAGATGTCCTAAGTGTGGCAACAAGAGGCATGCTGGCGACTTGGAAGTGCCAAAATTGCGGAAAGCTTGGACACAAGGTTGAAAGGTGTAAGAAGGGAACCATTTGCTTTAACTGTAATGAAGAAGGTCATAGGAAATTGGAATGCTCCAAGTTGAAAGCGATTGTACCTGGAAGAAACCCCCATGGTGGTATCTATCAACTTGGAACAATTGAGGTGAAGAAAGAGGATCCGAATGTCGTTACCGGTACGTTTTTACTCAACAATCATTATGCTGTTGCTTTATTCGATTCGGGTGCTGATAGGAGCTTTGTATCCACTAAATTTAGTGCCCTTATTGACATTGAACCTGTTGAGATAAACACCAGTTACTAGGTGGAATTGGCTGATGGCAAATTAGTGAAAACTAATAAGCTATTAGAAGGATGCTCTCTAAATCTCTTGAACTATTCCTTTCCGATTGATTTGATGTTGATAGAATTAGGTAGTTTTGATATTATTATTGGCATGGATTGGTTGTCGTTAAATAATGCTACTATTTTATGTGGAGAGAAGAATGTTAAGATTCCTCTTAGGAATAGGACGTTAGTAATTGATAGTAATCGAGGTGAATCCCGTTTGAAAATCGTTTCATGTATTAAAGTCCGAAAGTACATCAGGAACGGTTGTGAGTTATTCTTAGCTCAAGTGACCGGGAATGAGTCTAGGGAGAAATGATTGGAAGATGTACCTATTATTTGTGAATTTCCTGAGGTATTTCCTAAAGATTTACTCGGACTTCCACCGATAAGGCAAGTAGAGTTTCAAATCGATTTAATTCCTGGTGCTGCACCGGTGGCACGTGCGCCTTACCGATTAGCCCCTTCTGAATTAAAGGAGTTATCTGAGCAACTTAAGGAGTTGTCTGATAAAGGTTTTATTCGACCGAGCTCGTCGCCTTGGGGAGCTCCAGTCTTGTTCGTTAAGAAGAAGGATGGATCTTTCCGTATGTGCATTGACTATAGGGAACTGAATAAGTTGACAATTAAAAATCGATATCCTTTACCTAGGATTGATGATTTGTTTGATCAACTACAAGGATCTAGTGTGTATTCTAAGATAGATTTGCGGTCAGGATATCACCAACTTCGCGTCCGTGAAGAAGATATTCCTATAACTGCATTTAGAACTCGTTATGGACACTATGAATTTCAAGTAATGTCATTTGGGTTAACTAACGCACCTGCGGTTTTCATGGATTTAATTAATCGAGTGTGCAAGCCCTACTTGGATAAATTTATGATTGTGTTTATTGACGATATTCTAATCTATTCTAAGAATGAAGATGAACATAGAGAACATTTAAGGATTGTTTTGAAATTGTTGAAGGATGAAAGGTTGTATGCTAAGTTTTCGAAATGTGATTTCTGGTTAGATTCTGTGCAATTTCTTGGTCATGTGATTAACAAAGATGGAATTCATGTTGATCCTGCAAAGGTTGAAGCTATTAAGAATTGTTCTGCACCGACAACGCCAACGGAAGTGCGACAGTTCTTAGGATTGGCTGGCTATTATAGGCGATGCATTAAAGAATTTTCTTTGATAGCTAAACCCTTGACTAAGCTTACCCAGAAGAATAAACCTTTCGTTTGGGGAAGTGATGAAGATGGAGCATTTCAGACATTGAAGCAAAAATTATGTAGTGCACCAATCTTATCATTACCCGACGGGAGTGAAGATTTTGTAGTGTATTGTGATGCATCTCTTAGAGGCTATGGAGCTGTTTTGATGCAGAGAGAGAAAGTGATAGGTTATGCTTCTAGGCAATTAAGGAAGAATGAGGAGAATTATACTACTCATTATCTTGAGTTAGGAGCTGTAGTCTTTGCTCTTAGGTTGTGGAGACATTATCTGTATGGCACCAAGTGTACGGTATTCACCGATCACAAAAGCCTACAGTATATTCTCGATCAGAAGGAATTGAACATGAGGAAACGAAGATGGATAGAGTTGTTAAGTGATTATGATTGTGATATAAAATATCACCCAGGAAAAGCCAATGTTGTTGCCGATACGTTAAGTAGGAAAGATAGAGAGCCTATCAGGGTGCGTTCTCTAGTCTTCACCTTGCACAATAATTTGCCTGAGCAAATTAGAAATGCGCAAATAGAAGCTTGTAAGAAGGAAAATTTTGTTAATGAAGGGTTCCGAGGAGAAGGAGATCCTTTAGAGGTTAGAGCTGATGGAGTGAAATGCTTAAGAGGTCGTATGTGGATACCTAAGTTTGGAGGCTTAAGAGATTTGATTATGTTAGAATCCCATAAATCTAAGTATTCCATTCATCCGGGATCTGATAAAATGTACCATGATTTGAAGAAGTTGTACTGGTGGCCGAATATGAAAGCTGACATAGCTATGTATGTTCTTCAATGTTTGACTTGTGCTAGAGTTAAAGCTGAACATCAAAAGCCATCAGGACTACTTCAACAACCAAAGATTCCTGAATGGAAGTGGGAGCGAATTACGATGGACTTTATCACCAAGCTTCCTAGAACATCATCTGGAAACAACTCGATTTGGGTTATTGTCGACAGACTGACCAAATCAGCACACTTCATTCCGGTTAAAGAGCAGTTCCCACTGGAGAAGCTGACTCGTATATACCTTGAGAATGTTGTATGCAAGCATGGAGTGCCTGTATCGATCATTTTAGATCGAGATCCTAGATTCGCATCGAATTTTTGGAAATCTCTCCAAAGATCTTTGGGAACGAATCTCGACATGAGCAATGCTTATCACCCCCAGACTGATGGGCAGAATGAAAGGACGATACAAACACTGGAAGATATGTTGAGAGCTTGTGTGTTAGACTTTGGTAAGAATTGGGATAAACATTTGCCGTTAGCAGAGTTTTGTATAACAATAGTTACCATTCTAGTATTAAGGCTGCACCGTTTGAAGCTTTGTATGGTAGGAAGTGTAGATCTCCTGTATGTTGGAGTGAAGTTGGGGATACCCAGCTCACGGGACCGGAATTGATCCGGGAGACTACGGAGATGATAGTTCAGATTAAGAATAGGTTGTTGACTGCCCGTAGTAGACAGAAAAGTTACGCGGATGTGCGGCGGAAGCCAATGGAGTTTAAAGTGGGTGACCGAGTAATGTTGAAAGTATCGCCATGGAAAGGCGTTATAAGATTTGGAAAGCGAGGGAAATTGAATCCCCGTTATATTGGACCCTTTAAGATTTTATCTAGAGTAGGTCCGGTGGCTTACAAACTAGAGTTACCCCCAGAACTTCATGGTGTTCACAACACATTCCATGTATCTAATCTGAAGAAATGTCTAGCAGTGAGTGATGAGAAAATTCCGTTAGGTAAGGTTCGAATAGATGGGAAGTTGCATTTTATCGAAGAGCCCGTAGAGGTTATGGATCGTGAGGTAAAGCAACTGAAACAAAGTCGGATACCTATTGTCAAGATCCGATGGAATTCAAAGCATGAACCGGAGTATACTTGGGAACGAGAGGATGAAATGTGGAAGAAATATCCGCACCTCTTCGATTTAAATAAGAAACGGACATCCAAATGAAATGGATCACAAGGACGTTGATCCCTTTTAGGAGGAAAAGTTGTGACAATCTAACATTTTCAAGTAGTGAAATATTTTCTTGAAACTTATTTTTGTGTTGGTTGACGAACTCACAATTTACGGATTTAAATTTGGGCTTACGTGCATAACTTAGCGTCCTTTACGACTAAACCGGAAACCTTAGGATTACGTATTTACGTTTTTGAACTCCGTTTTTGATGAGACAATTTTTATTGGATTCGTTTTGTGACGTTGATTCATAATTTATAAAAACGTTTTTCGTAAAACGACCCGAGGGCACGCAAATCGAGAAAACTAGAATCGAGGAATACCCGTAAACTAGTGAGATGGGACAAAATACATTGTCCCACCCCACTAGCACCATGGGACGGCACAACAAGACACCACATCAATATGTGGCATCTTGTTAATTTGTTATTTAACAAGTGTAAGCTAAAGCTTACACTTTAAGCCACTTACTAGCTAAAACCATCAAACCATCAACCACTTCTCATTTCCACCATTCTACTCATGCAAACAACCTCAAAACTCTCTCAAAACTCCCACCCTTGCCGTCCACTTTGAAGAACAAACACCCCTATTTGATCTTTTCTAGCCATGAAATACTTGTTAACTAGCTCTATCATGGAGTTATCTTGAAGCCTTGATCATTTGGTGGCCATTTTAACAACAAAGGAGGTGATTTGCTTGTGTCCTAGGGCTGATTTCTCAACTATTGTTCTTGGTGTTTGATGATCTTGGAGTTACTTTTGGTGTTCATCAAGTTCTTGTCTTCCAAAAACAAGAAATACACTTGGTTGGTAAAGAAGATCATCCTCTCCATTTTCTCTTGTTATTTTTGTAAAGAACAAATGTATTTTCTTTCTTATTGTATATGTATATGATGAATATATGATGATAAAAATGTTGTGTGGGGATCAAGTGTTGATAAATATGCTTAAAAAGGTTAATAATCATAAGAAACAAGGCTAAAATCATGCTTATTTAGTTGGCTGTATAAAAACAGTATATAACTAAAACTTGAACTGATAAACTTGCATGGTAGAATCCATTTACAGTAAGTACAAGATGTTATACACATGTGAGAGTTGGCCATGCAATGGAATCATTATAATGAGTGAGATATGATCAAAACAAGATGAGTGTGCTAATCTGAATAAGCTGTTTTGTAGGGATTGTTAAGGCAAGATAAACTTAAAATAAGCAGTAGATATAACTAAGTTAAATGTAGAACATAATATGAAGATCATGCCATCCAAAAATGAGCTTCTAATTCATTATAGAACTCTAGATAAGATAAAAATGGTGAAAATGAAAATAAAAATCAGATTTTTAGAATTAATGTTTATTATTATTATATAAGCACTCAAATTTTATTGTATAAAATGTAAAATGAAAACCCACTAACTTATGAAATTTATTTATATAAATATGTAAAAGGTTAAATAAATGGATAAATTATATAAATGGTAGTGGAATAATACTTATAAGTAATAAAAACTATAAACTTGATTTTTACGACTTTTTCGGCTATTACCGTAAAATTAACGTTTTTCGCCAATTAAAATTTAGACGATCAAACCCGTCTAATGTAAAGTTTTTAACAGTCATATACTGATATATAAGTAACTAATACAAGTAAAAACCGATAAAACCCGAACTATAGGACATACGGACATTAACGAGCTAACTAAACATATTGGACTAATAATTGGACTAAATAAGTTAACCACTTATAAAAAGAACTTATTGGGCTTAAGCTATTTGGGCCCAACATGGAAAGTATAGATACTGATAATATAAGTAAAAAAAATGAAACAAAACAAGTTAAAGAACTTATACTAAACTTATTGGACTTAAAATAGATAAATAGGTAAGACTAGTAAACTAGTAAAAAGTTACCAAAACGTAAACACTAAAATGAGTAAACAAGAATATATAAACCCACTTGATCATCATCATATGTACAAAATCATCATATGTATATTGTTGTTTTGATAAAAGTCATTGGACAAGAGTCTAAGACCGATTATTATTTATATAGGTTTCCGTGACCGAAGCACGCCCGTAGCCGACAATCCGCCTTTCATTATCAACGTGAGTTCATAGCCTCGCACTCTTTTAAATGTTTTATAAAATGATTTGTAAACCCGCGAGGGAGATAACATGCTAGATTTTGATAAAAATAGAACACAAGTAGTCCCGATGGTATGCTTAATGATATGGACCCGAATGATGCTATGACCCTATAAACGAGACTAAAAGGATTATTAGTAGTTAGGTTATGTCACTTAAAGTCCCATTAGCATGAATTGTGAACTACCAGGATTTGGTAGACGATTATTCATTTGATAGTACTATTTGGGGACGATCACCCCAGTTCGCGCCTTGACGGTTGATCCCCGTCGTACCACATTGATTGGTAAGCGAATTTATGTATGAGAAGATTCCATAGAGTGATTTTTGTGACGACACGCTAACTTAGATGGGCAAATTGTTTGTCGGGTTCGCGGCCCGCTGTTTTCATAGTAAGGTAACAATGTCATGCGGCTAATAATAATCCTAAAACCTATATACAAAACGATAATGACGCTAATAACGATGAATATATTACCTATTATGGTAATATTGAGACTACGGTCTCATGGACGGTTTAAGATGTATGCTTGATATATATATTGCCTGACTAGCAATACGTGGACTTACTTCCGATATTATACTTGTGTTATGATTTTAACGATTGTTTTATATAACGGTTTTTATTAAACTCTATGAATTCACTCGGCATTCGCTGATATGATTTTTGCATGTTTTTATCTTAGGTGCTTGAAGGTAATCCGGATGGAGATCGACTCTGATGGCCCACATAATATTAAAAATGTTCATTCGATCTATGTTTTGTAAACTTAATGACCTGTATAATTTGGGACCTGTTGTACACTTTAAAACTTTTTATCGAATGAATGTATGTTGAACCTTGTACAACCATTTTTATGTGTTGTCTATGATTGGAGTTATTGTGCTATCCCGTAACACTCTGAAAGACCCTTCCGCTGTACCGATACGAAAAATTGAGAGTGTTACAGATTTTTCGAACATTTACGAATCTCACTAATTATTTTCAGTAAATCAACAAAAATCGTGTTAATTAAATTCAAATTTATTCTTTGAACATTTCCCTATAATTGGACGAACCGAGAAATTGAAAACTTTTTACGTTTACGTTTCATAAAATTAAATATCTATTATTTAATTACTAGCAATAGTTATCGATGCTTTAGACGTCGGATTGAGTAAAACGGATAAAAATGATAGTTGAGAAGAAACTAAAACTCAGAAAATGTGAAGAAATAATTTTTGAATAAATACGGACATGATAATTATTTCATCAGGGAAGATGAATGTAGATACTGACACATAATATAGAAAGGATAAAGAATCAATTAGGATTGTGTTCCTTAATAATGACGGTGCAAAGTAATTTGCCCGAACAATTTAGAAATAATTGATGCCTGTAAGAAGGATAATATAAATAATAAAAGGGGGTTCGCGGCTAATGTGAACCATTAGAATTGAGAAGCCGATGGCGCTAAATGATTAAAAGGCCACTTGTGATTGTCTAAATATGGAGGATTGTGAGATATAGTTATGTTGGAATCTTGTAAGTATAAGTATTTTATTCATGACATTTATGATTTAATGTATTTTTATCTGAAGAAGTTGTACTAATGGAAAATTATGAAGGCAGACATCGCATCATACATTAGTAAAATGTCTAACTATTGCAAAGGTCATCATCTGAATTTGATTCGATTTGGGTAATCGTCGACAGACTGACCAAATCTGCTAATATCATTCCTGTTAATGATAGATTCTTGATGAAGAAATTGACCCTTTTGTATTTAAAGGAGTTGTGTAAACATGGTGTGCCTGTATCGATCATCTCTATCAAGATCCTCGCTTCGCATCGAATTTCTAGAGATTTGCTCAAAAGTCATTGAGAAAGAATCTTGATGAGAGTACTGTGTACCACCCCAATCGAAGGGACGAGGTAAAGTAACGATACAAAATACTAGAAGTCTTGTTTTATGTTTGAATGATTGACCTTTGGTAATGAACCGTATAATCTTTTTCCTTTGGAGAGATTATCATTGAAAACTATCGTATTAGGATCGAGATCGAATCTTGTGAGGATATATATTAGAGCATCTGTAAGCAGGAGTTGGGATGAAGACACCCGACATACACCCATTGTGAGTTGGACATGTCTTTTAGGTTTAAGGTTTCCTATGATGGCGAACCTAACCTTACAAAATAATCGACCCGCGAGACCTGAAATGATTGTTGAAATTAGGATCTGATTATTGATTGCCGGTAGTGGGCAGGAGGTTATGTGAATATGAAATGTAGATCTTGAAATGCCAGATGGGTAGCGAAGTTATGCCAAACTTTTAACCATGGAAAAATGAATTGATGATCTTAAAGATCATGGGATATAAGTCCCCGTTGTATGGGACCATTGAGATGGTGTAAAAAGTTGGTTTGAAGGGCATATAAGCTGGATCTACCCTAGGACTTCAAGGGCTGCGGAATTATGTTTCGTATATCAAACTTGATAAAGGGCTGCGGGAATTATGTTTCGTATATCGAACTTGATAAAATGTCTATCAAGTGAAAATCTGATTGTTTCTTAGTAAAGTTTAGATCGGCGAAAAGTTGCATTCATCAAAAACCCGTGAACATCATGAATAGAGAAAGTAAGTCAACATTAAGCCTGATCTTATTTCCATAGTTATGTTTGATGAAACTCGCATATTGTAATCAATTACACTTGTGAGAAAAGACTGAATGTGGAGGAAATAACCGCATGGCTTTAACTCTATAAGAAGCGAGTAGTAAGATAAGATGATCTTTGAGGACAAAGATCCTGTTTAGGGGTAAATGCTGTGACAATCCGTCAATTTATGGTTTATATTTTATTCTCAAATATTATTTAAAAACATTATTTTAATGTTATATTATGAACTCACTTATTTTTGGGAAGAAATTTGGATTTACGTCTTGAAGTAGCATCGCTACCTCTAAACCGGAGGATTCTACGTTACGTGCTTACGTTTACATACACCGTTTTGGTGACAGTCCGACATTTCAGGAAATAAATTTATCCGTGAATATTATTTTGGAATTTTAAATTTGTGTTGGTTCATAAACTCACAAATTTACGAGAAGAGATTAGGACTTACGATTATAATTTAACGTCCTTTACGACTAAACCGGAAACCTTAGGATTACGTATTTACGTTTTTGAACTCCGTTTTTGATGAGACAATTTTTATTAGATTCGCTTTGTGCCGTTGATTCATAATTTATAAAAACGTTTTTCGTAAAACGACCCGATGTACGTAAATCGAGGAAACTAGAATCGAAGAATACCCATAAATTAGTGGGATGGGACAAAACAAGTTTATCCCATCCCACTCAAAAGATATGGCCAAAAGAGGAAACCACATCATAAGATGTGGCACCCTTTTAGCTAGAAAGCTAACACATGTTAGCATAAGCTTAACATGTAAGCTAACTTAGCACAAAACCACCAAAACCACTTCATTCATACCATTTACACTTAGCAACTCATGCAAACCACTCACCAAACTCTCTCATCTCTCTCTACTTCGTCCAACAATCATCAACAACAACCCTTATTTGATCTATTTTAGCCATAACATCATGTGTTACTCATACACATAATGATGCTACTTTGAAACTTTGAAGATTGGAGGTGATTCTAACATCCAAGGAGAAGATTTGTTGGTGTCATATTTTCCATGAGAAGTTTATAAAGGTTTGTAGACTTGAAGATGATATTGGTTTATCACAAGTTTTGCCATCAAAATCCAAGCCTTGTTCATCAAAGACTCATCTTTTCATCACTAATGGTGGTATAAAGATTGTTCTTCCTATCCTCTTGTTATTTTGATTATGTATTCTTGTAATTTCTTTATTTATGTATATGTATATGATGATGAATGATGATTAAAAATATTATGTGGGGATTTGGTGTTGATAGATTTGATAAACATGGGTAAAAAAAAGATGGAAAAATCACATGTAAAAATGGTTAAATCTTGATTAAATATGATGGCTGTATAAAAACAGTAAGTGTAAAACCCGCATGCTTTTACCATGAATAGTGCCCTTAAGATCGTACGTCCTAGATTAAAACTTACCTCATTTAGTATTGATCACATTCATGTGCTAATAATCAAGCAAGTGCATACGTGTATGACATGACAAGTATCGATTACGTACGAACTCATGATAAACAGTTAATAAATATATCACGTGAACATAATTAAATCATGATCACCATTTAGAATACTTACGTAAATACATATAATATAATTACGAGTGTTAAGATTACGGCAACTACATGATAAAATAAACAGAAACGCTTCAGACACGAACACGTTTAACCACGAACGAACACGAAACATCGGGACACGAGAAAGGTACGGGTACCCCATGTGGGGCCCCCATACCCACGGCACATATACCAAGGTGGGCTTAGCCCATGGACTTTTACAAGTAAAGGGGGGTAAAGAGTAAAACATGTTTTCATTTTTCACTTTCAAGAAATAAACACAAAAACCCTAAAAGAGTTTTCTCTCCTCCTCTTTGTGCTCTCTTTGTGCCGCCACCTTAGCATCACCATAGGAGGGTGATTGGTTGATTTTGATCTTAAAAACTATTGCTATAATCAGTGTTTGTTCATCCTTTTCCAAGCTACATAGTGGTATACCTTTTTAAACCCTTCTTTTTAATTCTTTTTAATTCTTTTAATCTTTGATTATTTTCATGAACATGTTATTATTTTCTTATTAAAACATGGTAATTAATCATTGATCTAACATGTTTTGGGGTTAATTAAAATCAAAGATTGATTTAAAGGGGTGTTTGTTTTTAGCCGCCTAGCAAAACAAACCCGAGGGGGGTTTGGTTTGCTATTGCCGCCACCACCAAGACCATTTTTGGTCTTGGTTGGCTCATGTGGGACCCACGGCAGCAAGGAGGCACACGTGCCCCGGGTTTGGCTCGGGGTACGGTGTCGAATTCATGCCCGATTCATGGTTCGTTGGTTAAATCATGATTTATGCTACATGTTAATTTTTATGAATTATGAACTTAGGATATAATTAATTAATAACATGAAATATTAATTAAATCATGACTTAGGTTATTTTAATTATTAGTTTATCATGACATTAATTTAACCTAAGTATTTTATGTTATAAGTTATACTCCCTCCGTCCCAAAATTATTGTCCCCCGACAAAAAACACACAGTTTAAGAAAAGTACCACTTTTTCAGCTTTCTCTCTCTTACTTTTTGCAGAAAGACAGTTTTACCCTTAACCAATTAATTTAGAACATTTTTAAAGTTTGTAATTATGATTTCAATTAAGGGTAATATAGTAATCTTGATCTAAAATTCATACCTATTTTTAGAAGTTTTAGAAGTGGACAATTAATTTGGGACAGACCGAAAAGGAAACGTGGACTATAATTTTGGGACGGAGGGAGTAATTAATTAATTATTTAAAACATGCCTATAATTAATTAATTTAGACATGACTTAGGTTATATTATTAATAATAATAATACACATTTTAACCTAAGTATTTTCATTTCATTTTAATTAAAACATGTTATACTTTAATTAAAATGCTTAACCTATAGTTTAATTTAAATACATGAAATAATAATTAAACTATATACTATATCATATGACTTAAGAAACAAGCTTATAAACACTTAGACTTATATGTTAGCTTATGTAACCAGCTTGATTCTAAATATGGAAACTTCTATTTATAGAAACTTAATTAAATAAGGCAACTAATCTATTAATGGAAACCTTCTATATATGGAAATCTATCTATTTCAGGCAGCTAATTTAATCATGGAAACCTTCTATATATGGAAACTTATTTAATTAAGGCAGCTGATCTATTTTTGGAAACTTTCTATTTTTAGAAACAAATCTATTTTAAGCAGTAAATTCTAGTTTAGGAAACTTTCTATTTTTGGAAACTTTCTATTTTAGGAAACTTTCTATTTTTGGAAACTTTCTATTTTTGGAAACTTTCTATTTTTGGAAACTTTCTATTTTTGGAAACTTTCTATTTTTGGTAACTTTCTATTTTTGGAAACTTTCTATTTTTGGAAACTTTCTATTTTTGGAAACCTGCTATTTTTGGAAAGTTACTTATTATTACACAGTAAGTATAATAATACATGAAATACCAGTAATACTTAAACGGATTAATCAGAATACAAGATAAACACAGTTTAAGGCTTTAAACAGTGAACCATGACCTAAAACATACCAAGTCAGCTAAAATGAGACATAAAATCCAGTACGTAATCAGTGAATCGATACTTATACACGTGTGTATTCATGTAGCGTTAGTGATCCAGAAGTAGGAGTCTTTCTTCCGTTCATTCACTGGACTTGAGGTACGGATTCCCGTCCTTTCAGTATGGACATTCTTTCCTTATTAGGATTTCCCCGTATGCAGCCAACTGTTTTCCCCAGTATTTGTTTTATTGTTTTGAACTGCTTATGTTTAATTAGCATAATCTATAGCCATATACAAGCATGACCAGTTTCACCTAGTTATGGAGGTACCATAACCATAGCATTGGAGGCACCAATGTTATGACTTCCCCACGGCGGAGTGATTGCTCGTGGCGTCCCTTTTCAGTTTTGGCCATATTATTATATCAGGTGGGGCGTATGGGTGCATCCTAGTTACATGTTTTATTCAGTTTATCATGGTGAATGTGGTGTGTGCCTTGCACCCTTCACAAGGAGTTGATCCCTCCTACCCAAACCAGTATATTGATTAGAGGCATCCCCTCTAATCAGCATGATGAGGTCACCCCTCCAAGTATTCATGCACGTGACCTTTTCATGACCTATATGGGCTATGGTATATATATGTTAAAACAGTTTTCACAAGATAAACATAAGGCTTTTCAAACTATAAAACCAGTTTTCTTGATACTTAACCAGTTTACTCAGTACTTAGTCTTCCGCTGTTATATGTTACATGTTTATCCTATTTCATGCTATATTGTACATCCGTGCACTGAGCGTCTTGCTCAGCCGTTTTCCTTTTCATGTTCCCAAAACGGCAGGTACTCAGGGACGCTCGTAGATCTCAAACGTACGTGCATATGGATTGGAAGCTTTACTGCCTTTCTTTACTTTATGCATTTCCTTTACTTTGATACAGTTGCTATGGACATTGTTTCGTCCTTTCCTTTTACAGTATTTATGTTTGTGTGTGATGAGCTTTACTTTGGGGTTACCGATGTTTGATTCCGGTATTTCCCTTTTATGGTTGAATAATGCTTAGACATTTATCCTTGTATGCTTTGATGACACGCCATGATTATGCGTAATATTCCATTTCCAAAATGGGGTGTTACAATTATGGTATCAGAGCCAGGTTTCGACCTGTAGGCTCTCAATTATGACCTGTGATTAGTGGGTAGTCATTACGGTCTTCCTAGAACTGACAGTTGTTTTCATGCATTCATCATTTTTAAGCATACATATACGTGTCATTGTTACAGGGTTTTTGACTAAGTAATGGTTGGTACAGGACTGGCCCTATTTAGTCGCATGTGTTTTATCGAAACTTTTAGATTTGGGACCGACCCATAGGCGTCCCCTCGATATGTCTTTTATTTTGAGTGAACTGACCTGGGGCGTTCACTCTCGAGCATCAAAAGTTTTCATAAAACTGCATCATGCATTCATACAAAGATTTTTCTTGCATAAAATTTTTCTCATGAAATTTTGGTATAAATTTTTTTTATATTTTATGTTGGAACTGTTAATCATATGTTTGTGTTATACTGTCAGATGGTTCTCACACGCGAGCAAGAGCAGCTCAATGCTGCAATTCAGGCTGCCATGCAAGCCTTACTTCCTCAACTGAGGAATGACATTCGTGCTGAAGTCCAAGCTGCCAACAATCAGCAGCAGCAGAATCAGGCACCTCCTCCTCCTCCTCCCCCAGTGACACTAGCAGTGTGGTTAGAAAGATTCAACAAGCTCCGTCCTAGAGCTTTCGAAAAGACTGATAGCCCCAGCGATGCTGAAAGCTGGCTGACTCACATTGAGAAAATCTTCAATGCTATGGGATGTGACCCCGCCTTCAAGGCAAGATTGGCATGCTACCGGTTTGAAGGCGATGTACTCAACTGGTGGCTAGCTTTGACGCAGTCAGAGGGAGGTGATGAATGGGTCGCTGGTTTGACATGGGCCCAATTCAAGGAGAGAATGATGGAGCAGTTCTTTCCTAAGGCAGAGCAGGACAAACTCAAGCGAGAATACCATGGAATACGTCAGAGAGCGGGCGAGAATAGCAACGAATTCATGCAGCGCTTTCTTCGCTTGGCAGGTTTTCTGGGAGCAGCGGCTGGTACTCCTGAGGAGCAGGCACACCATTTTAGGTGGGCACTTCGCACCTCGGTCGCGAACAATCTGGTATGTGCTACGTTCAATACAGTAGCACAGGTGGCCGACGCAGCAAGGAAGCTTGAGATGTTGCAGGAACGCGATGAGTTCGGGGAAGCTGAAAGACCCGACAAGAGGTAAAACATTTCGTGTTCTAGCGTTAACCAGATCGCATCCTATCATTATATGTTCTATAATCATCTCTTAAACTGTATCTTCCAGGCAGAAAACTGGGGACCGGTCTCAGCCGGCTACTCAGCAGCAGCCTAATCAGCCCAAAGGAAACGGTCACACTAACGACCGTTCTGTTGTGGAAAGGCGCAACGGTAATGATAATTACCGTAACAATGCGGGACACTCCAACAACAGCAGGTCCTACTATTTACGCATCTTCTTATGATTTCATGTTATATTTCCCATGCTGACACTATATTAATCTCTACCAGGAACCACGGTAACGGAAGGGACCAGAACCACAGGGGTTCTCAGCCTAACCGTTCAGCTAACACTGGTAAGCATCTTATGACGCTTACGTCCTATACTCGTGCATATACTTTATTCTTAACACGTTTTGTCATCAGCAGGCCCTCAGCAAGCAAGGACTCCTGCTGGAGGATTCACTCATCCTCTATGCAGCACTTGCCATCGCAGACACCCTGGCCCATGTCGTCGTGATTCCGACGCGTGCTACAAGTGCGGCCTCCCTGGCCATCGTATGAGAGATTGCCGTAAGGGTGAAATGGAGGGTACTTCGGGTCATGCTGATACTAAACCGCCTCCTACCACTGGGCGTGTCTACACGACATCGCGCGATCAGGCAAACAAATCTACAGGTACCATTACTGGAATTTTGTATATGTACGGCCAGGCTGCATGTGTTCTTTTCGACACGGGTGCCACTCATTCAGTTATTTCCACTACTTATGCTAAGAACATCAGGACACTTCCCTTGCCATTAGAAAACAAGCTTACCATTTCCACGCCTCTGAGGGACTCTGTATTAATAACTCATGTATACAAGAGTCTTCCTCTAGAGTTTGAAGATAGAGTTCGTGCAGTAGATGCACTTCCCCTGGACATGATTGAGTTTGATATGATTCTTGGCATGGACTGGCTATCCAGGCACCATGCTACCATAGACTGCCACTCATATCGGGTGACCTTCGGCGACATTAATGCACCAGAGTACATTCATAACGGGTTCATACCCGGACGGTCTGTACAGGTCATATCTACCTTGCAAGCACGTGCATTACTGTCACATGGCTGCGAAGGTTATCTAGCTACGGTTCATGACATGGATGCTGAATCCCCATCGATTCAGGATCAACCAGTAGTCTCGGAATTTCAAGACGTCTTCCCAGATGAACTTCCAGGCATACCACCTGCAAGAGAAGTGGAGTTCAACATCGACCTTGTTCCAGGAGCTGAGCCAATCTCTAAGGCTCCGTATCGTATGGCTCCCATAGAGCTAAAAGAACTGAAGGACCAACTGCAGGAACTTCTTGAACGAGGGTTCAT
The DNA here is from genome assembly GCA_025667525.1 of Glebionis coronaria. Classification (NCBI taxonomy): domain Eukaryota; kingdom Viridiplantae; phylum Streptophyta; class Magnoliopsida; order Asterales; family Asteraceae; genus Glebionis; species Glebionis coronaria. The sequence goes on from JANFOE010000136.1 coordinate 883,560, forward strand.
TAGACCAAGCGCATCTCCATGGGGCGCACCGGTCTTGTTTGTTAAGAAGAAGGACGGCAGCATGCGACTTTGCATTGACTATCGTGAACTTAATAAGATTACCATCCGCAATAGATATCCACTGCCACGTATAGACGATCTGTTTGACCAACTTCAAGGAGCCAAACACTTCTCAAAGATCGATCTAAGGTCAGGCTACCATCAACTAAGGGTTAAAGAGCAGGATATTGCCAAGACTGCTTTTCGTACCCGCTATGGCCATTATGAGTTTGTGGTCATGCCATTCGGCCTGACTAACGCTCCAGCAGTATTCATGGATCTGATGAACAGAATCTTTCATGAATTCCTTGATAAATTTGTCATTGTATTCATCGATGACATCTTGATTTTCTCAAAGTCCACGGAGGAACACGAAGATCATCTCCGTACTGTACTACAGATTCTTCGTCAGAAGCAGCTGTATGCGAAATTCTCCAAGTGTGAGTTCTGGTTAAACAAGGTGGCATTCTTAGGTCACATTGTATCAGCAGAAGGGATCACTATGGACCCAGCGAAGGTTGAGGCTATCACTAAATGGCCAAGACCAACATCAGCGACAGAAGTTCGCAGTTTCTTAGGCTTAGCTGGATATTATCGAAGATTCGTGGAGAACTTTTCCCGCCTGGCATTGCCTCTCACCAAACTGATGCGAAAAGGAGAGAAATTCGTCTGGACGGAAGAACGAGAGAAGAGCTTCGAAGACCTAAAGCAGAAGTTAGTATCTGCACCTATTCTTACTCTCCCATCTGGTACAGGTGGATTTCAGATCTATAGCGATGCATCGGGGAAGGGACTGGGCTGTGTTCTCATGCAACATGGGAAAGTGATCGCGTATGCTTCACAGCAGCTTAAGCCCTATGAAGAAAACTACCCTACGCATGACCTGGAACTTGCTGCAGTGGTGTTCGCATTGAAGATATGGAGGCATTACTTATACGGAGAATCATGCGACATTTTCACGGATCACAAGAGCTTGAAGTATATCTTCACCCAGCGAGAATTGAACATGAGACAAAGGAGATGGTTGGAACTGTTGAAGGATTATGATATTAACCTACAGTATCATCCCGGGAAGGCTAATGTAGTAGCAGATGCACTCAGCAGAAAGTCCGGAATGATCAACGACATTGAGATCAAGGAACAAAACATAAGAGACTTGGAGCGGCTAGGCATCGAAATCATGGTACGTGGGCAGCACGGATACTGGGCGAATCTTAGAATAGAACCTGAGTTACTGACTAGGATCAAGGAAGCGCAGAAGGATGATGGAGAGATTTGGGCGATAATTCAGAATTTGGAGAAGCAGACAGAATTCAGAATGGACGCAGACGGTATCGTTTGGCAGGGCACGATACTTTGTGTTCCTGACAACCCAGAACTCCGGGAAGCATTGTTAGCTGAAGCTCACAGCTCCCCATTTTCCATACATCCTGGGTCGACAAAAATGTACCATGACATCAGACAGCACTTTTGGTGGAGTGGTATGAAACAGGATGTAGCCACGTATGTCTCCAAATTTCTTACCTGCCAACAGGTTAAGATTGAACATCAGCGATCGGGCGGTCTCCTTCAACCGTTGGATATTCCAGAGTGGAAGTGGGACAAAATCACCATGGATTTTGTTACCGGTCTTCCGCCTACCAAGAAGAAGCACGATGCTATTTGGGTCATTATTGATCGACTCACCAAATCAGCTCATTTCTTACCGATACGCAAGGAAGATCCGGTAAGTAAACTCGCAGATACTTACAGAAGGGAGATCATGAGACTCCACGGCACTCCCTCCAGCATTGTCTCAGACAGAGATCCTCGTTTCACGTCGCGATTCTGGAAAGGTCTGCAAAAAGCTTGGGGTACACAACTTAAGCTGAGCACAGCCTTTCATCCTCAAACGGACGGACAGTCAGAGCGAACAATTCAGATATTGGAAGATATGTTAAGGTCGTGTGCGTTGGAATGGACAGGTGATTGGGACGATTACATCTGTTTAGTCGAGTTTGCATACAACAACAGCTGGCACGCAAGTATCAAATGTGCTCCTTTCGAAATGTTGTATGGCAAAAAGTGTCGCGCTCCAACTTGCTGGGATCAAGTGGGAGAGCGAACACTCGAAGGACCAGAGATTATAGAAATGACCAACGAGAAGATCGAAGTAGCTAAGCAGAAACTGCAGGAAGCACGATCACGTCAGAAGAGTTACGCCGATAAGCATCGTAGGGACATACATTTTAATGTGGGAGATCACGTCTTCCTCAAGGTTTCGCCGGCACTTGGTGTTAAACGCTTCGGGATCAAAGGGAAACTCAGTCCTCGGTTCATCGGACCATTTGATATCGTTGAACGAATCGGCGAAGTATCTTACCGATTGGCGTTACCTCCTCAGCTTTCGCACGTGCATAACGTGTTCCATGTGTCCTTACTCAGAGGGTACAATTATCATCCCCTTCACATGGTTCAGTATCCACTGGAACAGATACGTGAAGATCTCACTTTTATAGAAGAACCCGAACGAGTACTCGACAGGCAAGAACGAGTCATGAGAAGGAAGACGATTCCATTCGTCAAAATCCTTTGGAGGGACCATACCGAGCGGGAAGCCACTTGGGAAACAGAGGAGTCTATCCGGGCTTCTTACCCTCACTTCATATTTTGAGTTCGGGTATGTTACTTCTTTTCAGCTTACTTTATCTATAATTCGGGGACGAATTATTCTTTTTAGGGGGGAAGAATTGTAAAACCCGCATGCTTTTACCATGAATAGTGCCCTTAAGATCGTACGTCCTAGATTAAAACTTACCTCATTTAGTATTGATCACATTCATGTGCTAATAATCAAGCAAGTGCATACGTGTATGACATGACAAGTATCGATTACGTACGAACTCATGATAAACAGTTAATAAATATATCACGTGAACATAATTAAATCATGATCACCATTTAGAATACTTACGTAAATACATATAATATAATTACGAGTGTTAAGATTACGACAACTACATGATAAAATAAACAGAAACGCTTCAGACACGAACACGTTTAACCACGAACGAACACGAAACATCGGGACACGAGAAAGGTACGGGTACCCCATGTGGGGCCCCCATACCCACGGCACATATACCAAGGTGGGCTTAGCCCATGGACTTTTACAAGTAAAGGGGGGTAAAGAGTAAAACATGTTTTCATTTTTCACTTTCAAGAAATAAACACAAAAACCCTAAAAGAGTTTTCTCTCCTCCTCTTTGTGCTCTCTTTGTGCCGCCACCTTAGCATCACCATAGGAGGGTGATTGGTTGATTTTGATCTTAAAAACTATTGCTATAATCAGTGTTTGTTCATCCTTATCCAAGCTACATAGTGGTATACCTTTTTAAACCCTTCTTTTTAATTCTTTTTAATTCTTTTAATCTTTGATTATTTTCATGAACATGTTATTATTTTCTTATTAAAACATGGTAATTAATCATTGATCTAACATGTTTTGGGGTTAATTAAAATCAAAGATTGATTTAAAGGGGTGTTTGTTTTTAGCCGCCTAGCAAAACAAACCCGAGGGGGGTTTGGTTTGCTATTGCCGCCACCACCAAGACCATTTTTGGTCTTGGTTGGCTCATGTGGGACCCACGGCAGCAAGGAGGCACACGTGCCCCGGGTTTGGCTCGGGGTACGGTGTCGAATTCATGCCCGATTCATGGTTCGTTGGTTAAATCATGATTTATGCTACATGTTAATTTTTATGAATTATGAACTTAGGATATAATTAATTAATAACATGAAATATTAATTAAATCATGACTTAGGTTATTTTAATTATTAGTTTATCATGACATTAATTTAACCTAAGTATTTTATGTTATAAGTTATAATTAATTAATTATTTAAAACATGCCTATAATTAATTAATTTAGACATGACTTAGGTTATATTATTAATAATAATAATACACATTTTAACCTAAGTATTTTCATTTCATTTTAATTAAAACATGTTATACTTTAATTAAAATGCTTAACCTATAGTTTAATTAAAATACATGAAATAATAATTAAACTATATACTATATCATATGACTTAAGAAACAAGCTTATAAACACTTAGACTTATATGTTAGCTTATGTAACCAGCTTGATTCTAAATATGGAAACTTCTATTTATAGAAACTTAATTAAATAAGGCAACTAATCTATTAATGGAAACCTTCTATATATGGAAATCTATCTATTTCAGGCAGCTAATCTAATCATGGAAACCTTCTATATATGGAAACTTATTTAAATAAGGCAGCTGATCTATTTTTGGAAACTTTCTATTTTTAGAAACAAATCTATTTTAAGTAGTAAATTCTATTTTAGGAAACTTTCTATTTTTGGAAACTTTCTATTTTAGGAAACTTTCTATTTTTGGAAACTTTCTATTTTTGGAAACTTTCTATTTTTGGAAACTTTCTATTTTTGGAAACTTTCTATTTTTGGTAACTTTCTATTTTTGGAAACTTTCTATTTTTGGAAACTTTCTATTTTTGGAAACCTGCTATTTTTGGAAAGTTACTTATTATTACACAGTAAGTATAATAATACATGAAATACCAGTAATACTTAAACGGATTAATCAGAATACAAGATAAACACAGTTTAAGGCTTTAAACAGTGAACCATGACCTAAAACATACCAAGTCAGCTAAAATGAGACATATAATCCAGTACGTAATCAGTGAATCGATACTTATACACGTGTGTATTCATGTAGCGTTAGTGATCCAGAAGTAGGAGTCTTTCTTCCGTTCATTCACTGGACTTGAGGTACGGATTCCCGTCCTTTCAGTATGGACATTCTTTCCTTATTAGGATTTCCCCGTATGCAGCCAACTGTTTTCCCCAGTATTTGTTTTATTGTTTTGAACTGCTTATGTTTAATTAGCATAATCTATAGCCATATACAAGCATGACCAGTTTCACCTAGTTATGGAGGTACCATAACCATAGCATTGGAGGCACCGATGTTATGACTTCCCCACGGCGGAGTGATTGCTCGTGGCGTCCCTTTTCAGTTTTGGCCATATTATTATATCAGGTGGGGCGTATGGGTGCATCCTAGTTACATGTTTTATTCAGTTTATCATGGTGAATGTGGTGTGTGCCTTGCACCCTTCACAAGGAGTTGATCCCTCCTACCCAAACCAGTATATTGATTAGAGGCATCCCCTCTAATCAGCATGATGAGGTCACCCCTCCAAGTATTCATGCACGTGACCTTTTCATGACCTATATGGGCTATGGTATATATATGTTAAAACAGTTTTCACAAGATAAACATAAGGCTTTTCAAACTATAAAACCAGTTTTCTTGATACTTAACCAGTTTACTCAGTACTTAGTCTTCCGCTGTTATATGTTACATGTTTATCCTATTTCATGCTATATTGTACATCCGTGCATTGAGCGTCTTGCTCAGCCGTTTTCCTTTTCATGTTCCCAAAACGGCAGGTACTCAGGGACGCTCGTAGATCTCAAACGTACGTGCATATGGATTGGAAGCTTTACTGCCTTTCTTTACTTTATGCATTTCCTTTACTTTGATACAGTTGCTATGGACATTGTTTCGTCCTTTCCTTTTACAGTATTTATGTTTGTGTGTGATGAGCTTTACTTTGGGGTTACCGATGTTTGATTCCGGTATTTCCCTTTTATGGTTGAATAATGCTTAGACATTTATCCTTGTATGCTTTGATGACACGCCATGATTATGCGTAATATTCCATTTCCAAAATGGGGTGTTACAGTAAGTAACTAAATGATAAACTGATAAAATGGTAAAGTGGAATCAATATATAGTAAGTATAAGATGTTATTCACATGTGAGAATTGGCCATGCAATGGAATCATAAAAATGAGTGAGATATGATCAAAACAAGTTTAGAGTGCAAATCTGCATATACTATTTTGGGCGAATTTATTAAAATATTTAGATGATGTCATAAGTAGCTATAAAGGAATAAAATGAAGCACATATCATGTAGTTTCTGTGATAAAAATTTGAGGTCCTATCTCATTATAGAACTCTAGATATGGACATTTTAGTGAACTTAAAATTTAGGACTGATTTTGTGAAATTAAAGTTTAATATTATTATATAAGCAATCAAATAAATATAGTATAAAATGTGAATTAAAACCCACTAACTTATATATTACATTTATATAAATATGTATAAGGATAAATAAATGGACATTTTATAAAAATGGTAGTTTGGTAATTTTTATAAGTTATAAAACTATAAACATGATTTTTACGTCTTTTCGGCTAAAACCGAAAGATTAACGTTTTTGTTAAATAAAACTTAGACGGTTGGACTCGTCTAATGTAAACTTTTATAAACTCACATACTGATGTATAAACATATATAACAAGTAAAAACCGATAACACCCGAGCTTTACAACAAATAGACATTAACGGGCCAAAGTAACCTTAATGGACAATAAACCCGACTAATTTGGTAAAACACTTATAAACTTACTTATTGGGCTTAACCTACTTGGGCCCAACATGAAAAGTATAATACTGATAATAAAAGTGTAAATGGACTAATATAAATTATTGGGCTTGTAATAGGGTTATTGGGCCTAAAACATGTAAATAAGTAAAACTAGTAAAACTAGTATAAAAATGTTACCAACACATAAACACTATAATGAATGAGTAAAAATGTATAAACCCACTTGATCATCATCATATATATAAAATCATCATATGTATACATAATTGTTATTTTATAAAGTCATTGGATAAGAGTCTAAGACAAGTATTATTTGTCTAGGTTTCTGTGATTGAAGCACGTACCGTACATCCGAATTGCCGATAACCCGCTTTCCCACATCAACGTGAGTTCATAGCCTCACACTCTTTTAAATGTTTTTATGAAATGTTTTATAAACCCGCGAGGGAGATAACATGTTAGTTTTACTAAAATAGGACACCATTTGTCCCGTTTGTTTGTTTATTGATTTGGACCCGAATGATTGTATGACCCGATGAATGATTATATGACCTGATAGATGAAATGAAATGGATTATTAAAGTTAGATTATGTCACTAAAAGTCCCATTAGCATGAATTGTGAACTACCGGGATTTGGTAGACGCTTTTGCATATAATAGTACTATTTAGGGACGATCACCCCAGTTCGCGCCTTGACGGTTGATCCCCGTCGTGCCACATTGATTGGTAAGCGAATTTATGTATGAGAAGATTTACACAAGCGTGATTATTGTGACGACACGCTACTTTAGATGGGCAAATTGAGTTTCGGGTTAGCTACCCGTTGTTTGTTGTAGTAAGGTAACAATGTCATGCGGCTTATAATAATCCAAATAACGAAATACTGCTATACGCACTGAATTACGATATATTGCCTGACTAGCAATACGGGGTCTTATTATTGATATTATGTTCGTGTTTTGGTTTTATATAACCATATTCATATAACGGTTTTTATTTAATCTATACAACGTTGTAAAACGTATTGTATGATGTTTTTACGACAATGGTTTGTATAATGATTTTGAAGGCAAAAGCCTATATTATGATTTTTGATAAAGATTTGTATAAAATGACTTTGGCTATTTTATGGTCTATTATAAAGATTTGTACAAAATGATTTTCGGTAATAATTACATACCGATGATATATTAATGGTTTTATTAAACTCTATGAATTCACTCGGCGTTATCGCTGACCTTTTCTTTTAACATGTTTTATCTCAAGTACTTGAAGGTAATTCTCGGGAAGACGAAAGAATTCATGGCCCGCACTTAAATAACAAATTTCCATTCAAATGCTTTGTAAAATTTGTATGAAATACAATGACTTGGGACCTATGTAAATTTGATATATATATGAATGGAAATGCTTTATTATTAAACGACGCGATTTTTATGCGTTGTCTATGATGTGAGTAATGTGTTATCCCGTAACACCAACGAGTCTTCCGCTGTATTGAATTGTGTAAATTTGAGGGTGATACAGAGACAACATAAACATTGCATTCCTTCCATTTCTTTTCGTAATACTCTATCTCTCTAATAGACCATCCCCTTTTAGTATCATCACTAACCGCCATACCAGCATCACACATAATATCACTTTTATGACAAAATCTCTTCCAATTTTCTAATTCTTTAGAACTATCTTCACTGGCTAGCACATTAAATCTAGTATCTTAATTCATCACCCCATACCCTTTCCTTTATTAACCTTAGTGCTATGAACTCCCTTCTTCTGCTGCATATTTGTATTGTCACTACTATCATTATTAATCCTAATACCCTCTTTCACCCTACTTTCCTTCACACCCTGCTTAGTACCAATGTCACCTTGCTCATTAACCTTAGTAGTATCAGATTGCTTACTAACATTACTATAGTTTCTCCCTCCATTATTCACATATCCACCTCTACCACCTGCCCCTCTACCACCATAACCATTACTACCTCTACCACCATTAATAGGCCCACCTCTACCAGCATTACTGAAACCACCCCTTCTATAGTTCACTGTTCTCCATCTATTTTCACCATTTGACTCATCAACATGCTTATGGACTAAAATAGTAACACTTGAACCCGCAAAAGTAGAACCATCCTTCTTCAACTCCCCTTCTCTTGAATAGATAACTCATGATCTTGACAGCTCTTCGAAGAATGGCCAAAATCTAACAATGCTCACAAACGGGTGGTCTCCAAACATACTCAACTTCAAGAAGCATAGACCTATTAAGACTCTCATACCAGACCTCCACTTCTTCAACTAATCCATCATTTGCATCAACTTCAACTAAAACTCTGGCAAAACTTTCCCTGCCATAAGCATTATTAGACATCTCAACCGTCATCCTATCCATAATAATCGGATTCCCAACCCTGCTTGCAATTCTACTAATACCCTCAACATTCCATGCTTCCAAAGGAACATCAAAATTTTTTACCCATAGCGGCACTTTAGATAGTCTGGGCTTTGATAAACTTAGACCAGGCTCCCATTTTTGAACAAAAAATGGTTTGCTATCAACCAACCAAGGACCAAACAAAGAAAAATGAGGGTTACCATTCTTTTCACAACAGTAAACAAAAACCACAGAAAATAGGGTTCATTGTGTGTGTGGGAATAACTGCCGACAGATAAGACAGAAAAAAATAAAAAAGGGGATCGAGACTTATATGGTTTTGATTCGAATGCTTGTTCTATTGTCACTCTCAAATCACATAACGTTATTCTTTCTCCTTCCCTTTTGTTTTTATGTCACGAAATTATTAGGGTGAATTCAAGATCACATGAAATAGATTGTTAAAAACATGAACTAATCATCAAAGGGGTGTCGGGTTGTTTGACTGCAAGAAAATCGAGACCATTATGGTCTCGGTGTGGTCGCTGCTTGGGCCAACCGTGACCCACAAGGGACGGTTTGGTTTGGGTTTGTGTCAGCAGCAATAAAACCCACCAGGGGCTTGTTTAATAGAAACAGTGGGTCACAGACGCAACAGCAGGGGTGTTTGGGTTTAGGTTCATCCAGCAGGGGTGTTTGGGTTTAGATTCGTCCAACAGGGGTGTTTGGGTTTAGAAGCAGTAGGAACCACTTCATTAGTAGTGGGAACCACTGCATAAGCAGTGGGAACTTTGACCAGTTCAGTGGGTACCTTGGGCACACCAGTGGCAACCGACACAAGGTCGGTGGCTGCTGTGGGCTTGGCAGCAGGACCACAGCCGATCGGCTGTGTGTTTTTGGTTCATGGTTGACCCGAGACTGTGTCTCGGGGAGCCTTTGACTCGGGTTGTCGAGTTTTTTTACGATAAGAATTTTTAGAAGAGTATTTTCTAAACATTAAATCATTTAGTTTATTTAAATTTTTATACCTTAATTTTACGCGTACAACTGTTATTTATTTTAATTATATATTACATAAATAATTTTTAACTAGCTTTTATAAATAAATAGAAAGGATATGACATTTATTAAATGATTTATTTATGTTTAGGAACTAAATAAGGAGACCTTTCTATTTTAAGAAACTTCTAGTTTTAGAAACTTTTTTATTTTGGGAAAACTTCCTATTTTAGCAGGTTACTTAATACAGTATACTACCATATCAGGATACAATATAATATACAGTAACTAGAAATACAGGATATATACTAATCAGTAAACATTTAAAGAACAATCAGATTATCAGAAGTACACCGGACTATCAGATTAATCAGATTATACATAAATAGTAATACAAGAATAAAATAAATTAAACTAAGAACAGATTGAATCAGTAACAGTAAACAGTAATCAGACAACTTATTACGCGTCCGTTATTTATGTAATAACCGTGAAGTCGGAGTAGAGCTTTCAGCTTTCATTCTTATTTCATTACTGGACACGAGGTACGAAATTCTCGTCCTTCAGTAAGGACTTCCTTCTATGCATGATTAGGGTTTCCTGTTTGTAGCCAAATGTTTTCCCTTGTATATGTTTTAAGCTTATCAGTAATCATTTTAATAACTAAATAAATTGCCTGATCTATATATACAAGCATGACCAGTTTATGTACTAGTTACGGAGGTACCGTAACCATGACACTAGAGGCATCGGTGTCATGACTCCTCTGCGAGGGTGTGATTTCTCGCAGCGTCCTATTTATTTCAACTTGGCCATTTATCAATATTATCAGAGGGGCGTATGGATGCATCCTAGGTTATCAGTTTACAGGTTATCAGGTGAATATGGAGTGTGCTCTACATCCTTCACATTAGAGTTGATCCTTCCACCCAACACATTATTTAGAGGTCACCCCTCTACAGCATGACGAGGTCACTACTCCATTTATTCATGCAGCAGTTGTTACAGCACATGACATATATAAGCTCTTGCCAATTAAAATACAATAAATGCATGTTTTTCAGATTTAACAAGATAACAGTTCAGCTTTATTATTTATAAATTAGACTTTTTAGATTATACACTGATTTCCGCTGCAACTTTACTTATCACTCTTACAGCTTCAGTATTTTATCATTTGCTTCATTTCAGTATTTTCTTATCATGCTTTATATCCGTTCACTGGGCGTTATGCTCACCCGTAGTTCCTTTCATGTTCGAACGGCAGGTACACCAGGACGCTCTTAGGATTCTGAGAGCATGTGCATGTGGATGGAAGCTATCCGGACTTCTTACTTTATGCACTTCTTACATTATTATGCTGATTTGGTCATTGTTCAGTCTTTCCTTCAGTATTTACTTTTCATGTTTTAAGCTTATGTTTGAATTACCGATGTTTGATTCCGGTATTTCCTTTATGGTTAGTTAATGTTTTAGGACATATAATGTATGATTTGATGACACGCCATAAATACAAGTAACGGTCCACTTATCCAGGTGGGATGTTACAATTATGGTATCAGAGAGCAAGGTTCGACTTGTAGGCTCTAAAACTTGACCTATGACTAGTGGGTAGTCACCAGGAACTTCCCTGATTTTGGCGTCGTTATCTTTCATGTTCCTCATGCACTTATCAGTCAGTTTTCTTCATTTATCAGTCAGTTTTCTTAAAATTTTGACTAAGTAAAAGGTTGGTACAATACTGGCCATATTTAGTCGCATGTGCTTTTCTACGAATTTTGTTTTGGTGAACCGACCCATAGGCGTTCACCCTTGCCCGTTTAGATTTTGTATAGATGAACCGACCCATAGAAGTTCATCCTTACTCATGTCAGATTCATATTATCAGTCCTATATTAGTTGGTGAACCAGCCTTAGATGTTCATCATTATTCAGGTCAAATATCATGTTTTCAGACGATAGTTGTTTTGTGAAATGACCCAAAAGCGTTCACCTTGTTCATATCACGATGTTTCATTTAAGTTTGACTAATGTGGAGTGGACAACAGCCATCCCCATTTAGTCCCAGATTTTAAATATCTATACATGACAGTTCTCATAAAATTTTGACAAGTATGGATCGAACCAGAATCGCCCATACTTAGTCACATGCTTTCTATTTTAAATTATGTGGATTGAACCATAGCCACCCACACCAATTGATGTTAAACCTCGGTTGATTTCCTTTTATGTTCTTTGTATCAGTCATGTTTTATACTCTCACGTGAATGTCATATTCATGCTGATAAAGTTTCATGTCTCCTCATGAGAATTATGTTTTCAGTAGGGTGATGATGTTTTCATGCTAAGATATGTAGAAGGGTGTCAGAAAAATCCTGTTTTCACGATAAATCAAGTTTGGTCTTCATCAATCATGCCTTCATACTGAACATTGATGAAACTCCGTTTAATCATACTTTCAGCCTCTATACAACAATCATTAAGTCTACACAGGAATTGTCAGCCTACCATGTTACTCATTTCAGTACCATTTACTACTGTTTAAATCAATTTATTTCTTTTGATCATGTCATACAATTGACACTAGTACCGGCTATCCTATAAAATTTGCCATCAGTGCCATGTACAGTATTTCAGGTGTACTTCATGTACAGTGTCTCAGGCGTACCACATGTACAGTTTTCCAGGTGTAATCCATGTGTATTTTAATCAATCCTCAATAATCTCAGGCGTTTCCATTTGTCGATATTCTACCAGATGCTGATGCTACTCGAGAATTGAACATTTTACCAGATACCATTGCTGCTAATATTTAGGAAACCTCACGAATGCTGATGCTGCTGATACTTTGGAGAGTCCCTAAGATGCTGATGCGGTTTATATTATGGAGACTCTTCAGAGCAAGGACGAAAACTATAAATTTGAAATTCCTGACGAGAATATACTTCAACAATCAGACAATACCATACCATTCCATGCTTTTACTTCCTCAGTTAAGATGTCACACGTCACACGGCTGTATTTTCAGTCAGAAGAGTGGAAAACCGGTACCCAGCCGGCCACTCAGCAGAAATAGTTACATGAATCACGGTCATGATAATGACCGTCATAAAATTGAAAGACAAAGCAGTAGTGACAACCATCATGCTAATAATGAATCATTTAGTAACCATCGGAACTCCAGAACGGGCATGACTAGAAATACAGAGGTCAGCAGTCTAACTGGTCCGCCAACCCTAGCAGTTACTAATACAAGGTATTTTCTCGTATGAAAGTTCGTTGAACCAGTCTATTCGAATTGATTACCAATTGAAAGAGCGACTCAGTCGTCTTTGGTGAATAAAAGAAAAGGTTTGTCGTTGTTCATAACTAATTAAAGATAAAAATAAAGCTAGAAAAGATAAATGAATTTAAAAATAAATGACAAAAAATTAAAACGTAACGAAATGAAAACTTGAAAATAAAACACGTTTAAAATTAAATTAAGAATGACAAGTTAAAATAAAGTTTACGAAAAATAAAACAAAATAAGTAAAAACAAGACTTAAGAAATTGGCGGGAAAATTAAATTTGAAAATACTTTGGAATAAAATGATTTAAATTCGAAATTAAAGTAATCATAGCATAATTTCGCAATTTTAGAATTAATTTCGCAATGATGAAGAAAAACCAAGGATTCCGCAATGATAGGAATCAATATGATTCCGCAATAGGGACATGAGATAATTTCGCAATATGCAAGATCAAATCCGCAATGCCTTAATTCCAAGATTCCGCAATAACCAAAGTATGAAGATTCTGCAATATTAGAAGCTGGTAATTCTGCAATAACAAAATGAAGGATTTCGCAACTTGGGCCAGAATTCCGCAATACAAAAAGCTAATGATTTCGCAATTCAGAAAGAAGAGGATGATTCCGCAATTACTTAAATAGGATAATTTCGCAATAACAAGGGAATTCAATTCCACAATACATAAAGTATTGCGAATTCGAATCAGGATCTCCTAAAAACTAGGATCTCGGATACGTGACGAATTTTTGGCACTTTTTAGCAACTTTTTAGGGACAATAAGCACAAAAGAACACCAATAAGCTACCAATAAGCTAGATGAATGATAGAACTTATAAATCCTCAACACGTAAATCAAGAAACACGTAAAGGAAGAAACTTTATGTGACGAAATAGAAAAGTAGATGAAAGAGATGATGAACACAAGATCGTAACCAACAAGAAAGATTAAAAAGATAAAGATTAAGACAAGATTAAACTCAAAAAGTAAAGATTAGATTAAACAAGAAAGAAAATGAAAGATGAAGTTTTTCTAGTGAGAGAAAGGTAAGCACTTTCTCTCTCTAAAAATTAAACTACAAAAATGAAAATGAACTAATTAACTAACACCCTCCTAATGTGTCATTAGGAGGGTATATATAGGAGGTGGGGAGTGCATGCGTTGCTTCCTTCTTTCTTTCTTCTCGTCTCGACTTAAATTCTTTGTCTTTCTCGATGTTGTCTCGGGATTTGTCGATATAAATTGAACTTGTCTTATATTTTTCTTCTATAATAAGACTTGAGTTCTTCGACTTCATTAAACTTTCGTCTTTAGACTTTTTCTTCGATAAATCTTCAGAATAGGCCTTGGACTTCCGTTCTTTTTGCACTCTTGATCTTTTGACTTCTTCTTTTCCCGTTTTCTTCGATAAAAGCCCGTGATAGCCCATGTTTTCTTCCTTTTTAATATTTTTACCCTGAAACACAATAAAAACACAAACCACGCATAATTCCGACTTTCAGGACATAAAATACACGTTTTGGTCTTGTTATTATTGGAAATAAGTGGTAAAAGTATAAGTGTTTTCACACTTATTAGTTACCAAAATATTTTTTCAGCCTTGTCCAGATTCATCTACTAAAAGACATGTCAAGATATCCGTCAAGACACAGGTCTCAGGCATCAATTATGAATACATGTTTCAAGACACCAATCATGGTACATAACATAAGAATGTCGTCTCTAGGTACGAGTCAAAACTCATAACTCTAGTAAATTTTCTAAACCAGACCCTCAGAAATTCAGGGTACCATCCAAAGGGGTATACTCGTTTTGTCATGCCACACATAAATCAAACCATTAAAGATCCAGTTACCACCACTGGAGTATTATTCAGGCTAGATATGGAGTGTTCATTCTATTGGATTACAGACAAACACATTCAGCAAGATCTTCCATGTTTGCTCACTTATTTATATGTCAGCTTTATCTAAATCAGGTATTATCTACCTCCTAGCCAGAAAAGACTCCATAGTATCACCCATATTTATTAAGGTTTTCCATTCAGTTAACGACGAGATCCGTCTTACTAAATCCCAAATATATTATTATACTTTCTGCCAGAAAAATCAGTATAAATTATTTCTGCCTTACAAGCGCGTGGCTTATCAGTCCACAACTACGAAGAATTTTTTAGCTACCATTTATAAATTCACTTCTGAAATTCCTTAAATTCATGATCAGCAGATTATTCCAGAGTTCTCATATATACTTTCAGAGAGTTTTCCATAAATTCCTCCCTAACCACGAGGTCGAATTTAACATCGAGCTTGTCTCAAAAATAGAACCTGTTTCCAAAACTCTTTATTGTAGGGCTTCAGCTAAGTTAAAAGAGTTGCAACATTTGCTGCAAGAATTACCGGCACGAGGCTTTATTCGCCCTAGCGCACCACCAGAAGGTGCACCATTTTCGGTCTAACCGGAAGAAAGCCGGTAACATGAGATCATGGATCGACCACCAAAAGTTTGACAAGATCACCATCCTATATCTTAGCTGTTATAATGTCCTAAACGTCTTTTCAGAATAATTCACGATCATACTACCATCAGTGGCGAGTGAAAGAACATGATGTTTTCAAGACTGCATTTGCACACGTTATGGTCTCTCCAAATTTTGATTTATACTTCTGAATTCCCAAATGTTACAGATATAGTATGAATTTGATGAATAAAATTTTTCCATGAGTTCTCAGACAAGATCGTCGGTATATTCTTGATAACATTTTGATCTGCAATATTTTAGAGAAAAACTCGAGAATCATCTTCTCATAGTTGTACAAATTCTCCGATAGGAGAAATTTATATACGCAACTTACCAGATCTGAATTCCAGTTGAACAAGGTGGCGTTTCTAAGCCACCCTATTTTAGCAGAAAGAAATTTCAGAAATACTGCGAAGGTGAAGGCCATCACCAGATTGGCCAAGACCGACGTCTGTGACTGGAGTACAAGTTTCTCGAACTCAGTTGACTACTACCACAGAAATGGCTGATAGTTCTCATGATTAGATTTCCATGGCTAAGCTTGCGCATAAAAGAGAGGACCTACACTAAAATTTAGTATTCCATAAGATCCTACGCTAGGAGAGATCTAATTTTACCAAGACTCAAAACTTTTTCATGACTATTAACAAGATTTCCCCAGAATGAACCATAATCCCAAGCAGAATTTTTGTAGAAGCAGTATAACACATTGATGCAGCTATGTTTATATCTAGATGCCTGATATTTCGCAGGTTCAAGATAGAACGTCATCATGTTAATGAGTTATTATTACCATTTGAAATTCTAAATAGAAATGAAATAAGGTTCCATGGAGGTTGTTATCAGTTATCACAGATTCAGAAGTGGTAGTATATGATCTAACTCATTACCGACCATTTAACTAGCCTACACGTGCTCTTTCATCCGAAAGGAATACGTAGTAGCAGATCTGTAGGAAAATCTAGCAATTGATCGTACGATTCCAAGGTATTCCATCGACCATCATATCAGATAGAATTCATGTTCACGATTATTGGTGCTATCTAGTGATTTAAGTCCACCTTCGCGTTCATGATATGGTCCACGTTCAGATTCGTGTTCCATTTCACGATACACGTTTCATAGCCCGTTACTCAATATGGTCATAGAAAGCTTAAGAAACCATACTCAAGTTTAACACAGATCTTCCATACTCAGGCAGACGTTCTCGTCTCAGGACATATCGTTTGGCATTTCTTCCTCGATCAGCATACGTTCATGAGTTGTCTAGAATCACGTTCACATTATGTTCCACATATCACGTTCATGACATATTCTATGCCAACGTTCATCAGATGATCGCGAACCACGTTCACAATTGCTCACGTAGCACGTTCAAAATTATTCACGTAGTTCGCCCCTATGTTTTCAGCAACTTGCTCAAAGATATAAATGTTATATTTTTAGGATATTTATATGTACCGTTTCATGTATCTTATATGTTATAGCTCGTTCATTCTATCAGATTCAGAAAAATCCATCTTAAGTATGGAACGAGAAACTATTTGTTGGGAATTATTTGTTAAGTGTCAAGTACCGTTAGTGTTATTGAAGTACTTTTAGTTATATTTCAAGTACCATTAGTGTTAACGCAGTACATAGTAAGTACTGCTACTTATAAAGTAAGTACTGCTATGTTGATTAGGAAAAATATATCTTTGTATAAGTTATGCCATAGTTATAGTTAGAGTATATCTTATGTGATATACTTAAATAGTTAGAATATTGATAATATATCGTCTGTGATATAGTTATCTTTATAGAATATTCTAAGGTTTCTAGGGTTCCTTACTCTATAAAAGGAACATAGGTACAATGTCATTCATGTACCTCATTCAAGTCGATTAATAAGAGAATCGAATAGTTAAAAGTAATTATGTTCTTATGTGCTTTATAAGTTAGATTCCGCATAACTTATTTAGCTTGAGTAAGAGTTCTCAAAGTGTTTTAGTTTGATTACAAACTACTATACTAGTTCTTAACAGAATATAGATCCAATCAAAGGGATCAACAAGTGGTATCAGAGATTGTTGAGAAACTCTAAAAAAGAAGAACACAACCCCATACACTCTACTCACACCAAAACTCAATGTCTCAACATGGTGATGACGCTTAGTTGGATGATATTCCAAATCCCGATCCAATACCACAGAGAGAAACACAAGTTGTGCATCCTGCACCAACACAAGGTGTTCAAGCCGTGAATGTTGTAGCTACCTCTAAAACTATAACACCTTCTCATACTCTTTCTGCTGTCAAACTCCCAGTGCTCAAAGGTGACAATAATGAGACATGGGCTATGCAGATGGAACATTACTTCAACTACACAGATCACACTGTGTGGCAAGTTATCAAGAATGGGAATACACCTAAGAAGCTACACTGGTTTCCTGATGGTACATGTTATGCTCTACCTGCTGTGACTACTGAGGAGGTACAAGCAGAGATCAGAGAGAGAAAAGCCATAACTGCTTTGGCTATGGTTCTTTCAGAAGACATCTTACCTAACTTTCATCATTATAAGGATGCCAAGGGTATGTGGGATGCCATAAAATATAGATTTGGAGGTAATGACAAATCTAAGAAGATGAAGAAGATTGTTCTTAAGCAAGAATTTGATAACTTCTCAATTTCCAGTATAGAGGGAATACATGGTGGCTATGGAAGATTCAGTAAACTGCTTATTCAATTGGCAGTTTATGGACAAGTAATTCCTAATGAAAAAGCTAATCTAAAATTCTTAAAGAGTGTTCCACAAGAGTGGAAAGCAATGGCTATGCACTTCATCACAAGAGATGATCTGGAAATAATTCCTTTTGATCATATCTACAACAATCTTAGAGCATACGAGATGGAGGTAAAAGGAATTGAGGTGACCAAAGCATCAACTACAACAAAGTATAACTTGGCTTTTATGTCAGAAGGAAATAGTGGTACTTATCTTAATAATACCGCTAGTGGATCAAGCAGTAGTACATACTTCACAAATACCGCTGGGGACTTACAAGCGGTACTTACCCACAAAGTACTGAAGTCAGCCCCATAGTCTCTCAAAATCCACATGGAAGATCTTCACCATTATTTAGTGACAATGATGCCTTCTCATACTTTGCTGGACAAGACAACAAGCCATGACTAACACTCAATGAATTGTTTCAAATGGATGATGCTGATGTTGAAGAGATGGATCTTAAATGGCAAGCTGCTATGGTGTTAGTAAGATCTAACATGTTCTTTAAGAAGACTGGAAGAAAGATGACTTTTGATCCTAATGAGCCATCAGTATATGACAAGTCCAAAGTTGAATGCTATAACTGTGGAAGGAATGGACACTTTGTAAGAGAATGCACTAGAGACAAATCTGAGAGTAGTAGTCAAAAGTCTAAGAACAACTATGGAACCAGTCCAAGAATAACTGAAAGTTTTCCAAAAGGAAATAGCAGGAGTCCTAAAGGAACCAAAGCATTGGTAATTGTAGATGGAGTGGTGAACTGGGCTGAAGATGAAGAAGAAGAAGAAGAAGAAGATCTTGGTTTAATGGCTCTCTCACATGAAGATACTGAGGTACATCCTTGTTCTAAAGACTGTGTTCTTAAATTTAATAGCTTAAAAGTAGAACTAGAGGAACAGTATCAAAAAGTCAACACATGCACTGTAGAACTAAATACTTTTAAACAGGATGTTGCTAAGTTAGAAGAAACTATTTTTTTGTATAAAAAGGATCAACAAAACTATGAAGAGAAAATAAGAATTTTAACTCTTCAAATGAGGGGAAAAGATGTGGAAATTAAAGTCTTTTAAATACAACTTTTGAAAGTGTCAGTAGAAAATGAAGCGTTAAAATCCAGTCTTTATAGTGAAAGGGATGTGATTAATCATTGGCAAAAGTCCTCTGAAGGATTGGGAAAACTGATTAATTCACAAATGGGGTATTATGATAAGTCATGCCTAGGATATATTGAGGACTGATAGGTGTGAAATCACCCATCCTTTTACCACTTAATTTTAATAATAACCAAGCCAAAACGTGTATTTTATGTCGTAAATGTTGGAATTATGCGTGGTTTGTGTTTTTATTATGTTTTAGGACCAAAAGATGAAAAAGGAAGAAAACACGGGCTTTCACGGGCTTTTATCGAAGAAAACGAGAAAAGACGAAGTCAAAAGATCAAGAGAAGAACGAAAGTCCAAGGCCTATTCTGAAGTTTTATCGAAGAAAAAGTCTAAAGACCGAAGTTTAATAAAGTCGAAGACCCAAGTCTAATTAAAGAATAAAATTATAAGACGAGTTCAAATTATATCGACAAATCCCGAGACGACGTCGAGAAAGACAAAGAATTTAAATCGAGTCGAGACAAGAAGAAAGAAGGAAGAAAGCACCAACATTTTACTCCTCCTATAAATACCCTCCTAATGTGTCATTAGGAGGTGGTTAGTTAGTTTAGATTAGGAGTAGGAGTAGATTACTTTCTCTCTCTAGATTTATTTCATGTTCTTAAGCTTTTCTTTCAAGTTTTCTTAATCTTTAATCTTTAATCTTGTACTTTTGAATCTTTAATCTTCATCTTATTTCAAGCTTTTTACAATCATTCTCATTCTACATTTCTTGATCTTTTTAATTATGTTTGATTCGAAATATTCTTTGATTTTGTTTAATCTTGATGTTTAATTGATTAAAAAGTTTATCTTTTTATCAATCTTTAAGTTTTTATACAACTTAAGCTTTGAGCTTATCATGCTTATTGGATTATTTTGTGTTTAGCTTATTTACTTTTTAGTTTTCTTAAAAAAATTTAGTCTTTTTAAAGTTTGTTTTATAAAGTTTGCATATTTAGTATTTCAAAAGTTTTCAAATTTGTGCTTATTGAGTTGGTAAAGTTTGTGTTAATTTTTCTTTTTAGAAGTGCTTATTGGTTTATTAGCTTATGCTCATCCATCCGAATATTGTGATTTTTCCATCACAATAGGGTTTCTACATTGTGACAGCTTATTGTGATAGTTTTTCCGATCACTTATTCCGATCGTAGGTTGCGATTGCCCCTGGCATCGTACTTTGCGATCGGGTATAAGGCTTATTGTGACGAAATGCTGCCCAATTTTTGTTAGCCACATTCATATAGAAACATTCAGATAGAAACATTCAGATAGAAACGTTCATATAGAAACATTCAGATAGAAACATTCAGATAGAAACATTCAGATAGAAACATTCAGATAGAAACATTCAGATAGAATTATTCAGATAGAAACATTCAGATAGAAACATTCAGATAGAAACATTCAGATAGAATTATTTTGATAGAAGTTTTTAACTTTTCGTCATTTACTTTTAAGTATTAATTTTTAGTTTAAAATTTTTAGCTTCCACTTTTACTTAACGACATTTACATTTGTTTTTACATTTTCATTTATATCTACATTTTCTTTTTACTTGTAGTTTAAAATAGACAACCTTTTCCCTTTATAATCCACCAAGAACGACTGAGTCACACTTTTAACTAAAAATCAATTCGATTAGACACCGAGAATAATGAACTTTTTAACCTAGCAAAATCATACTATCAAATGGCGCCGCTGCCGGCTCTTTTTGTGAAGATTAACGGTTTATTGTGAGAGACGCGTTGGATTTTGGGATCCGTTCACTTTTGAACGTAATTTTTCTTGTCCAATTTTCAAAATTTTTCAAAAATCCAAAAAAATATAAAATTTCAAAAATACAAAACATTTAAAAAAAATCATAAAAAGCATTTCTTTTTCCAAGAGTTTTGCACCAAAAATATTCCTCTTAACCCTCTATTGTGTTTAATTCTTTTCCTCAACCCCCTCTAATTTTTAATTCTTCATGGATTCTTATGTCCATTGCGTAGGGTGTGGGAGACGATTATATGGGTGTGAATCTTGTCAATGATGTTCATACGAGCAATGCAGAAAAGATCTTCCACCCCGTCCAACGTGCAATTCGACTAATTCATCCTTTTCTTCTAATCCACCTACTCCCCCTTGCATATATTGTGGAAGCGATTCTCATTGGCATGTTTCGTGTCCAATTTGATACCCGCCTCATGGCGAGCAAGAACTGGGTGACAATTATGAAAATGGTAATAGCTATCTACAAGAAGCACCAGGTTTTCCTCAATACCCGTGTTGCAACAATTGTGGGCGCCCTCACGATACTTCTTATTGTCAGCCAATGAATTATTATGAGCCAAATCCATGTCCTCATTTTTCTTCACCGATGGATTATTATGAACCAAATCCGTGTTCTAATTCTTCTCAACCAATGAATTACTATGAGCCACATCCGTGCTATAATTCCGGTTTTCAAAATTTTGAGCCCCCACAACCTACCCTCGATCATCAACCTTCTGTTGGAATGTGTGAAGAAGAACGAGCCAATTTTTTGAATACACTTTAATACGTTCAACAAGAATTAGCTTGCATACGCGAAGCAAGGGAGCAGGAAAAGCGACAGCAACAAGAACAAGTATCTAATCTTAGTGATTATACTCCTCCTCTTGTGCGTCCATACTACTATTATGATGATGACGAGGATGATATCTATAATCTCAACCCATCTTTTGAGATTACTACTCCTACTCTTGATATCCCTAATGCGTCTAAGGATAGTGATACATCGAGTGAGATTAGTGATTTTGGTCTTGATAAATTCTTTGATGAGTTTTGTGATGTCACTACTTTTGCTGAGCTTACGGACGAGGTCGCTCTTAATGATGATGATTTTTATCCATGCTATGAAAATTTCACTTTTGAAATTTCTCCGTCTCCTCTGGGCGATGACGGCGATGTTGATTTATTCTCTCTGACTTACGAGAAGTTCACCACTGAACTTGGTCTTGTAGATGAGGTGGAAGACGTTATTCTTCGCGAAAAATTACTAAAATTTCATCTTCTTATTGCTAAGATTGAAGCGTTGAATTATGCTCCTATTTCAGAGTCTTTACCTCCGTCTATTACTTCATTTGAGAATAATGATACAACTATGGAGGAAATCGACATTCTCTCAATACCTCCGGGTATTGGTGATGATGACACGGAGGGGGATATTATTTTTGATAATTTGTTGCATGAAGATATTGTCCCAAGTCTCCCTCCCAAGCACCTTTCATCCACTCTTTTAGACACCATTACGGAGGATGAGTGCTTTGACCCGGGAGGTGACATTGACCGTTTTATGATTGATAACCTTACGGCTTTGCCGCTTTCTGAGCATCCATTGTCTTTGGGAGATGACAATTTGCTTACTTTACCCACCCCACCTCCCGTGGATCAAGACTTCAATTACTTTTCTTATGTTGAGAGGACTTTTCTACCCTTCAAGACTTATCCTCCGGCCTCTCCTGTTGTATTTTCCTCCAGGAACGAGGACAAGGTCTTTGATCCTGGTATTACATTTGAGGCTTCCTGATAGGTGTGAAACACCCATCCTTTTACCACTTAATTATAATAATAACCAAGCCAAAACGTGTATTTTATGTCGTAAATGTCGAAATTATGCGTGGTTTGTGTTTTTATGTTGTTTTAGGACCAAAAGATGGAAAAGGAAGAAAACACGGAATTTCACGGGCTTTTATCGAAGAAAACGAGAAAAGACGAAGTCAAAAGATCAAGAGTGCAAAAAGAACGGAAGTCCAAGGCCTATTCTGAAGATTTATCGAAGAAAAAGTCTAAAGACGGAAGTTTAATGAAGTCGAAGAACCAAGTCTAATTAAAGAAGAAAATTATAAGACGAGTTCAAATTATATCGACAAATCCCGAGACGACGTCGAAAAAGACAAAGAATTTAAATCGAGTCGAGAACAAGAAGAATGAAGGAATAAAGCATCATTTTTTCCTCCTCCTATAAATACCCTCCTAATGTGTTATTAGGAGGTGGTTAGTCATTTAGGAGTAGATTAGTTTAGGATTAGGAGTAGATTAATATACTTTCTCTCTCTAGCTTTTCTTTAATGTTTTAATCTTTTTCATTAATCTTGTATTAGATCTTAATCTTTATCTTAATCAAGCTTTTCAATTAATCATTCTCATTCTTCCTTTCTTTATTATTAATCTTGTGTTGATTTAGATGATCTTGTAGTTTCTTAATCTTGATGTTTATTGATTTATTGATGCTTTTGATTGATTTTGCTTATTGGTTTTTATGTGTTTGATTTTTGTAGCTTATAGGGTTTTAGTGCTTATTGTGTTAATTTTCTTATTTTTAATTAAGTGCTTATTAGTTAATTTTTATAAAAAGTTGTTTTTAAATATTTTTATTATTTAGTGTTTTTAAAAGTTTTTAAATTTTGGCTTATTAGCTTTTTCTAAAAATCAATTTGGTTAAGTTTTTAGATAAGTGCTTATTAGTTTATTTTATAAAAAGTTGATTTTTAATTTTTAGATTTATTAGTATTTTTCAAGTTTTTGATTTGTGGTTGAATTAGTTTTTCTTAAAATTGTTTTAGATTAAGTTTTGGTTATTTGCTTATTTGAATTGTGCTTATTTTTAGCTTATTTCGTGATTTTTTATGTTACTGTATTTGTTTTCAAGTTTTTCGGATTAGGGTTTTATATTCCGAAGATTTGATTTTTTCTGAAATGTCATTTCTCTGAAAATCTTACTTTTTCTGAAAAAGTTAATATTCTGAAAAAACAATTATTCCGAAGAAAGTTGCGAAAAAGTATTATTCCGAAGATTTGTCTGAAAAAAATTATTCCGAAGATTTGTTTTTTTTTCTTTTTCTGAAAATAGGATTTCTCCGAAATAGTAATAATTTCGAAGAATCAACTAAATATGAAAAAGACAATATTCCGAAAAAATAGAAACTTCCGAAATACACTATGGCTTTTGCGAACTTTTTTCCGAAATAACATCGAAATAAATGTCATGCCAGCTTGGCTGGTTACTTTGTTTCGCGCCAAATTTAAGGTGTGTGGTTGGCTGCTTCTAGCAGCTAGCCTGCTAGCTTGTTTATTTATTAATATTGTTCCGTTATTGTTTAGTTTTATCCGAAAGTTTTTCCGATTTCAATTTTGAAAGTTACATATTTTTAGTTGAATTTTTCGTCTATTTTTAAAATTAATATTTTTTCGTAAAGTTCAAGTTTTATCTTTTATTTAGTACCCGCTTTAGGTTTTCCCTCGTTTAGCTTTAAAGTACCATTTTAGTTTTATTCTTTTTCATTTTGTAAACTTTATTTTCGAGTCGATAGTTAATTTCGTCTTTTAGATTTATTTTTATTAATTATTTCGCTTTAAATTAACGTTTTATTATTTATATTGTTTTGTTTTTATTAGTTAATCGCTTTTAGCTTATTGTTATTATTTTGCGCTTTTACCTTTTAAGTAGAAATTGAAAACCAAACTTCCTTTTTATTCACCAAAGACGACTGAGTCACACTTTTAACCGGCAATCAATTCGAATTGAATCGAGACGAACAAATTTTCATACTGGCCAAAAACCTTGTTACCAAATGGCGCCGCTGCCGGCTCTTTTTGTGAAGATTAACGGTTTATTGTGAGAGACGCGTTGGATTTTGGGATCCGTTCACTTTTGAACGTTATTTTTCTTGCCAAAAAATTTTCAAAAATCCCAAAAACATTTGAAAAATCATAACGCGTTTCTTTTTCACAAGTTTTGCGCCAAAAATATTCTTCTTGGTTATCTATTATTCTTCATGGATTCGTCTTGCGTACGGTGTGGGAGACCATGGTATGGTTATCAAACATGTCATTGGTGTATTTGTGAGCGGTGCGGCTCTGATATCGACAATACACAATTTGGATTTTGTCCATTTTGCAATTCAACAAATTCGTACTTCTCCTCTTACAATACTTTCTCACCCTTTCCCGTATATGACAATCCTTATCCTCAAAATGCACCGGGTTTCCTCAATACCCGTATTGCAATAATTATGGGGGCCCTCACGATGCTTCTTCTTGTCAACCGATGAATATCGTTGAGCCAGTTCCGTGCTAAGATTCCGGTTTGTATAACTTTGAGCCCCCACATCACACCCTCAATCATCAATCCTCTCAGGGAATTAGTCTTGACCAACAACTCACTACTTTGAATGACGTTCTAGAGAGTTTAGCTCAAATCTGAGCTGACTTACATCAGGAAAGGCAACCTTTGCTTGATGCTGACTAAATTTTGAAATCCACCTACACCTTTTAGAGCCAATTTGGTCGTTGTCCCTTCTTTTCTCCACCAAAATGTCTACTTACAGCGTGGGATAGAATGGGTTTAATTGAACATACTGTAACACCCCCAATTTCGGGTCATAGCAGCGGAAGGGTCATTAAGTGTTACTATCATGGTTCAATCTCAATATCATAGAAAACGCCTCAAAATGAGTCGTTTTAATAAAACATACATCCATTCATTTGTTTAAAGATAAAACAGTTCACACACGGTCCCAAATAGTTTTAAAGTTTACACAACCAACCAAACGATAAAAGTTTCTTTGAATGGACATAGTTTAGAAAAGCGGGCCAAAACATTTTAATTTAGCAAGCTGCATGAAACCTCCTTCCTTGAGTGCCTTCTTCATGGACCTGAGATAAAACATGCTATAAAGTCAACAAAAATGTTGAGTGAATCTATAGAGTTTAAATTAAATAAACGAACACAAGTATTCTGAATAAACCTTCCGTGGTTGACAATCATGTGGATCAGACATAATTATCGTTGTTATTTCACAAGTCTCGTGAAAATGAACGTTAACATATATTATTTCATCCCAACACACCTAGCCAAGTGCGTATATTTCTCTTATACAATTGCATCCGATGTTTCATTACTGGTGCATCACAACACCACGCGATAGCTAGTCGCGACCGGACTGGGTGTCACCCCGATAGATCTATCCATAGTATTAGCGTTCCTTCGATTAATAATTCACGATTCATGGGTCTTTTAAGGCTAGAGCAAACTTTTATCACAACTTTCATCTAAGCATACAATCGGGTCCTTTGTGTTCAATTTTAAAAGAAAGAGGGTTTACCACAACTTCTCGTTGTACCCTTCATTTATAATAAATACTTTTCCAATAATAAGGGTTTCCACAACTTCTCTTTGTACCCATTTTATTTTAATAAAACGAGCATGTTATCCCCCTCGCGGGTTTTATAAAACAAGTAAACATGTTAAAGCGAGGCTATAGACTCACCTTGGTACGATAGTAGTAATGTGACGATCGCCGACGATTTGTGATGCCCATTAAACACGAAGACCGCAACCTACCAAATAAGGCGCGTTCGTTAATAAACGACTCAAGTATAAATAATACTTAAATAATACGAAAGTCAATTTCAAATAACCATGAAAATCCCAAAAAATAAAAAATATAAGTGTACATCTATACCCTTTTATTCAACACTATTTGTAACACCCCCAAATTTATACAATTCAATACAGCGGAAGACTCGTTGGTGTTACAGGATAGCACATTACTCACATCATAGACAACGCTTAAAAATCGCGTCGTTTATTAATAAAGCATTTCCATTCATAAATATCAGATTTACATAGGTCCCAAGTCATTGTATTTCATACAGGTTTTACAAAACATTTGAATGGAAATTATTATTTAAGTGCGGGCCATGAATTCTTGTTGTCTTCCCGAGAATTACCTTCAAGTACCTGAGATAAAACATGTTAAAAGAAAAGGTCAGCGAAAACGCCGAGTGAATTCATAGAGTTTAAGAAAACCATCAATGTATCATCGGTATATAATTATTACCGAAAATCATTTTTGTACAAATCTTTATAGTAGACCATGAAATAGGCCAAAAACATTTTATACAAATCCTTGTCAAAATCACAATATAGGCTTTCGCCTTCAAAACCATTATACGAACCATTGTCGTTAAAAACATCATACAATACGTTTTATAACATTGTATAGAGTTAAATAAAAACCGTTATATGAATATGGTTATGAAAAACCAAAACACGAACATTATATCAATAGTAAAACCCGTATTGCTAGTCAGGCAATATATCGTAATTTAGTGCATATAGCAGTATTTCTTATTTGGATTATTATAAGCCGCATGACATTGTTACCTTACTACAACAAACAACGGGTAGCTAACCCGACAATCATTTGCCCATCTGAATTAGCATGTCGTCACAATAATCACGCTTGTGTAAATCTTCTCATACATAAATTCGCTTACCAATCAATGTGGCACGACGGGGATCAACCGTCAAGGCGCGAACTGGGGTGATCGTCCCCAAATAGTACTATTATATACATAAGCGTCTACCAAATCGCGGTAGTTCACAATTCATGCTAATGGGACTTTTAGTGACATAACCTAACTTTAATAATCCATTTCATTTCATCTATCGGGTCATTTAATCATTCATCGGGTCATACAATCATTCGGGTCCAAATCAATAAACAGACAATCGGGACAAATGATGTCCTATTTTATCAAAACTAACATGTTATCTCCCTCGCGGGTTTATAAAACATTTCATTAAAACATTTAAAAGAGTGCGAGGCTATGAACTCACGCTGATGTGGGAAAGCGGGTTATCGGCAATTCGGATGTACGGTACGTGCCTCAATCACGGAAACCTAGACAAATAATACTCGTCTTAGACTCTTGTCCAATGAATATATAAAAATAACAATTATGTATACATATGATGATTTTATATATATGATGATCAAGTGGGTTTATATGTTCTCATTCACTCATTTTTGTGTTTATGTGTGGGTAACCTTTTACTAGTTTTACCTATTTACATGTTATAGGTTCAATAAGCCTATTATAAGTTCATTAACTTGTATTAATCCATTTTATACTTGTATTATCAGTATTTTTACTTTACATGTTGGGCCCAAATGGGTTAAGCCCAATAAGTAATTTTTATAGGTGTTTAACTTATTTAGCTAAATTATTAGTCCAAATATGCTAACTTAGCTCGTTAATGTCCGTATATCATATAGTTCGGGTTTTATCGGTTTTTGATTGTATTAGGTACTTATACATCAGTATATGACTTTTAAAAACTTTACATTAGACGGATTTGATCGTCTAGGTTTTAATTGGCGAAAAACGTTAATTTTACGGTAATAGCCGAAAAAGTCGTAAAAATCATGTTTATAGTTTTTATAACTTATAAATCTTATTCAACTACTATTTTTATAAAGTGTCCATTTATTTAACCTTATACATATTTATATAAATGAAATTTATAAGTTAGTGGGTTTCAATTCACATTTTATACTATATTAGTTTGAGTGCTTATATAATACTATTAAACATTAATTCTTCAAAATCTGATTTTTAGTTTCATCTTCACCATTTTTATCATATCTTGAGTTCTATAATGAGTCAGAAGCTCATTTTTGGATGGAATGAACTTCATATTATGTGCTACAAATAATTTAGGTATATACTGCTCATTCTATGTTTAACTATCCTTAACAGTCCCTACAAAACAGACTATTCAGATTAGCACACTCATCTTGTTTTGATCATATCTCACTCATTTTAATGATTCCATTGCATGGCCAACTCTCACATGTGTATAACATCTTATACTTACTGTTAATGGATTCCACCATGCAATTTTATCAGTTTAAGTTTTGGTTACTTACTGTTTTTATACAGCCAACAATTTAAGCATGATTTTAGCCTTGTTTCTTATGGTTATTCATCTTTTTAAGCATATTTATCAACACTTGATCCCCACACAACATTTTTATCATCATATATTCATCATATACATATAAAAAAAGAAAGAAAATACATTTGATCTTTAAAAAAATAAATATAGAAATGGAAAGGATGATCTTCTTTACCAACCAAGATTATATCTTTTCTTTGGAAGACAACAACTTGATGAACACCAAATATATCTCCAAGATCATCAATCACCAAGGAAGTTTGTTAAGAAATTAGCCCTAGGACATAAGCAAATCACCTCCTTTGTTGTTAAAATGGCCACCAATCAATCAAGGCTTCAAGGTTTCTCCATAATATAGCTAGATAACAAGTAACATGTGGCTAGAAAAGAACAAATGGTGGTGTATGGTGGTGTTGTGGGACGACAAGTATAGAGAGAGGGAGGAGAGTTTTGGTTGTTTTGCATGTGTGAAATAGTGGAAATGAGAAAGGCTAGTGGTTTTGTGGTTAGTGGGATGAAGTAAGCTTCAATGTGAAGCTAAGTTACAAGTGTAACTTAGTTTTGTGTAAGGATGCCACATCTTTGATGTGGTGTCTTCCTTGGACGTCCATAGTTAGATAGTGGGGTGGGATAAATTATTTTGTCCCATCCCGCTAATTTACGGGTATTCCTCGATTCTAGTTTCCTCGATTTGCGTGCCCTCGGGTCATTTTACGAAAAACGTTTTTATAAATTATGAATCAACGGCACAAAACGAATCTAATAAAAATTGTTTCATCAAAAATGGAGTGCAAAAGCGTAAATACGTAATCCTAAGGTTTCTGGTTTAGTCGTAAAGGACGTTAAATTATAATTGTAAGTCCTAATCTCTTCTCGTAAATTTGTGAGTTTATGAACCAACACAAATTTAAAATTCCAAAATAATATTCACGGATAAAATTATTTCCTAAAATGTCGGACTGTCACCAAAACAGTGTATGTATATGTAAGCATGTAACGTAGAATCCTCCGGTTTAGACGTAGTCGATGCTACTTCAAGACGTAAATCCAAATTTCTTCCCAAAAATAAGTGAGTTCATAATATAACATTAAAATAATATTTTCAAATAATAATTGAGAATAAAATATCAACCATAAATTGACGGATTGTCACAGCATTTACCCCTAAACAGGATCTTTGTCCTCAAAGATCATCTTACCTTACTACTCGCTTCTTATAGAGTTAAAGCCATGTGGGTATTTCCTCCACATTCGGTCTTTTTTCAAAAGTGTAATTCATTACAATATGCGAGTTTCATCAAACATAACTACGGGAATAAGATCAGGCTTATTGTTGACTTACTTTCTCTATCCATGATGTTCAAGGGTTTTTGATGAATGCAACTTTTCACCGATCTAAACTTTCATTCAGGAATAGTCAGATTTTTCACTTGATAGACATTTTATCAAGTTAGATATACGAATCGTAATTCACGCAGCCCTTGAAGTCCTAGGGTAGATCCAGCTTATATGCCTTTCAAACCAATCTTTTACATCATCTCAATGGTCCCATACAACGGGGACTTATATCCCATGATCTTTCAGATCATCAATTCATTTTTCCATGGTTAAAATTTGTGGCATAACTTCGCTACCCATCTGGCACTTCAAGATCTACATTTAATATTCACATAACCTCCTACCCACTACCGGCAGTCAATAATCAGATCCTAATTTCAACAATCATTTCAGGTCTCGCGGGTCGAGTATTTTGTAAGGTTAGGCTCGCCATCATAGGAAACCTTAAACCTAAAAGACATGTCCAACTCACAATGGGTGTATGTCGGGTGTCTTCATCCCAACTCCTGCTTACAGATGCTCTAATATATAGATCCGAACAGGATTCGATCTCGATCCTAATACGATAATCATCAATGATAATCTCTCCAAAGGAAAACGATTATACGGTTTATTACCAAAGGTCGATCATTTAAACACATAACAGCACTTATAGTATTTTGTATCGTTACTTTACCTCGTCCCTTCGATTGGGGTGGTACACAGTACTCTCATCAAGATTCGTTCTCAATGACTTCTGAGCAAATCTCTAGAAATTCGATGCGAAGCGAGGATCTTGATAGAGATGATCGATACATGCACACCATGTTTACAGAACTCCTTTAAATACAAAAGAGTCAATTTCTTCGTCAAGAATCTATCATTTAACAGGAATGATATTAGTAGATTTGGTCAGTCTGTCGACGATGACCCAAATCGAATCAAATTTAGATGATGACCTTTGCAATAGCTAGATGTTTACTAATGTATGAGGCAATGTCTGCCTTCATAATTTGCCATTAGTATAACTTCTTCTGATAATGATACATTAAATCAGAAATGACAGGAATAGAATACTTAATCTTATGAGATTTCAACATGACTAAATCTCTAAATCTCCATATTTAGGCAACCATAAGTGGCCTTTTATACATTTAACGCTATCGGCTTCTCAATTCTAATGGTTCACATTAGCCGCGAACCCCTTTTTATTATTTATATTATCCTTCTTACAAACATCGTTTATTTTTATATTGTTCGGCAATTTATTTTGCATAGTCATTATTAGGGAACACATCCTAATTGGTTCTTTATCCTTTCTATATAACGTGTCAGTATTTATGTTCACCCTTTTTTTATAAAATAATTATCATGACCGTATTCATTCAAAAAAAATTTCTTCATATTTTCTAAGTTTTAGTTTCGTCTCAACTATTATTTTTATCAGTTTTGCTTGATCCGACGTTTTAAAGCGTCGATAATTATTACACGTAAATTAACAATAAATATTAAGTTTTTATGAAACGTAAACGTTAAAAGTTTAAATTTCTTAGTTCGACCAATTATAATAAAATGTTCAAAACAAATTTGAATTTAATTTAACACGATTTTTGCTGATTTATCGAAAATAATTAATAAGATTCGTAAATGTTTGAAAAATCTTTGGTTATACTTTGGTCAAAATTTTCTTAGTTGAAAAGCAAAAAGTGTCGTTTCAGATTTCAAGTCATGGTTTAAATGGTTTCCTCAATCCCTCTTAGGTTGTCTTGAGATATACACGAACATTTACCCCTAAACAGGAGTTTAGTTAAATGTTCTGGGTATAAGGGAATAATCCCTCAAAAGTTCTTTTTGATAAAACATTTGTCAAAACACATTTGCATTTTCTTTTCGGTAAAACCCAAAGTCTTAAATGACTTCTAATTTTTTTTGAAGAGTCAGTATATATATATATCTTACCATCATTAATCAAGCGGTCATTTTATGTAAAGGATTAAGCATTAAATCTCATGTTTAAATATTCAAGGTACATGTTTTCATTGTTCGGCCAATTTAGGGCAGTTTATAACTAATTATTAACTCCTTCTTATTCTTATAAACAAACAGATGGTCCTTGATGATCACAAGCATGAATTTATCAATTTACAGCCTACACACATGATTCACCCAATTTATGAAGGCTACATGTGTATTAGTCAATCCAAACGTCATCACGTGAAACTTACAATGTTTATTACAAGTTCTGGATGTAGTGATTGGAATAGATAATCTTCTTTGCGGATGCGAAGTTGATGATAACCATGCCGTGAATCAAATTCCTGAATATACGCTAGAACCTTGTAAATGATCGGACAATCTATCATCTTGGGTAGTGGATATAGATTTTAAGTCGTCAATTTACCTAGTTCACGGTAATCAATAAATATAAGAAATAATAACACCATAGCTCTTCATAATGACGAGCTCGGTAGAATAAAATCTTTCTCCGACAACTCTCTCAGTTGTACGGTAATTCTTTTAATTCAGGTGGTGTTGACGTACAGTGCACAAGCCACAGGTGCAGCACCGGGAATATAATCAATACCAATTTCAACTTGCCTTAATGGCAAAAGTATAGGTAATTTACCAATAAATACCTCCTAAAGTTTTAGATAACGGAAACGTCTTTTAATAAATTCATATTAAGTTCTTTCTAGATTACAAGATCTATGACTAGTTCATAACCATTCACGGTATAATTTCAAGTCTAAATACAAGATATGGTCATCCATCAAGAATTATTTAGATCACTTTTGATAATCAACATCTTATCATTTAGGGGAATTCTACTCGAGTTCCCATCAATTAAGACAATGTTGTCATGTCATAATCAATCGATCCATTCTAATGGCACTACCAACTTTTCAGTTTTATTGCCGTCGATAAGATGTGAACTCCTCAAGAGACTAATAATAATTCATAATCCTTCACAAATTCAAGGATATCAGGAGACACAACTACCATTAAAAGAGTAAGGTCAACGCATAATCTACGCGAGAGAATTTCAAATCAGATACAGACCAAAACACTAACGAATATGAATATATCCCATGTTTTCATAATTTAAGTACGTATTCGAAAGTTCCTCGGATCGTTACCCAGGTCATTCAAATGAAACCAAATCAAAATAAATGATAGGAACGTCGATACATCCAGTCGGGTATCAACACTCGGTAATCAGATACTTTTCCTAAGAATCTCACTATGAGAGAATTGGACAAGAAAGAATTGTCAATTGTCAAATAAGACAATTTCCACAGATGAGTAAATTCGACTCAGAAGAATAGATGCTACAGGCACATATGTAGGTGTCCCTAACATTATGTCCCTATTTTTCACTTCTTGCAGATCTCATACAATTTAATCTTTCACAATCTTCAAAGAAAATGTAGTGTTTATTCATTAGTTTTATGGTGACTACTAATCAGCCTTGCATGGTCCATTCCAAATTGTATGTAGGCGCGTAACTATATACAATTTCAAGATTAACGATGCAATACTCAGTTCGTCAAAATTTTATCATCATGTTTATAATAAAAACATTTTCATGCTTAATTCTTAAATAAGAATCAAAAATAAATTTACAAAGATTTTCTTTGTTATGAAAACGATTAAGTTTTCCAAGGTGTTTTATAAACAACTTCATTTCGATGACAATCACTTATAAATCTCACTTTGAATAATCCTTATAGTGATGAAAATTCAATTTTTCTCAAGGCATGCTGTTTTAACTTATAAAAACAAGGAGTGATCTGCAAAAGAGTGATGAAAGTTGTTCACCAAGAAATAACTACAATATGATAGGAAATGATCTTAGCAAATTAATCATGAGGTTCATGACCTCGATGGCACTCAAAAAGAATAATTCACAACGTAGCTCAATTAGAGATGAGTACTTGTTCAATGGTTGCATCACTAATGCGAACATTAGGAAGAAGCAAGAAAAGATAGATATCATCGATACATGTAGAATTTAGCAATCAAAGGTAGTCTTTTCATTAATCACAAACAAGTCAAAATTGTACCGTAACACATTACGTGTCACTATGTCATACAATTCCAAGAACTCATCGTACCAACTGATTTCTCAGTTAGGTTAGGGATTATTTTTAAAAGATACCACAATGAATACTAATCTACAAGAGTCATTAGGTGTCCCACCTGTCCCAGAAGATCCATCGGTCTCAATTCAGAAGAAGATTTCTTCAATTTATTTATTGGACACTGGGCATCCTCGTTAGTGGACAATGGCTTAGGAACAACCCTTAACACTAATCAACAATCATTTAAAACCTTATAATTAAATCACAGAACTTAACGACTTCCTTTTAACAATCTCATATTCCATACGGGTTAAATTTTTACTTTTATTCAGGTTTCAACCAAATCATACTCAATGCAACAATCCTACCTCATTCTCCAATACTTTCAACCTTATTTTTAGACCTTCAAAGTGCAATAAAAGCTCGATATGAACAACACTTAATTTCCAATCCTATAGCTCTTACAACAATAGTTATCAAATGAGTCACTAGTATGAAATGACTCGATCATTCAATTAGAATTCTCGGAAAGGTACTAGTGGCATGAGGCTTTTGGGTAATGGTTCCAATGACAGCCTCAAGTGCAACATTCACCCTTTCGATTCTCAAATTTAAGAATTGGGTGACAGCGAATCAGATGACATCTTTCTAGGTGGTAACGTTTTGTCAAACTCCACTCTATAAGGAAAGATCGTCATGACATCGATATCAGATTTAATCTCGCCAATTCTTCTTTAATATCACAATCAACTAATATCAACATTTCTACGAATGTCAACCTTTTTGTTGGGATCATAAATATCCACAACTAGGTTTAGATCTGGAATAGCTAGAATTCCTATGGGAATATCTTCGATTGATTTACTAGGAGATTTAGGGTTCCTTGTGACAATCTACGTCGTATAAATACCTCGTATAAATATTAAAATAATCATCAAACAATCATGTAATCAAATTACATCATATATATATATATATATATATATATAATCCAAGTTATATATATATTAAAATAACACTTCTCAGTCTGGCCTTGTCGGTAACTCGGGAATTCTTCGGCACCGTTATAGGCAAAAGATTTTTAGACATTTTTAGAGAAATGTTTATAGTTAAAAGATTTTGAAATGTTTTATTCAAAACCTTGGTTTTAAAAATCTTTCGTTCTCTATAACGAGAGCTCTGGTACCAAACTGTAACACCCCTAAATTTATACAATTCAATACAGCGGAAGACTCGTTGGTGTTACGGGATAGCACATTACTCACATCATAGACAACGCTTAAAAATCGCGTCGTTTATTAATAAAGCATTTCCATTCATAAATATCAGATTTACATAGGTCCCGAGTCATTGAATTTCATACATGTTTTACAAAGCATTTGAATGGAAATTATTATTTAAGTGCGGGCCATGAATTCTTGTTGTCTTCCCGAGAATTACCTTCAAGTACCTAAGATAAAACATGTTAAAAGAAAAGGTCAGCGATAACGCCGAGTGAATTCATAGAGTTTAAGAAAACCATCAATGTATCATCGGTATATAATTATTACCGAAAATTATTTTTGTACAAATCTTTATAGTAGACCATGAAATAGGCCAAAAACATTTTATACAAATCCTTGTCAAAATCACAATATAGGCTTTCGCCTTCAAAACCATTATACGAACCATTGTTGTTAAAAACATCATACAATACGTTTTATAACATTGTATAGAGTTAAATAAAAACCGTTATATGAATATGGTTATGAAAAACCAAAACACGAACATAATATCAATAGTAAGACCCCGTATTGCTAGTCAGGCAATATATCGTAATTTAGTGCGTATAGCAGTATTTCGTTATTTGGATTATTATAAGCCGCATGACATTGTTACCTTACTACAACAAACAACGGGTAGCTAACCCGACAATCATTTGCCCATCTAAATTAACATGTCGTCACAATAATCACGCTTGTGTAAATCTTCTCATACATAAATTCGCTTACCAATCAATGTGGCACGACGGGGATCAACCGTCAAGGCGCGAACTGGGGTAATCGTCCCCAAATAGTAATATTATATACATAAGCGTCTACCAAATCCCGGTAGTTCACAATTCATGCTAATGGGACTTTTAGTGACATAACCTAACTTTAATAATCCATTTCATTTCATCTATCGGGTCATTTAATCATTCATCGGGTCATACAATCATTCGGGTCTAAATCAATAAACAGACAATCGGGACAAATGATGTCCTATTTTATCAAAACTAACATGTTATCTCCCTCGCGGGTTTATAAAACATTTCATAAAAACATTTAAAAGAGTGCGAGGCTATGAACTCACGTTGATGTGGGAAAGCAGGTTATCGGCAATTCGGATGTACGGTACGTGCCTCAATCACGGAAACCTAGACAAATAATACTCGTCTTAGACTCTTGTCCAATGACTTTATAAAAATAACAATTATGTATACATATGATGATTTTATATATATGATGATCAAGTGGGTTTATATGTTCTCATTCACTCATTTTTGTGTTTATGTGTGGGTAACCTTTTACTAGTTTACTAGTTTTATCTATTTACATGTTATAGGTTCAATAAGCCTATTATAAGTTCATTAACTTGTATTAATCCATTTTATACTTATATTATCAGTATTTATACTTTACATGTTGGGCTCAAATGGGTTAAGCCCAATAAGTAATTTTTATAGGTGTTTAACTTATTTAGCTAAATTATTAGTCCAAATATGCTAACTTAGCTCGTTAATGTCCGTATATCATATAGTTCGGGTTTTATCGGTTTTTTGCTTGTATTAGGTACTTATACATCAGTATATGACTTTTAAAAACTTTACATTAGACGGGTTTGATCGTCTAGGTTTTAATTGGCGAAAAACGTTAATTTTACGGTAATAGCCGAAAAAGTCGTAAAAATAATGTTTATAGTTTTTATAACTTATAAATCTTATTCAACTACCATTTTTATAAAGTGTCCATTTATTTAACCTTATACATATTTATATAAATGAAATTTATAAGTTAGTGGGTTTCAATTCACATTTTATACTATATTAGTTTGAGTGCTTATATAATACTATTAAACATTAATTCTTAAAAATCTGATTTTTAGTTTCATCTTCACCATTTTTATCATATCTTGAGTTCTATAATGAGTTAAAAGCTCATTTTTGGATGGCATGAACTTCATATTATGTGCTACAATTAAGTTAGGTATAGCTACTGCTCATTCTATGTTTAACTATCCTTAACAGTCCCTACAAAACAGATTATTCAGAGTAGCACACTCATCTTGTTTTGATCATATGTAACACTCTCATTTTTTGTATCGGTACAGCGGAAGGGTCTTTCAGAGTGTTACGGGATAGCACAATAACTCCAATCATAGACAACACATAAAAATGGTTGTTCAAGGTTCAACATACATTCATTCGATAAAAGTTTTAAAAGCGTACAACAGGTCCCAAATTATACAGGTCATTAAGTTTACAAAACAAAAATCGAATGAACATTTTTAATATTATGTGGGCCATCAGAGTCGATCTCCATCCGGATTACCTTCAAGCACCTGAGATAAAAACATGCAAAAATCATATCAGCGAATGCCAAGTGAATTCATAGAGTTTAATAAAAACCGTTATATATAAAACAATCATTTAAAATCAGAACACAAGCATAATATCGGAAGTAAGTCCTCATATTGCTAGTCAGGCAATATATAAATCAAGCATACATCTTAAACCGTCCATGAGACCGTAGTCTCTATATTACCATGATAGGTAATATATTCCTCGTTAATAGCGTCGTTATCGTTTTGTATTTAGATTTTTGGATACGTTTTAGGATTATTACTAGCCGCATGACATTGTTACCTTACTATGAAAACAGCGGGCCGCGAACCCGACAAACAATTTGCCCATCTAAGTTAGCGTGTCGTCACAAAAATCACGCTATGGAATCTTCTCATACATAAATTCGCTTACCAATCAATGTGGTACGACGGGGATCAACCGTCAAGGCGCGAACTAGGGTGATCGTCCCCAAATAGTACTATCAAATGCATAAGCGTCTACCAAATCCCGGTAGTTCACAATTCATGCTAATGGGACTTTAAGTGACATAACCTAACTACTAATAATCCTTTTAGTCTCGTTTATAGGGTCATAGCATCGTTCGGGTCCATATCATTAAGCATACCATCGGGACTACTTGTGTTCTATTTTTATCAAAATCTAGCATGTTATCTCCCTCGCGGGTTTAAAAATCATTTTATAAAACATTTAAAAGAGTGCGAGGCTATGAACTCACGTTGTTAATGAAAGGCGGATTATCGGCTACGGGCGTCCTTCGGTCACGGAAACCTATATAAATAATAATCGGTCTTAGACTCGGTCCAATGACTTTATCAAAATAACAATATACATATGATGATTTTGTACATATGATGATGATCAAGTGGGTTTATACATCCTTGTTTACTCATTTTAGCGTTTACGTTTTGATAACGTTTTACTAGTTTACTAGTTTTAACTATTTACCTATTTTAAGTCCATTAAGCATTTTATAAGTTCTTTAACTTGTTTTAATCCCTTTTATACCTATATTATCAGTATATATACTTTCCATGTTGGGCCCAAATGGATTAAGCCCAATAAGTTCTTTTTACAAGTTTTTATCTTATTTAGTCCAATTATTAGTCCAATATGCTTAGTTAGCTCATAAATGTCCGTATTTCTTATAGTTCGGGTTTTATCGGTTTTTAATTGTATTAGTTACTTATACATCAGTATATGACTTTTATAAACTTTACATTAGACGGGTTTGGTCGTCTAAGTTTTATTTGGCGAAGAACGTTAATTTTACGGCGATAGCCGAAAAAGTCGTAAAAATCAAGTTTATAGTTTTTATTACTTATAAATATTATTTCACTACCATTTATATAACTTATCCATTTAATTAACCTTTTATATATTTATATAAATAAGTTTTATAAGTTAGTGAGTTTTTATTTTTACATTTTATACATTAAAATGTGAGTGCTTATATAATAATAATAAACATTAATTCTTAAAAATCTGATTTTTATCTTCATGTTCACCATTTTTACCATATCTTGAGTTCTATAATGATTTAGAAGCTCATTTTTGGGTGACATGTTCTTCATATTATGTGATACATTTAACTTAGTTATAGATACTGCTCACTTTGAGTTCATCTTGCCTTAATAGTCCCTACAAAACTGCTTATTTAGATTAGACCACCTAACTTGTTTTGATCATATCTCACTCATTATTTTAATTCCATTGCATGGCCAACTCTCACATGTGTATAACATCTTGTACTTACTGTAAATGGATCATACCATGCATTTTTATCAGTTCATCTTTTAGTTATATACTGTTTTTACACAGCCAACTAAATAATCAAGATTTTAGCCTCATTTCTTATAGTTATTAACATTTTTAAGCATATCTATCAACACTTGATCCCCACACAACATTTTTATCATCATATATACATCATATACATATAAAAAATGAAAGAAAATACATTTGTTCTTTACAAAATAACAAGAGAAAAATGGAGAGGATGATCTTCTTTACCAACCAAGTGTATTCCTTATTTTTGGAAGACAAGAACTTGATGAATACAACAAGTAACTCCAAGACCATCAAATATCAAGAACATATGTTGGAAAATCAGCCCTAGGACACAAGCAAATCACCTCCAATGATGTTAATATGGCCACCAAATGATCAAGGCTTCAAGATAACTCCTTAATAGAGCTAGTAAACATGTGTTTCATGGCTAGAAGAGATCAAAAGGGGTGTGTGTAGCTTTATTTTGGACGGCAAGGGAGGAGTATTGAGAGAGTTTTGAGAGAGTTTGCATGTAAGAAAATGATGGAAGTGAAGTTGCTAGTGGTTTTGTGTAAACAAGTGGGAAAGTAATGCTTAAGGGTAAGCTAAGCTTACACTTGTTGTAAGCTAGCTAACATGATACCACCTTAGTGTGTGGTGTCATGTTGTGCCGTCCAACATAGCTAGTGGGGTGGGATAATGTATTTTGTCCCATCTCACTAGTTTACGGGTATTTCTCGATTCTAGTTTTCTCGATTTGCGTGCCCTCGGGTCGTTTTACGAAAAACTTTTTTATAAATTATGAATCAACGTCACAAAACGAATCCAATAAAAATTGTCTCATAAAAAACGTAGTTCAAAAACGTAAATACGTAATCCTAAGGTTTCCGGTTTAGTCGTAAAAGACGCCAAATTATGCACGTAAGCCCAAATTTAAATCCGTAAATTGTGAGTTCGTCAACCAACACAAAAATAAGTTTCAAAATATTATACGAGAAAATATTTCACTACCTGAAAATGTTAGATTGTCACATCTTTTCCTCCTAAAAGGGATCAACGTCCTCGTGATTCATTTCATTTGGATGTCCGTTTCTTATTGAAATCGAAGAGGTGCGGATATTTCTTCCACATTTCATCCTCTCGTTCCCAAGTATACTCCGGTCCATGCTTTGAATTCCATCGGATCTTGACAATAGGTATCCGACTTTGTTTCAGTTGCTTTACCTCACGATCCATAACCTCTACGGGCTCTTCGATAAAATGCAACTTCTCATCTATTCGAACCTTACCTAACGGAATTTTCTCATCACTCACTGCTAGACATTTCTTCAGATTAGATACATGGAATATGTTGTGAACACCATGAAGTTCTGGGGGTAACTCTAGTTTGTAAGCCACCGGACCTACTCTAGATAAAATCTTAAAGGGTCCAATATAACGGGGATTAAATTTCCCTCGTTTTCCAAATCTTATAACGCCTTTCCATGGCGATACCTTCAACATTACTCGGTCACCCACTTCAAACTCCATTGGCTTCCGCCGCACATCCGCGTAACTTT
Organism: Glebionis coronaria; assembly: GCA_025667525.1. Taxonomy (NCBI): domain Eukaryota; kingdom Viridiplantae; phylum Streptophyta; class Magnoliopsida; order Asterales; family Asteraceae; genus Glebionis; species Glebionis coronaria. Next base: position 925,307 of record JANFOE010000136.1, read on the forward strand.
TCTGTCTACTACGAGCAGTCAACAACCTCTTCTTAATCTGAACTATCATCTCCGTAGTCTCCCGGATCAATTCTGGTCCCGTGAGCTGGGTATCCCCAACTTCACTCCAACATACAGGAGATCTACACTTCCTACCATACAAAGCTTCAAACGGTGCAGCCTTAATACTAGAATGGTAACTATTGTTATACGAAAACTCTGCTAACGACAAATGTTTATCCCAATTCTTACCAAAGTCTAACACACAAGCTCTCAACATATCTTCTAGTGTTTGTATCGTCATTTCACTCTGCCCATCAGTCTGGGGGTGATAAGCAGTGCTCATGTCGAGATTCGTTCCCAAAGATCTTTGGAGAGATTTCCAAAAATTCGATGCGAATCTAGGATCTCGATCTGAAATGATCGATACAGGCACTCCATGCTTGCATACAACATTATCAAGGTATATTCGAGTCAGCTTCTCCAATGAGAACTGCTCTTTAACCGGAATGAAGTGTGCTGATTTGGTCAGTCTGTCGATAATAACCCAAATCGAGTTGTTTCCAGATGATGTTCTAGGAAGCTTGGTGATAAAGTCCATCGTAATTCGATCCCACTTCCATTCAGGAATCTTTGGTTGTTGAAGTAGTCCTGATGGCTTTTGATGTTCAGCTTTGACTCTAGCACAAGTCAAGCATTGAAGAACATACATAGCTATGTCAGCTTTCATATTCGGCCACCAGTACAACTTCTTCAAATCATGGTACATCTTATCAGATCCCAGATGAATGGAATACTTAGATTTATGGGATTTCAACATAATCAATTCTCTTAAGCCTCTAAACTTAGGTATCCACATACGACCTCTTAAGCATTTCACTCCATCAGCTCTAACCTCTAAAGGATCTCCTTCTCCTCGGAACCCTTTATTAACAAAATTCTCCTTCTCACAAGCTTCTATTTGCGCATTTCTAATTTGCTCAGGCAAATTATTGTGCACGTTCAAGACTAGAGAACGCACCCTGATAGGCTCTCTATCTTTCCTACTTAACGCATCGGCAACAACATTGGCTTTTCCTGGGTGATATTTTATATCACAATCATAATCACTTAACAACTCTATCCATCTTCGTTGCCTCATGTTCAGTTCCTTCTGATCGAGAATACACTGTAGGCTTTTGTGATCGGTGAATACCGTACACTTGGTGTCATACAGATAATGTCTCCACAACCTAAGAGCAAAGACTACAGCTCCTAACTCAAGATCATGAGTAGTATAATTCTCCTCACTCTTCCTTAATTGCCTAGAAGCATAAGCTATCACTTTCTCTCTCTGCATCATAACAGCTCCATAACCTCTAAGAGATGCATCACAATACACTACAAAATCTTCACTCCCGTCGGGTAATGATAAGATTGGCGCACTACATAATTTTTGCTTCAATGTCTGAAATGCTCCATCTTCATCACTTCCCCAAACGAAAGGTTTATTCTTCTGGGTAAGCTTAGTCAAGGGTTTAGCTATCAAAGAGAATTCTTTAATGAATCGAATATAATAGCCAGCCAATCCTAAGAACTGTCACACTTCCGTTGGCGTTGTCGGTGCAGACCAATTCTTAATAGCTTCAACCTTTGCAGGATCAACATGAATTCCATCTTTGTTAATCACATGACCAAGAAATTGCACAGAATCTAACCAGAAATCACACTTCGAAAACATAGCATACAACCTTTCATCCTTCAACAAATTCAAAACAATCCTCAAATGTTCTCTATGTTCATCTTCATTCTTAGAATAGATTAGAATATCGTCAATAAACACAATCACAAATTTATCCAAGTAGGGCTTGCACACTCGATTCATTAAATCCATGAAAACCGCAGGTGCGTTAGTTAACCCAAATGGCATTACTTGAAATTCATAGTGTCCATAACGAGTTCTAAATGCAGTTATAGGATTATCTTCTTCACGGACGCGAAGTTGGTGATATCCTGACCGCAAATCTATCTTAGAATACACACTAGATCCTTGCAGTTGATCAAACAAATCATCAATCCTAGGTAAAGGATATCGATTTTTAATTGTCAACTTATTCAGTTCCCTATAATCAATGCACATACGAAAAGATCCATCCTTCTTCTTAACGAACAAGACTGGAGCTCCCCAAGGCGACGAGCTCGGTCGAATAAAACCTTTATCAGACAACTCCTTAAGTTGCTCAAACAACTCCTTTAATTCAGAAGGGGCTAATCGGTAAGGCGCACGTGCCACCGGTGCAGCACCAGGAATTAAATTGATTCGAAACTCTACTTGCCTTATCGGTGGAAGTCCGGGTAAATCTTTAGGAAATACCTCAGGAAATTCACAAATAATAGGTACATCTTCCAATCGTTTCTCCCTAGACTCATTCCCGGTCACTTGAGCTAAGAATAACTCACAACCGTTCCTGATGTACTTTTGGACTTTAATACATGAAACGATTTTCAAACGGGATTCACCTCGATTACCATCAATTACTAACGTCCTATTCCTAAGAGGAATCTTAACCTTCTTCTCTCCACATAAAATAGTAGCATTATTCAACGACAACCAATCCATACCAATAATAATATCAAAACTACCTAATTCTATCAACATCAAATCAATCGGAAAGGAATGGTTTAAGAGATTTAGAGAGCATCCTTCTAATAGCTTATTAGTTTTCACTAATTTGCCATCAGCCAATTCCACCTCGTAACAGGTACTTATCTCAACAGGTTCAATATCAATAGGGGCACTAAATTTAGTGGATACAAAGCTCCTATCGGCACCCGAATCAAATAAAGCAACAGCATAATGATTGTTGAGTAAAAACGTACCGGTAACGACATTCGGATCCTCTTTCTTCACCTCAATTGTTCCAAGTTGGTAGATACCACCCTGGGGGTTTCTTCCAGGTACAATCGCTTTCAACTTGGGGCATTCCGATTTCCTATGACCTTCTTCATTACAGTTGAAGCAAATGGTTCCCTTCTTACACCTTTCAACCTTGTGTCCAAGCTTTCTGCAATTTCGGCATTTCCAGCAGTCGCCAGCATGCCTCTTGTTGCCACACTTAGGACATCTATCATCGTTGTGCGGTGTGTTGTTGGTAAGAGCATTTGCATTCCCCTTTCTCTTGTTCTGACGGCGATTGAAATTCTTCCTATTATCACCTCTATCTACACGATCACCGTCACCCTTTCTTTTCTCACCTACACGGGCTTCATCTTCCCTATCCTGAATTATCTGTCCAATGAGTTGGTAGTCCATTCGAACAGCATCATCAATGGTCAGTGGTTTCGATGATGTCACGTCCCCCCGGATATTCTTGGTCAACCCTTTAACATATTGCTCAATTCGGATCTCTTCGGGTTCAACCAATCGAGGACATAGCAAGGCCAACTCATGGAATCGGTTCGTGTAACTATCAATGTCCACACCTTTCATTCTCAAATGAATCAACTCTTGTTCTAACCTAATGATCACACTACGAGGACAAAACTCCAAAGTCATCCACTTCTTAATTTCAGCCCAAGGAGTAGCATTAGCAGCATCAAGACCCATGAAAGCAATTCTCCCGTTCCACCAAGTCAACGCACGACCTTTAAGAGTAGCCATAGCAAAAGTCACCTTATCTTCTTACTTACACTTACTAATCCGAAACACCGACTCAATCTTCTCAATCCACTGGCTTAGTCCTACAGCACCTTCAGTTCCATTAAATGGTAGAGGTTCACACTTCATGAACGTCACATAAGTACAACCACCAACTTCAGGTGCATTAGTTCCAAGTCCTCCTACATTTCCTCCAGCATTAGCATTCACATAGCATTCACATTCACATTAGTACCGCCAATTCCACTACCGCCAGCTCCACTATCGCCAGCTCCACTACCCCCAGCTCCACTACCGCCAGCTCCACTACCGCCAGCTCCACTACCGCCAGCTCCACTACCGCCAGTTCCACTACCGCCAGCTTCATTTCTAGCATTTGCCATAAATTCAGTCATAGATGCGGTAACTTGCTCCGTAATAATCCTACGTACATCATCCTCAGTCACAGCCTTCTTGGGCGGCATAGTTCTATAATTTCACAATTTCAAAGTATTAAGCATTCATCCAACAAAGGATTCATATAATATGGATCGAATTCATAATCAAGATACAAATAAGGCACAATATGGAATTCAAGACAAGATACATATTTCATTCGATCTGAAACAAAAGTATTGTCTTAGTACATCCCATATCAAAGTTCTAGCACTATATACACTCAAAATTCGTGCCAAGTCTACTACTAACAAGTCGGTTCAGTCAAAGCTACAAAAGCACAAAAGATACAAAGGTCACTACTAAATACAGACTGGTCTACTGAGAACCGCCAGATGGTCCATCATCCATCGTCTTCTGAATCTTCGTCGGACGATCACTAGACACATCTTCAGCTGGGCGCTTACGGATAACTCCTCTTTCAACCATGTCAGCATAAAATCTACTATCCCATCCCACAGATATATTCAGCTCCTTTTCAACTTTGTCACGCATCGCACGAGCTACACTCAACTGAATCTCCATAGAATTCACCTTTCTCTTCATTTCAGCAAACTCACCACTTTCCAACACCGATAACCTCCTAAAAGCCTCATTCAAACCACGCTCAACATAAGTTAAATCCAAACTAAGCAATTCCCGCTCTTTCTCGCCAACCTTAGTCTTCGACTCCAAATAAGCAACCTGAGTCTGAACAACACCTAATCCGACCTCTGTCATACAACTCTTAACACGGGAAGCATCTAGATCACGTCTCAAGGCCCATGGTACAAGACCATCAATATGAGTAGCCTCTCGAGCACTAGACGACTCTCCTATCTCACGTCTACGAGTAGCAATACCATCAGTACCGTCAGGTGCATCATCATCCTCATCCTCCTCTGATTCAGAATCAGATTCAGATGATTCAGACATTTCATCCCTAGGTAACTCAACCTCAGAATCAGACAAATAAACTGGTGGGGGCAAAGGCTCGCCCTCTGGAACATCATAAGGATAAATAAGCTCAGATTCCTCATCATCATCGACCTCAACATCTATACCTACATCCTCCTCGACATCCTCGTCGTCAATCTCATCATCTAAATTATCTGACCCAATCTCCTCATCATTCTCAATATCAACATTCTCAATCTCATTCTCTACCAAGTCAACCTGAGGGGCAATCTGATCTCCTAGTCCTAACTCGGGCTCGGGATCCTCAAATGGTTCCTCCTCATCATCAATATCATAATCTACTAAGTCTAAATAAGGATCATAATCTACATTAGGTTCGGGAATAGCATGGTTTTCTACAGGAATATTAGGCTCAGCCATGACAATCTGCATTTATATATATTTATCTCGTATTAGGATAACATACTAGTTAAACAATTACATAATGAAACCATGATATATACATATATATAAATTAAATTATATATATCAAAATACATATCTTCTTAATAGGGCTTGTTGGTAACGTCGGAGATCTCTGGCACCGTTATAGTCAAAAGATTTTTCAAATATTTTATCAAATGTTCATTGTCAAAAGATTTTGAAAAGTTTTGTTCAAAACCTTGGTTTTTAAAATCTTTTGTTCTCTATAACGAGAGCTCTGGCACCAAACTGTAACACTCTCATTTTTCGTATCGGTACAGCGGAAGGGTCTTTCAGAGTGTTACGGGATAGCACAATAACTCCAATCATAGACAACACATAAAAATGGTTGTTCAAGGTTCAACATACATTCATTCGATAAAAGTTTTAAAAGCTACAACAGGTCCCAAATAATACAGGTCATTAAGTTTACAAAACATAAATCGAATGAACATTTTTAATATTATGTGGGCTATCAGAGTCGATCTCCATCCGGATTACCTTCAAGCACCTGAGATAAAAACATGCAAAAATCATATCAGCGAATGCCGAGTGAATTCATAGAGTTTAATAAAAACCGTTATATATAAAACAATCATTTAAAATCAGAACACAAGCATAATATCGGAAGTAAGTCCTCATATTGCTAGTCAGGCAATATATAAATCAAGCATACATCTTAAACCGTCCATGAGACCGTAGTCTCTGTATTACCATGATAGGTAATATATTCCTCGTTAATAGCGTCGTTATCGTTTTGTATTTAGATTTTTGGATACGTTTTAGGATTATTATTAGCCGCATGACATTGTTACCTTACTATAAAAACAGCGGGCCGCGAACCCGACAAACAATTTGCCCATCTAAGTTAGCGTGTCGTCACAAAAATCACGCTATGGAATCTTCTCATACATAAATTCGCTTACCAATCAATGTGGTACGACGGGGATCAACCGTCAAGGCGCGAACTAGGGTGATCGTCCCCAAATAGTACTATCAAATGCATAAGCGTCTACCAAATCCCGGTAGTTCACAATTCATGCTAATGGGACTTTAAGTGACATAACCAAACTACTAATAATCCTTTTAGTCTCGTTTATAGGGTCATAGCATCGTTCGGGTCCATATCATTAAGCATACCATCGGGATTACTTGTGTTCTATTTTTATCAAAATCTAGCATGTTATCCCCCTCGCGGGTTTACAAATCATTTTATAAAACATTTAAAAGAGTGCGAGGCTATGAACTCACGTTGTTAATGAAAGGCGGATTATCGGCTACGGGCGTGCTTCGGTCACGGAAACCTATATAAATAATAATCGGTCTTAGACTCGGTCCAGTGACTTTATCAAAATAACAATATACATATGATGATTTTGTACATATGATGATGATCAAATGGGTTTATACATCCTTGTTTACTCATTTTAGCGTTTACGTTTTGGTAACGTTTTACTAGTTTACTAGTTTTAATATTTACCTATTTTAAGTCCATTAAGCCTTTTATAAGTTCTTTAACTTGTTTTAATCCCTTTTATACCTATATTATCAGTATATATACTTTCCATGTTGGGCCCAAATGGGTTAAGCCCAATAAGTTCTTTTTACAAGTTTTTATCTTATTTAGTCCAATTATTAGTCCAATATGCTTAGTTAGCTCGTAAATGTCCGTATTTATTATAGTTAGGGTTTTATCGGTTTTTACTTGTATTAGTTACTTATACATCAGTATATGAATTTTATAAACTTTACATTAGACGGGTTTGGTCGTCTAATTTTTATTTGGCGAAAAACGTTAATTTTACGGCGATAGCCGAAAAAGTCGTAAAAATCAAGTTTATAGTTTTTATTACTTATAAATATTATTTCACTACCATTTATATAATTTATCCATTTAATTAACCTTTTATATATTTATATAAATAAGTTTTATAAGTTAGTGGGTTTTTATTTTTACATTTTATACATTAAAATGTGAGTGCTTATATAATAATAATAAACATTAATTCTTAATAATCTGATTTTTATCTTCATGTTCACCATTTTTACCATATCTAGAGTTCTATAATGATTTAGAAGCTCATTTTTGGGTGACATGTTCTTCATATTATGTGCTACATTTAACTTAGTTATAGCTACTGCTCATTTTGAGTTCATCTTGCCTTAACAGTCCCTACAAAACTGCTTATTCAGATTAGACCACCTAACTTGTTTTGATCATATCTCACTCATTATTTTGATTTCATTGCATGTCCAACTCTCACATGTGTATAACATCTTGTACTTACTGTAAATGGATCATACCATGCAATTTTATCAGTTCATCTTTTAGTTATATACTGTTTTTACACAGCTAACTAAATAATCAAGATTTTTGCCTCATTTCTTATAGTTATTAACATTTTTAAGCATATCTATCAACACTTGATCCCCACACAACATTTTTATCATCATATACATATACAAAATGAAAGAAAATACATTTGTTCTTTACAAAATAACAAGAGAAAAATGGAGAGGATGATCTTCTTTACCAACCAAGTGTATTCCTTGTTTTTGGAAGACAAGAACTTGATGAATACAACAAGTAACTCCAAGACCATCAAATATCAAGAACATATGTTGGAAAATCAGCCCTAGGACACAAGCAAATCACCTCCAATGATGTTAATATGACCACCAAATGATCAAGGCTTCAAGATAACTCCTTAATAGAGCTAGTAAACATGTGTTTCATGGCTAGAAGAGATCAAAAGGGGTGTGTGTAGCTTTATTTTGGACGGCAAGGGAGGAGTATTGAGAGAGTTTTGAGAGAGTTTGCATGTAAGAAAATGGTGGAAGTGAAGTTGCTAGTGGTTTTGTGTAAACAAGTGGGAAAGTAATGCTTAAGGGTAAGCTAAGCTTACACTTGTTGTAAGCTAGCTAACATGATGCCACCTTAGTGTGTGGTGTCATGTTGTGCCGTCCAACATAGCTAGTGGGGTGGGACAATGTATTTTGTCCCATATCACTAGTTTACGGGTATTTCTCGATTCTAGTTTTCTCGATTTGCGTGCCCTCGGGTCGTTTTACGAAAAATGTTTTTATAAATTATGAATCAACGTCACAAAACGAATCCAATAAAAATTGTCTCATAAAAAACGGAGTTCAAAAACGTAAATACGTAATCCTAAGGTTTCCGGTTTAGTCATAAAAGACGCCAAATTATGCACGTAAGCCCAAATTTAAATCCGTAAATTGTGAGTTCGTCAACCAACACAAAAATAAGTTTCAAAATATTATACGAGAAAATATTTCACTACCTGAAAATGTTAGATTGTCACATCATATCTCACTCATTTTTATGATTCCATTGTATGGCCAACTCTCACATGTGTATGACATCTTATACTTACTGTAAATGGATTCCACCATGCAATTTTATCAGTTTAAGTTTTGGTTACTCACTGTTTTTATACAGCCAACAATTTAAGCATGATTTTAGCCTTGTTTCTTATGGTTATTCATCTTTTTAAGCATATTTATCAACACTTGATCCCCACACAACATTTTTATCATCATATATTCATCCTATACATATACAACAAGAAAGAAAATACATTTGATCTTTACAAAAATAACTATAGAAATGGAAAGGATGATCTTCTTTACCAACCAAGATTATATCTTGTCTTTGGAAGACAACAACTTGATGAACACCAAATATATCTCCAAGATCATCAATCACCAAGGAAGTTTGTTGAGAAATTAGCCCTAGGACACAAGCAAATCACCTCCTTTGTTGTTAAAATGGCTACCAATCAATCAAGGCTTCAAGGTTTCTCCATAATATAGCTAGATAACAAGTAACTTGTGGCTAGAAAAGATCAAATGGTGGTGTATGGTGGTGTTGTGGGACGGAAAGTATAGAGAGAGGGAGGAGATTGTTGGTGGTTTTGCATGTGTGAAATGGTGGAAATGAGAAAGGCTAGTGGTTTTGTGGTTAGTGGGATGAAGTAAGCTTCAATGTGAAGCTAAGTTACAAGTGTAACTTAGTTTTGTGTAAGGATGCCACATCTTTGATGTGTTGTCTTCCTTGGACGTCCATAGTTAGATAGTGGGGTGGGATAAATTATTTTGTCCCACCCCGCTAATTTACGGGTATTCCTCGATTCTAGTTTCCTCGATTTGCGTGCCCTCGGGTCATTTTAAGAAAAACGTTTTTATAAATTATGAATCAACGGCACAAAACGAATCTAATAAAAATTGTTTCATCAAAAATGGAGTTCAAAAGCGTAAATACGTAATCCTAAGGTTTCCGGTTTAGTCGTAAAGGACGTTAAATTATAATTGTAAGCCATAATCTCTTCTCGTAAATTTGTGAGTTTATGAACCAACACAAATTTAAAATTCCAAAATAATATTCACGGATAAATTTATTTCCTGAAATGTCAGACTGTCACCAAAACGGTGTATGTAAACGTAAGCACGTAACGTAGAATCCTCCGGTTTAGACGTAGTCGATGCTATTTCAAGACGTAAATCTAAATTTCTTCCCAAAAATAAGTGAGTTCATAATATAACATTAAAATAATATTTTCAAATAATAATTGAGAATAAAATATCAACCATAAATTGACAGATTGTCACACTATTCTTTTAAACACTTGCACTCTCGACATTGACCCGTCATAAGACGCCAAGTCAACACAAGTCAAACCATCATTTTACTTCCCTCGGACCAGTAACTAAGTCATTTATATAATGACTTAACACTTGAGTAAGTCACCATGTCCAATAGTGAATACTCAACTCACGCCACACAAGTATTGAACTACGTGTCCAAAATACCATTCAGCATGTACACTCCAAATGTACACACCAATCTAACCTATCTAGACTTGTCTGATTTCGACGAAACTTGGTGACAAACTCACACATAATATGAATAAGACTCAGTTTAAGTTTCATTAAAAAATATTACTTCTAAGACCTTCTGCCCGACACACCTTCGTGTTATAAAAATCGGACAGTTTTACGCCTTTGACTTGTAAAACCATTTTGACTTATCTAAACAATTCCGTTTGCAAAACCGACACTCGGGTTTGAAAATAGACTCATTACCTGAGGTTTAGCAACTTAAAACAGTCCTTGAACATTTTTAAAACTCATTTTATAGTCCTCGAGATTCGATCCAAATATCGACAACAATTTTCGGATTGTGCCGATACTCGTCTCCCGGTACACGAATACTAAAACTAGCATAACTTTTCGCTCGTAATGAGTTAGAAGCTCATTCAAGCGGAAAAACGAGCGTCTTGAAGATTACTACAACAATATCACATCATCCCATTTCATAATCAGACCTAAGACTTCCAAAAATACCCTTTTACCTACTGGTCTAAAATGACTAGTTAAAACTCAAACCAAATCAATTTTTCAACTCATTCTAACAATTCCTATGGTCCTAATATCATTCTAATATCATACTAACACATCTAACTAACTCCTTACATCCTCAAATTTAATATACTAAAAATAAAATATAAAGAAATCCTACATGCAACATCAACCCACTATGAATATAATAATATTAACAACATACATAGCCATATAAATGGATCAAACATGATGTTCTTCATCAAAATTTGAAAATAAAAATTTAGTGGATGCATGTGGGAAATTTTTATACCAATATGAAGCTCTTGAAATTTATAGGATGGGACTTCTTTTAGATTTGGAAGATTCAAAGTAAAAATTGATTTTTGATGGTGGCAATGGTGATGATGGTGGACGGCAAACACAAGGATAAACGACGTAACAACTGTTAACAACAAGGACTAAATATAAATAATAATGAAGTCCATTTAATACTAGTTAACTGAAGAGACCATGTGTATTATTCTTTTTATGAAATTTTTAAAATCAAAAACACATGTACCATCCAAACCATCCATGTAATTTATTCTATTTACAATTACCCCTTTTGAAAATAGAAGATAAAGCATTTTTATAATTGATCTTGTTCTTCATTGTTTATAATCTGCAGGTCATCTTGATGGGTCCACTTACATTAGCCATTCAGTCAAAAAACTCATCAGGTAACTTTAAGAATTTATTCATTTTAATTCAATCCAATGTATTTTTGTAATGTCAATTCCTAATTATATTTATCCATGTATGAAATGAAAGAATTTTTTATTTAATGTATTTGTTAGCATTGCTAAATGTCATTGGTAACTACATATTTCTGTTTTTGCTAGTAAAATGATTTGACAACTAGTCCTCAATGCTAATTTACTAGATTGCTAGTAAGAATACCAATGTCTCAGAGAGAAATGGGATATTTCTTTTTTTATTGGTTTGAGCAGGTGTGTGTGGTTTTGCAGATGTATCAAGTGGAAAAGCACACACTTTGCAGATGATACCAAAAAATTCTTTTGCATCAGTCAGCATTGGGGAAGAAAAGCCATTTGATTTCTTACGAACTGTATTTGGTACTTCTTAGATACTACCTACATCTTTTTATTCTTACCTATATCTCATTAGTAGCTTACCTATGACTTTGTGTTATCGCCCCAGGGAATAAAAAGAGAGTTAAGGTTCAAATGAATATGATTTTACAAAATATTTTGGTGATTTTGCAGAGGGTTTCATAGCGGGGGGGACAGCTGGAGTTGTTGTAGAAACTGCTTTATATCCGATTGATACGATAAAGACAAGACTGCAGGTAGGTTCCATGTCCTGATCATGCTGATTTGTTTTGCATATGAATCATATTGGTGCTAGCTATTTTGGCTTACCTTGGGGACACAATATTTTTAACTTAGTATCACTCATTAAAAGACGAGTGTGAAGATTGCATGCTATTATATCCAGAACGTAACATTTTTATTTTAGCAACATCATCTCTTTAGGCAGCTCGTGGAGGTGGAACGATTGTACTCCAAGGGTTATATTCAGGATTGGCTGGAAATTTTGTCGGTGTTTTACCGTAAGGATATTTTATTTTGTTGTTGGCCCTATTATTATTGTAAGATATGCATTTGACCTAAGATCGTATTTTTAGTCTAATAAAATAACTAATTTGAATGTTGTATATCGTTTGTAGGGCTTCTGCTTTATTTGTTGGCGTTTATGAACCTGCAAAAAAGAAACTGTTAGAGATACTTCCTGATAATCTTAGTGCTATTGCACATCTAGTAAGTCTTATTCTGCATGCAATCCATCTAATATATCGGTGGTAAAAATTCATATAAATCACAAAGATGTATCCTGGATGACAATAAAAAATGTGCTTTAAAACCTTGTAAAATGTTAAATGTAGACTGGGGGTGCCATTGGAGGGGTTGCTGCATCCCTTGTACGCGTTCCAACAGAGGTACACATATTTTCTTTACAGGTGGCTCAATGGGCAGGTCCCTTGGGTTTGGTAGCGGGTCAAAATGGGTAGTTTGCATGTGCTGCTCTAAATGGTTGGGTTGGACTGGACCTGACCAGCCTACGCTTCTTTGTCGATATTTTTAACTTAATATTTAGTTAATGTGTTAAATATTAGATTAATTTATATTAAATAAGAGAATTTAAGACATTGCAAGCATTTGAACACGTAGTAAGTGACTTTTGATACTCATTTAATTTTTACCTAATCTTATGTTATCTCACCAGTTGCCAATAAATACAAAACCCAAACGGACTGTCTTCACACAAATGGATTGAATTTCCAACTAAACTTATGGGCTAATGGGTTGGGTCGGGTTGACCCAACCCATGGTTTTCTTAATCATTTCCATGTTTTGTGTACTGCTAGGCTATGGTCACCTTGTTCACTTTTCATTCTTTTATTGACACATTAGGTCATAAAGCAAAGAATGCAGACTCGTCAATTTTCTTCGGCTTCTGATGCAGTTAGGCTTATCGTTGCAAAGGAAGGTTTTAAAGGTCTCTATGCGGTATGGTATTTTCTTAGAAGTTTCTGCGCATTGTAACTATAGTGTTGTTGCTTCTTCCCTCATTATCACACTCCCTTTTCACGTAAATGCAAAGTTTGACTGGGCATATAATTTCCGTAACTTTTTTATATATGTAATATGCCAAATGTATATTAAGTACCAAAGATCAAGATATTTTTTTGTTGTAACCACTAACCCGGACAAATAATTGGCTTTAATTTTTAAGTATTTCTTAAAAAAGGAAAGCTTGCATTTTTAAGTGTATATTTTTTTTGTTTCAGAGAGTAAAATGGTATTATGATATAGTTCATGAAATCTAACTTTCATATGCGAATACAATAGGGATACAGATCTTTTCTCCTACGGGATTTGCCTTTTGATGCTATTCAGTTCTGTATATATGAGCAACTTCGTATTGGCTATAAGCTGGCTGTAAGTGTTATTTATATGCTTAATTATTAAATGAATAATTACTGAATTTTCTGTTGCATCATGATACTCCGAACATTATTTTGCTCTATTTTTGACTGGCTTTTGAAACTTCTTCCAGGCACGTAGAGACCTAAATGATCCCGAGAATGCAGCAATTGGTGCCTTCGCTGGTAGCTATTCTCGTGAAAAATCATGTTCATTGTCTGTCTCCAAGATATAATAAATTCTGTGTTTGCTGCAGGTGCACTTACGGGTTCTATAACCACCCCACTTGATGTTATAAAAACTAGGTTGATGATTCAAGGGTCGTCAGCAAACCAGTACAAAGGGATATTTGATTGCGTTCAAACAATCTTGAGAGAAGAAGGACCTCCTGCCCTATTAAAGGTATGTTGTCTCATTATAACATTGGGAAATTCGTCACCTACCGAATTAAGTTGCAACAATCTACCTTTTTTAATTTCTAAAAAGTATTTACTAGGGTAAATAGCAAAATTTTAGTAGATAAATACATTTCTATCAAAGGCTATTACTAGTTTTCTGCTGTCAGTCACCAAATTGTATGGTTTTTAGATCAAGGCCAAACGCTTGAATTTAAATTTTCATCATTGTACCATATTTAAGACACTGGGTTAATTAAAATAAATGTAATATATTTATCACTTTTTGCCATTGTATGTAAACTACTATTTTTTTTTGCCATTGTAGTCTACTTTTGAAAACGTGTAATTGTGTACTTTGTGACCATTATACCTTTACATTTTTCAAAATTTGAAGGGTAAAATGGTCATCTTACGTTCCAAAATAGTCGCTACACACAATAGCACATTTTCAAAAATAGACTACCTACAATGGCAAGAAAATAGTAGTCTACATAAAATGGTAAAAGGTGGCGAGCATAATACATTTATTTGCAATTAACCATAAGACGTTTGAGAAAATGCTTTTTCCTTCATCTTGTAGGGCATCGGGCCACGAGTTTTATGGATAGGGATTGGAGGTTCCATATTTTTTGGTGTTTTGGAGAGAACAAAGAAAATACTTGCAGAACGGCAGCTGCCATCACCCAATCATCAAAGCTCCGAGCCCCCTAAAGAAGATTAAGGCATGCAAATATAATATCAATTAATTGATGCTATTTGTTCATTCTTAAGTTTTTGTATGTGACAATTACCTCTATATCAATCTGTGTTTTGCAACAAAGAAAAAGAATGCAAATTCTGTTATTGTATGTAGCAGTAAACAGCTTGTCATGCTCACTGTCTCCAGCCTTGTATGAGAAAATTAATTAGTGAAGAATGGTGTAATAAATAAGATTACTGATGAGTGTATACCACCCTTACATATAACTAGGGCTAAACCGAGAAACAGGACCGGACATATTTAGGTCCAGTTACTCGTCCTTCCTTTTTCTCATATTCTACACAGTTCGGTCTTGAGCAAATCCGGTTATTATGCTTTGTGGGATCATAATCTTGTGTTTTAAATCAGATCAGTTTTCAGTCCGGTCCAGTTTTCGGACCATGATCAGTCCTGCACTCCTGCATACAACTATTTTTTGGCAAACAGAAATAAAGATTGCTACTGTATCACACTTTTTGGCTAGGTAAGATGGTTTCGTACTTTGGTATACAAGTAAAACAGTGCTAATCCGGTTAAAAACATGCAATACAAAAACAATTTATCCCCAACATCTTTACGGGTTGTTTCGGATGATGAAATTAAAGGGGCTATGTTCTCTATGGGTGATGATAAAGCCCCAGGTCCAGATGGTTTCACGGCTGCATTTTTTAAGAAGGCTTGGGATATTGTTGGTGGCGAAGTTATTTGTGTTATTCGGGAGTTTTTCGCTAATGGTAAATTACTTAAGGAAATTAACCATACTCTTATTGCTTTGATTCCGAAAGTGTCTACTCCTCCAAAGATTACTGACTATCGTCCTATATCTTGCTGTAATGTGCTTTTTAAGTGCATTAGTAAGATTATTGCTAATCGTATCAAGGATGATCTTGGTGATTTAGTTAGTATTAATCAATCTGCTTTTGTTCCGGGTCGACGAATATCGGATAATATACTTCTAACTCAGGAGCTTATGCGTAACTATCATAGACGAAGTGGGCCGCCCAGGTGTTCTTTTAAGGTTGATATTCAGAAAGCATATGATACCGTTGATTGGGGTTTCCTTCGTTCTGTTCTGATTGGATTCGGGTTTCCTCATACTATGGTTGAATGGATTATGGTGTGTGTTACGTCTACATCGTATTCTATTTGTATTAACGGGAATATTCATGGATTGTTTCGTGGTAAAAGAGGTCTGCGTCAAGGGGATCCGTTGTCACCTTACTTATTCACTCTTGTCATGGAGGTGTTAACGCTTATTTTGAGGAAACGTGTGTGTGATGCTGAGGAATTTTATTATCACTACCGGTGTGAGAAGAATTCTATTGTTAACCTTTGTTTTGCAGATGACTTATTCTTGTTTACGCATGGTCATCTTCAGTCGGTACGTGTTATTATGGATGCTTTGGATGAGTTTAAGAATGTTTTTGGCCTTGTTCCTAGTATCCCTAAAAGTACTGTGTTCTTCTGCAATGTTTCTCCTACGGTGAAGACTAGTATTCTTAATCTGTTGCCGTTTGCTGAAGGGCAGCTCCCCGTTCGATATTTGGGTGTACCACTTATATCTTCTCGACTTCTTTATAGGGACTGTAAAGTCCTTGTGGAAAAGTTGGAGAGCAGGGTTAATGATTGGCGGAATAAGTATCTTTCTTTGGCAGGTAGGTTACAACTTATTCGCTCAGTTCTTTCTTCTATGCATATTTACTGGGCTTCTGTCTTTATTCTTCCTGCCCGGATCATATCGGAATTGGATCAACTTATGCGTGGTTTTTTATGGTCCCAAGGACCTTTGAAACGGGGTAAAGCCAAGGTTGCTTGGGAGCTGGTTTGTTTGCCACAACGTGAGGGTGGCCTGGGGATTCGTAACCTGGTAGACTTTAATACTGCTCTTATGACTTCGCATATTTGGTGTATTATTACTCGGAAGGAGTCTCTATGGGTTCAATGGATTCATTCGTATAAACTTAATGGGAGGAGCTTCTGGGATGTTCCGGCTATTGGTGACATGAGTTGGGGTTGGCGAAAATTACTTATGATTCGGCCGCGTGTACGGCCGTTTATTTGGCATAAGATTTCTAGCGGTTCTTCTACGTCTATGTGGTTTGATCGATGGGCGGAGATTTGTCCTCTCCGGAATGTTATTACTGTTCGCAATATTATTCGATCGGGTTTTACTCTTGCTGATTCGGTTCGTGACCTTATTTCTAATGGCGCTTGGCAATGGCCTCCGGATTGGCCTGAACGTTATCCTTTGTTAGATTCTTTGCCTGTTCCGGCTCTCCAGGATGATCTTGAGGATGTTATTATGTGGCGTGATACTACGGGCGCCCTACACCCATTTTCTGTGGCTAGGGTTTGGGACTTTATTCGTACTCATTCAGAGTGGTACCATGTTGTGTGGTTTGCGCATTGTATCCCTAGACATGCAGTTCATATGTGGCTTATGGTACAGGGTAAACTAAAGACTCAAGACAGATTGAGGCATTGGGATGTAGGCCCTAACGTGGATATTGCTACTTTGCGGTGTCCATTGTGTGGGGCGGTTACGGATTCCCATTCACACTTATTTTTTGAGTGTTCTTTCTCTTCGCATGTTTGGTGTAATGTTCGGGAGTTGGCTGATATGGGATCTGTACCTCCGAGAATTGCGGACATTTTTGCCTATTTATCCCCTATTTCGAAGGCTCGATCTGTGATTAGCATTATTGGCCGAATGGTCTTGGCTGCGACTTCTTATTTCTTATGGGCTGAACGGAATTCTCGTTTGTTCAGAGGGCAACGCAGGAATGTTGATCAAGTTGTGGTGTTGATTTGTGATACTATTCGACTAAAGCTTGTCACCTTTAGATTTAAGAAGGTTAGTGCCCGTTCCAAGTCCTTGTTGGATCGGTGGAGATTGCCTAGTATATGCGTTTCTCATGGTCGTGTTAGTGTATGAGGGTCGTACTCTTTTTTCCTTCTTTGGGTTTTTCACATTGGGTTTTTCTCGAGAAGGTTTTTTAAGGAGGCGGCCTCATGTGGATCCTTTGCTGCCGCTGGCGTGCTGTTGGAGTGGTGGGGTGTTTTCTTTGTTTCAAGACTTCATTCTGCTGGTGTTCATCTGTTCGATGATTAGTTTATGATGTAGTCTATGTCATTTGATATATGTAGTGTGTTTATGGCATGTCATAAGCACTAGTTTCCAAGCCTTTGCTTGAGGTTAATGTGGTACTTCGGCCACATTCCTGTGTACTTAACATTTTTTTGGTTAATATATTCACCGGGGTAACCCATTACCAAAAAAAAAAACATTTTTATTGATAACGTAGCAAAGGGCACAACAACATGTTTTCAAGTTATACAGACATATTGTACATCTGAAAGCTAAACACTTGTCTACATTTGTTACAAAAAGAATTACACCAACCAAACACCAATAGACACAACCTCTCAACCAAACAAGCACACAAAAACCAATCATCACGAAGATTTTGTTCTATCACCCATATCTCTGTTTCCCGTGAGCGAATACCGCCTCTACAGTTGAGAAAAAGGTCCAAAAAGGAAACCAGTGATGTATCAAAACCTTTTTCAAATATAATCAACTATCGACCAAGGTTACACAATCTTTACATTAAAGGAAGGTAGGCTCCACCGTGTCCTTTCCTCAACAAAAGGGCCCCACCATTGTCAGGGACTCGATCCAATGCTTTTGCGCAGCCATCAATTATATCAGCAAATCCTGTGGCAACTGTTGCCAACTGCAATCTCAGCCGTAGATCCCTTGTCCTTTTTAATAGACATCTAAACGATCTCTCTAAATACTTTGCCCATTCAGCAGGTAATCCTCCACCAGTCAGCCAAACAGAAAACTGAGACTGGTCCCCACGGGCAGCCACCTCATTTCTGTAGAAGCGTGCAATTTCAGCAAGCATGGTGGGTTGGAGAGGGAGGACAGCCACAAACTCTGCTACAAACTGCTCGGTAAGCTCGGGCTTTAACATCTGATTCCAGAGTACCAAGGCCCACTCACCGGGTTGGTTAAGCCCATACGCTTCAGCAACAGTTAGGGCTTCTTGAAAACGGGATTGATCTACAAGAACCCGTCGGGCATTAGTGTCAGATAAATTGAGCCACTGAAAATCGGGCATTCGAATTTGAAGTGACACGAGAGATGCACGAGCACAAGCAGAACGGGTTTTGTTGCCGGCGTCAATTGAGGAGTGTACTTCAGCAGCTTCAATGAAGTATCTCATGGATTCTAGAAGGTCTTCAGTGTGATCCTTGTTGTAACGAAGGAACCACATGTGGTATGATTGTTCAGCACGTGATTCCAGTAGGGCAGCTGTTTCATGCTTCATATCAAAGTGATTATACACCTGTAAATGTAATTCATTTAACATAAATTTTTTAAGACATTCCAATTTTATAAACTAAAATGTATTAAGACGCATTAAGGTACATTTATAGTTGATGGGCAACCAGTTGTTTTTAAAAATGGGTCGACATGGGCTGGGTCACATTAGATAATCCATCGAACACTTTTATGGCCACTACCATTGTTTATTGGCCTATAAGTTACCTGGTCTAGTTATATATATATATATGCAACTCAATTCTTCTTTCTAAAGACATAAAGCCATGGTTCAGTCCACCATAATGTTAGTCAAAAGCATAGATTCCTCACCCCAGTACATGAAAGATACACTAGTGGAACAACAATATGTTTAGACTTTTTTTATTGGTCTTACCAGGCTGGTCTGTTGAGGCCAGGGTTTGTACGCATTAAAAAAGTATATCCAGAAACTTTTAGGTTTTGATACGTTTAACTTTTAGTTGAATTTATTGATTCCATCCATTTCAAGATAAAACATATCATAAATTGACCCTATCATTAGCAACTAACCTGAAATTGTCATCCCCTTTCCCCCCTGAGAGTTGGCAACGTCAACCTATTTACTTATGAATGGGGTGCTTCGGGTTATGTTTTCTCTCACATGTCCAAACCAGTAGAATATAAAACTATGTATATAGTCCGTATATTACATAAAACTTCCTAATCATATTCAACACTAAAAAAACTTAGTAAAATATATAAATTAAGCATTTAACTTTTAAGATAGATCACATACCATAGCAAATGAATCGAGATCATTTGGGTTGAATTGCTCGAGTGATGTGAGAACAGCCATACGAAATCCTCTAACAGCCTGAGCGGTGCCGGTATGAGTGTCAGCAGCTGCTGAGTACTTCTGAAGAAGAAGTTCCAATTGGCCATTTTCAATAAGGATTCCAAGTATGAAGTTGAGGGCATGAAAACTTCCAACTCCAGTTATTAAGCGAGCCAAACATGGGAAATCGCCTTCAGAAACGTATGTGTCTACTCTGGTTGCTGCTAGGGCCACAAGCACATCAACACCATCGAGGCAAGCAGATGATTTGTAGAAGTGATGTGACAGAATAAGAAGCTCAACCTGAAAAAGATGGTATGTTACTTTTCTTTTGGTATACTCAAACACCTGCTGACCACCAAATACCTCACATATTAGATTCGAACCGACAACCTCCTGGTTGATGGCAACCGCTAGGCCAAAGACCAATTGGTATAATATATGTTAATTAATCTATTATTCCCAGTAAATCATGTCGTTCTTCGTTAAAGTTACCAGGTACGCGATAAACAAGCAAGATAGAGGTGGCAACAAGGGTGGGTAGGGTGACAGGGCAATATAAGCCCAGTTTTCCCTTTTTTTTATAACTTTTTTGTCAATAAGCATGATTATGAAGACGTTATTACACGATAACAATAATCTAAATTTAAAAAGAAACGATTTGGGGAGTCTTTCAACCCATTAGAACCGTTCCATTTAAAGCTAGCTATTGACCCGTTTGAGATAAAACACAATCCAAACCGATCCATTCATAAATAGTAAAATTTTCACCTCTAAGGAGAATGATTATAATGAACGGATCTTAAAGTCGCTCAATCTTCTTCAACAGACAATTTTAATTCATAATCGCAATTTATTAACGTGTACACTAAACAACGTAATCAAATGAACTTCTTGTAAACAAGACGCCAGAAGTACCTCACAGGCATGTGGTATTTCCTGTCCAGTAATCACTAATCGCATCAAAGCATGACCAACTTCTGATTCCGACGGACACAACTCAGCCCACTTCAAGAAATCAGAAAATCTCCATAATAAAGGGGCGGGGCCTTCCTCCTTTTGAGAATCAATATATCCACCACGATGAGCAGCTAATAAGCCCTGAAATGAAAAAGAAATCTCATCTATGAGATCATATACGAGCAGCTAATAAGCTCTGAGAAACAATAATCTCATCTATGACATCATATTTGTAAATCGATACGTATGATAAGAAATAGAAACTTATAAGTAGTCTAAAATTGAACCTTCAAAAACGATTCTGCAAGAATCTGAGCAATACTAGCAGCTGGCATGGAATGAGTTTGAATTAGAAGATATGCTTCCTCAAATGATTCTTGTGCTTTGAGAGCAAGCAGTTGTAGCAATTCGATTGGATGCTTGTCAAATGCCTCAGAAAATGAAAGACCCAAAACATTTGCAGCTTTTACAACAGATATTAACCTTTTACACAGTCCACGCCCTCTAGCATCTACGAAAAAGGTCGTCGAACTCTCCAATACCTAAAATTTCACAAAAGTATTCGTTGTATGTATTAGTGAATCACATAACTGTATCGTCATCCACAACCGGTCAAACAGCTGACGAAAAGAATTATCAACTATACATTGGGCTATTTACATGGAGACAGTCCTTTATGCTATAGGAGGCCAGATGAACCCGTTGGATAAATATATATTAGCGACTTTCCATCTGTTCAGCCCAACTGACACATTCTCTTTTTGGCTATTTTTTTTTTGTTATTTGCCCCATTTGACCCCATGTGAGATTAAACGGAACCCAAATTGGCACATTTGCAATCAAACAGCTTGATATTGTCACATTTATTTACTTATATGGGTTATACCGTTATAATGTCATCTCAAAATAAGATAAGAATAACAATTAAAAAACATACAGAAAAAAACTGCCAACCTCAAATCCTCATAAAAAAAATAACACAGTGAATAAGTACCTGAAGCGGATCAACAAATTGATGCTCAGTCGGCAAATTGTGCGACTGAATTACAGAACGCACTTCATCATCCAACATGGAAATTGCAACTTTGTTGCTAGGAGTTGAGATCGCTGCAAGCTTCAGAGCTGCATCCACTAGAACAAACTCTGATGGAAAATATGATGGAGATAGCTTATGCTGGAGCTGCCTAGCAGCAGATACTTGCCCAAACTCCAACAGAGAAAGAACAGCTCTTTCCAACTCAGCAGGTCCAATGCTTTCTTCCCACCTTGAAAAAGATAAATCCAAACGAGAATTTTCTTCTGCCAACTTTAAGTCTCCTTTCACAGAAGCATCTTCTGAATCAGAAGCTTTCTCAACATCAACAACAGGCTTTCGTGATGATACGATCCCTTTGGCTCTACGTTTTGATTTTGTGGCTGCTTCTGTGACATGCAGGCTTCGATGATGCTCAGTCTTTGTCTTCACTGTGTTAATATGAGTGTCCATTTTTGTTACAATACTTGCAGTATGGTCTACAATACTCGAGCCTTTTCCATATCCAGCTTCCATACTAGGATTTTTCAGGGTCAACTCTCCCTCACTCTTAACCTGGGCTTCTGATTCTACTGCTAAGAGCCATACTCTAGTTTCAAGTTCCCTCAGAAGATGCAATGGGTACACTCTAAAAAATTAAAAAGAAAATGATTAGTTTAAATATTAGTCTAATATATCAGTACGATGTCAAAAACCTGTAAAATGAGAATACATACGGGGCAGACTGTGTTATCAACCCACTTAACCACTGGAGAGAAAGAAGCAACAGCTCATGCAGTTCTTTTGGAGGAAGATCTTTGTCCACAGCTTCAGCATGTTTCAGGAAAAATAATCCAGCCTACAGCCCAAAAGACACCAAAGTTTTATTTAACTACAAGAATGTGTCAAGCATGGGAGGCTGCAAATTGATCCATTTACTTATGGATTGGTCAAACCAAGTTACGATGTATCTCTAACTAGCCAAATGGGTAAAAACAGCAAACACGTCATAGTTTGTTTTGCAATGCATAAAGGCTCCCTGATCATTTTTATTCAAGAAACATGATTGCTGTTTAGATGATACAAGTTTTTGTAATCACATCCCACACACTAACTATATTATAAAAACATGAAGTTTTGGACAAAACTATTAACAGGTTATGTAACCATCTAATAACAGTTAACAACCATTTCCATCTCTAGTTAACAACCATCTAATAACAGTTACGTAATAAGGGTCTGGAAAAGAACCTGTAAAGGAGGAAAAGCATATCTGAGAAAAAGTCTCTGACAGTGGCCCCACAAAGCAACTCTTTCTTCTGGGACATCCCAGAGAAACTCTTTCCACTCAGCCACCATTGATTCAGCCTGTTGAATAGAAATTTGGTTTCAGATAATTAAATTTTATATATAAATAATTAAAGTAAACCTTATCGCTTCTATGGCGAGAACAATACCTGAGTCTCAGTGACATGGTGCACAGCCGACTTCCAAGACCCACCACTCGCCTCCAACTGTTTCGTCCAATTACGTGCCTCTTCCCAGTGCCCATTTGTCTCTAGGGCCGTTAAAAGTGAAGCATCATCCAAAGATTCATTGCCTAGATGTAAAACATCATCTTTGCGTAACAAAGGCTCTGCCAAATTTATCTTCCAATACAGTCTCCGGTAACGTGACATTGCGGATCCTCCATCACCAAAATCGGTGGCCGCTAATAGTTGCAATAAACACCTTCTTTCATAAGGAGATGGACATGTCGTAAGCATTGCATCAGAAGCTTTCTCGGCTATGGAACTAGCCCACGAAGTACCAATGCACCCATCTCTTCCTGAAGTTGTTTGTGTGGTGGGATGTTCTTCCTTAATTCTGGCCGAAAATGATCCCAGATGAGCAGAAGCATCTGATAAACGCATCTGAGAGAAGGCCTGGATAACAAAGATGGTTTAATTTTTAGAAAATTAGTAAAAAGCTGCACAAAATGAATTCACTTCGTCAAAACTATAAAACACCATGTAACACGGAGGAAAGATATATATTCAGTAGAGGTAGCAACATTGACCCATTTACCTATGAATGGGCCATTAACAGTTGTTCTTTTTATCACAAACTAATTAAACTGGTAAACTTTAAGAATTATACTAGAAGGAAACGGGTTGAAAGTCACTCAAATGTATTTTCTAAAATGTATTTTATCTCGGCCTTTCATTCAGCCACTTGTCTGAATCTTGTTATTAGGTCTCTTTTTAGGCATACGAATTAGGTCCCTCAATCATTTTCATATTATATATATATATATATATATATATATATATATATATATATATATATATATATATATATATATATATATATATATATATATATATATATATATATATATGTCCCTCAATCATTTTCATATTTTATATATATATATATATATATATATATATGTAAAAACTCTTTAGACAAAAGATGTGTTGGTTTAGAAACCTGAAGAGCGCGGATGAAGGGCAAGAGCGAACATGAAGGAAGAAACATTTCAAAAGCTCTTAGCAAAGGAAGAAACAGACGTTGCTCACAGAGTACTGCAACCATTCTACGTAAAGATTCAAATACTTTATCTGATTCTATCGAAACTTTATTCCCATCTGCCATTTCTTTAGTTTCCGTCAATCCTTGGTCAATGAATATGCTTGTGCTACCGGAAGCAGTAGACACATCAGAACCCTTTGAAGTTAATTTATCAACCACCACGGGCTCTATGAGCCGCCTACGTTTGGGATTTCTGCGGTTGTAATGAAGTGTTTGGGTTCTAGCAGTCACAGGCAATAAATTGTTGGCCTCAACAGCTGCTGCAACATTACTAGATATTTGAGAAGCAATATCGTTCACCTTGATTGATGATATCTCCCTGTCAAATAAAGCCACCAATATATGATTATTCATACAAACATATATCTCTGGGCCGTCACATTGTCTACTTGGAGTGATATGTCCTTCAATAATATTTTAATACTCCCTCCAACCCAAACTATTGTCTACGTTCAGTAAATGGGTAGTCATTAATTACTATTTTCCTTATTTTACACTTATTTGGTAAGACCTAAACCAAGGGTAAGATTGGCATTTTGGTAACTAAATTCTGCATTTATTGTATCAATCTAAGATCAAACTTTTTTAGCTTGTGGACAACAAAATTTTGGACCTAGGGAGTATAAAACTTAACCAATGTAATGCAGAAACTGTAACCCGGGGCTAAGAAGGCAATCTAGTTAAAATGCATAACTTTGAAAAATAGATTTTGCTAACCTTGCTGCTGTTATCTCTAGCCAAACTATTAGGCAGCATAGTGGGGATACATCTGGAAAACACGAAGCAACCATTGCTAAAATTGACCAGCACAAATCTTTCGCTTTTAACAAGAGGGTTTCTCCAGGATTTTTCTGCTTCTCGCAATCAGCTATTATACCAAAGAGTTCAACAGGAATGTAGTTGTTGTCTTCCAAGAAGGAAGATTCATACTGTTTATTTGTGGTATTGATGTTTGAGGAAGAAGGCATGTTCTTCCTTAACTGCATTCCTTTGAGAACCGTTGAGATATGAACTCTTAGACAAGGATCACTGAACTCCTTTGAAGCCTGAAATACAACATAAGTAATCAGATGAATAACAACTTCAATATAAGAACAATAACAGTAAATCACGATAGTCATACTTTCATAGTAAAACCATACAACAGCTTGTAGGTGAAAGTGACAAGAGAACAAACAACAACAACCGTACCCAATCCCGCAAGAGCGAGGTATGGAGGAGGTGGGATGTAAACAGTATAAAACCTCAAGGTATTGTATTATTGTAATTGATTATTATACAAAGATTGTATATGTATATATACTAATACATTAACTTGGGGACTAAGTAACTAACATATAACCTAATGGGTACGGCCCATCTATATCTTTGGTCTAACACGCCCCCGCAAGCTAAGGACGGGCAACAATCTGTAGCTTGGATCTTAGAAAGAGAAATCGAGGAGTTGGTAATGGCTTTGTAAATATATCTGCAATTTGATCATGTGTAGATATATGTTGAACTGGAAGACCTCCTTGATCAACCTTTTCTCGAACAAAGTGATATTTCCACGTGTTTTCTACGTGCATGAAAGATAGGGTTAGCTGACAAGTATGTTGCACCAAGATTGTCACACCATAGTATAGGCGTTGAAGATGACCGGATACCAAGCTCATGAAGAAGAGCTTGAAGCCATGTGAGCTCAGCAACGGTGTCAGCAAGAGCTTTGCATTCTGCTTCTGTAGAGGAACGTGAAACCGTACGTTGTTTACGAGCGGTCCAAGATATAAGGTTTGAACCAAGATATATAGCAAATCCCCCCGTGGACCGACGATCATTTGAATCTCCAGCCCAGTCAGCATCTGAGAAAGCTTCAAGAGAAGTATCAGGACTACCTTTCCATAGTGCATCGGTAAAAGCTTGAAGAGTAGAACCAGAAGAACGACATATGAGCATGCCATGTTCAACCGTACCATGAAGATAACGTAAAATCCGTTTTAATCCGTTTTACTGCAGACCAATGATTCTCGGTTGGAGCATGCATATATTGACATACCTTGTTAACAGCAAAAGCTATGTCAGGCCGAGACAAGGTAACATATTGTAAAGCACCCACTACTTGTCGATATTTCACTGGATTAGAAAAAGCGGTACTATCATATGAGTGGGCTCGAGGTAATTATGGGAGAAGACACAGCATTGCAGTTAGAAAGACCAACCCTTTGTAATAGCTCCAAAATATACTTCTTTTGAGACAGGAGAATACCAGACACATGAGGAACAACTTCAATACCCAAGAAGTAGTTAAGGGGCCCGAGATCTTTTAATGCAAAAGCTGATCCAAGTTGACAAACTATATTGTCGATAGTGCCCGTGTTATTACCTGTAACGATGATATCATCCACATATACCAGAATGTACAAAAATGTGTTTCCACGCGCATAAATAAACAAAGATGGATCCGTTTTAGAGCCTTTGAAACCGAGATCATAGAGAGTCATGGAAAGGCGCTCAAACCAAGCGCGTGGTGCTTGCTTTAAGCCATAAAGAGACTTATGAAGCAAACATACATGATGTGGTCGTTCTGGATCAATAAATATACTTCTTTTGAGACACATGAGGAACAACTTCAATACCCAAGAAGTAGTTAAGGGGCCCGAGATCTTTTAATGCAAAAGCTGATCCAAGTTGACAAACTATATTGTCGATAGTGCCCGTGTTATTACCTGTAACGATGATATCATCCGCATATACCAGAATGTACAAAAATGTGTTTCCACGCGCATAAATAAACAAAGATGGATCCGTTTTAGAGCCTTTGAAACCGAGATCATAGAGAGTCATGGAAAGGCGCTTAAACCAAGCGCGTGGGGCTTGCTTTAAGCCATAAAGAGACTTATGAAGCAAACATACATGATGTGGTCGTTCTGGATCAATAAAGCCCGGAGGTTGGTTCATCTAAACCTGCTCCTTAAGACTTCCATGAAGAAATGCATTTTGAACATCTAATTGCCGTAGTGGCCAGCTGTGAGTAACGGCAAGTGATAAAACAGCCCGGATAGTTGTTCATTTGACAACCGGGCTAAATGTCTCATGAAAATCAATACCTGGTTTTTGCCGAAAACCTTTGGCAACAAATCTTGCTTTGTAACGAGTGATAGCACCATTCTTGTCCTGTTTTATCGTGTATACCCACTTACCATCAACAACATTGGTATTAGAGGCACGAGGTACTAAAGACCACGTTCCATTCTTGACGAGAGCATCATACTCTTCTTTCATAGCTTGACGCCACTCTGGAGAGTTGTTGGCAACAGTAAACGAGAGGTTGGTTCAGTGATTTTAGTGGGGAGGACGGTAACATGATTTGCGGAAGGATTGTAAGGAACCAGTTGTTTGGGATTTGGACGAAGATTTGCGGGACGTTGTCGAAGTATAGGAGGTGGTGACGGTGGGGGTGGTGTTGGTATGGATGTATTCGATACAGGAGATTGTTGGCCATTAGAAGACACGGGAGAAGTTTGAGAAATTGGACTAACTGTGGTGAAACGGATGATGGAGAAGAGATAGGTGAGCTAGGTGAAGGTGGTGGGATTGGATGGTCTGTGGTAGGAATTATATAAGGTGATTCCGAAGAGTAATATGGAGATGTTTGCGAAGAGGGTGATGAAGTAGTTTTAGGGATATCGAAGGGGAATTGTGCTTCGTTAAAACGAACATGACGAGCAATATAAAGACGCTCTGTCGAAATATCAAGACAACGGTATCCATGATGGGAGGGGGGTATCCATGATGGGAGGGGCTGTAGCCAAGAAAGACACACGGAGTTGAACGAAAATCCATTTTGTGACGATTGTACGGACGAAGATGGGGAAAACATAGGCACCCAAAGACACGAAGAAAAGTATAGTCGGGTTGACGTTGAATACATGTTCAAAAGGTGACTTGTTTGTTGATGTGCGAGAGGGCATGCGATTGATTAGGTATCAAAGGCATAATGCCAAAATCGTTGAGGAACACGTGATTCAGCAAGAAGAGTAAGACCAATCTCTACAACGTGGCGATTGCGACGTTCAACAAAGCCATTTTGCTCACTTGTATGAGGACAAGATCGCCGGTGAATAATTCCTAGCGAAGAGAAAACCGAAGCTAAATTGCGAAACTCACCACCCCAATCGGTTTGAACGTTCTTTAGTTTTGTGGTGAATTGGCGTTCGACCATTTGCACGAATGATTTAAAAGTTGAATACACATCAGATTTTTGAGCTAAATGATATATCCACATGTACCGAGATGATGATCAACACACAACATAAAATACCTATGACCTTCAAAAGATAACAAAGGTGCGGGACCCAAACATCACAATAAACCAAGTCTAAAACATTATTACTTCGAAAATCAGAAACAAATAAAGGGAGTTTTGAAGATTTTCCCAATTGACAAGAATCACATAGACTTGACAAACTATTATTTGTAATAGGAAGAGAAAAATTAGAAAGCATAGAACGCAAAAGACGTTGATGAGGATGTCCGAGCCGCCTATGCCAGATGGTTGGGGAAGCTCGTACAACCGAAAAAGACACTTTGTTGATCGACTTCAGTTGGGGAAGAGTGATGGTGTAGAGACCGTGTTTACTGGGCCGGTGAGAAGAGTGGTGTGTGTAGACTCGTCCTTTACAACAAAATAAGAAGAGTCAAATTCAAAAAAGACACCATTATCATGACAAAAGTTTTGAACAGAAAGGAGATTATGGGAGATTTCTCGTACATGAAGAATGTTTTTGAGAGAAACGTTTTTTGTGGCGAGTAAACTTTAGAAGAACCAATATGAAGAATAGGAAGACCCTTACCGTTGCCAACATGAAGTGCGTCGTCACCATAATATGCTTCTGAATTGTCCATTGCTTCCAAATGAGGTGTCACATGACTGTTTGCTCCTGAATGCGAATTTGCAGAGTAGAGGATTGACCGCGAGTATTTGCAAAGTTAGCCGATGGCTGAGTACGAATGGTCGAAGGGTCACGACTCACGATTCGGGCATTGTGATTGTGATGGAATGTGACCAATACCACATCTATTGCAAGTGCCATACATGCCCAATCAAATTGACGACCATTCCACGACCTCGGTTGTTGTTGTTGCCACGAGAGTTGTTTCGCGAGCACCGTAAAAAGCTTGTGGACCAGATGGTGCAATGGGTGGCAATTGAAATCCAAGTGCACTCAATTGAGCAGCCAACTCTGAAAGGAGCCTTGCGAGGTTCTTGTATGCTTGGTGAGCCCACTGCGTAGTTTGCAGCAAAAGAGCAAAAGATGTAGTAACTGTTGGAGGAGGTGCACGTGTTTTTCCAAGCATATAATCATGATCACTAAGGAGTGCATGAAGCTCACTAAATGCAGTTGGACTTTGACGGGCAGTTATTGTGGTTTTAAGGCCGTTATATTCTTCACGGAGAACCGAGACAGCAAGCATAACGAGATCTTTATCTTTTATAGGTTCACCAATAGCGGCGAGTGCATCAGCATATTCTTGAGCACGATTAAGATAAGCATCAGGAGTTTCATCACCATGCATCTCTATTCTCAGAAGTTGTGTCTTGAGAGTGTGTTCCCTAGATGTGGAATGAGGTGCATACGCCTTTTCAAGAGACAAACAAAGATCTCGAGAGGTTGTACCTTGAACATGGCGAAAAGAAGCTTGTGAGATTGTAGAGATAATTAACATACGTACGTGGGCATCATTGGAGACCCAAATAGAATAATTTGGGTTCTCCTGTGGAACAGTTTCACCTTCGGCAAGTTTCACCTTCGGCAACAGCGGGTACAAGTTTCACCTTCGGCAAGTTTCACCTTCGGCAACAGCGGGTACCCTTTTTTAGGACAGGGTATTGAGCTATCCACATAACCCATCAAATTGTTTGTGATGAGGAATGGTTCAATCATATTCAATCATATGAGGAATGGCGAAAGGGTAAAAGCGAACTTACGCGAGTTGTGAGTCGTTTTATCGGTTGTGGTGAAAGCTAACATCATAGCCATATTCGTGTTTTTTTTTTTAAAGGTTGACAGCGGCGGTCAGCGGCATTCGGCGGCGGTGGCGGCAGCGGCGGCAACTGATCGCAAACCCAAAAGTGATAGATGGGTTTTGTTCGGAATTATATGAGAATCACAATGATGTTGTTGGTTTTTCGTGAATCAATGTGAACTGACCGGAAAAAGCAAAAACGTGGCCGAATGTGGCGGCGGCGGCGACCGATCAAAAAATCAAAATTGATTAGTGGGGTTTGTTTGGAATTAGATGAGGATCACAGTGGTGTTTTTGTTTTTTTCCGAATCAATGTATTTTGACCGGAAAAAGCAAAAACGTGGCCGGAATTTGTAAATTCCGGCGAACAATGTGAAGGGTGCCGGATTTGTGCCAGAAAAAGGATTCTTTTGGCTCCCATACCATATAAAACCTCAAGGTATTGTATTATTGTAATTGATTACTATACAAAGATTGTATATGTATATATACTAATACATTAACTTGGGACTAAGTAACTAACATATAACCTAATGGGTACGGCCCATCTATATCTTTGGTCTAACAAACAGTCACTCCCCTACGCGAGAGCAAGGTTGCAGAAATCGTTAGGCGCTAGTGAGGCGGTCGACGACCTTCGAGGCGGAATTCATCTAGGCGGCGCCTGGCGCCTAGACGGATTGGAATTTTATGCATATAAATATTATAAATAATATATATGACATAAAAATATACCATTAATTTCAAATAATTCAAAGTTCTTGCAAAATAGACAAATAAAACATAACAATTGAAGTGCTTAAAACTTCAAACGTGAACATATAATTCAACTGGTTCCAATTTTATTCGAAAAACCCCTTACTTTATGTTTATAATCATTGTTTTATCTCTTATTTTAAGAAGTTACGTTAAAATAAATATGAGCACTATATCTTAGAAAGAAAACTCTTAATTTTTTGTAAAAAAATATTGACTTTTTGTTGACTTTCTTAACTTTCTTGACTTTCTTAACCGCCTAGCTCCTAGGCACCGCCTAGGCGGAGTATGACCGCCTAGCGACTAGGCGCCACCTAGGCGGCCGCCTAGCCCTTGTTTTACAACATTGCGCGAAAGTAGAGGGACTGCTTCCAGAAAGACCTCCGACAAGTGAAAGTGCAACCAAAAAT
The DNA here is from genome assembly GCA_025667525.1 of Glebionis coronaria. NCBI lineage: Eukaryota > Viridiplantae > Streptophyta > Magnoliopsida > Asterales > Asteraceae > Glebionis > Glebionis coronaria. The sequence continues at coordinate 957,067 of JANFOE010000136.1, forward strand.
CCCAAGGGCAAAGCCAAAGATAGGAAGCATATAACACAAAAGCATACACAATCAAAGATACAAGAACCAAGCATACAAAGACATAAGCGCAGACCTAGCACGTGAAAGTGAGAAGTGCAGAGAAAAACAAAGCAACAAAAGACAAAGAGAAACAAAAAACCTACCACTTGGATCACCGTGCCATATGGATGTCCTTCAACCTGAGCTTGTGACAGGAACCCAACCTAATAAACAATAACCCAATTTTTGTTACAGGGAGCATGAAGTAGGACAGCGATGATTAGTTCACAGCAAACACTAATGAACAGGACAATTGCAGACGCACATAACCCTAAGGATCTGATCTTTAATGGACAGAAGAATTAAAAACGTGAAAACACGTGCCAGAAGATATCTGAGTTTTTATTAATGAATTGAATTACAATATACTGGAATTTAGTTTATATAGACCTAGCAATCCTATAACGACTCAAACAAGGTTTCCTAATAGAATATAATCCTAATCAAACAAGTAAAGATAAACCTTAAATATATAACTAGATTTGAGATAAATCCTAATTCCAAGTTAATTCTGCCAGGATTTGCTTTTATTTTTCTTTTTCACTTTTGGTTCCTCATCAGAGCAATAGGTTAAAACATAATCTAAATGCTTATGACGTGTTGGATTTGTTATACTGATCTGTAACTTTGGCCTTTATATATATAGCTAATGCCTTAAATATTGTTTAAAATATCAGATTATACTGATAAAAAATTGTTTTAAAAAGAATAGAGTAGGAGGCAATAAACGCACTTTGAGCACTTTTCAACCATATGACTCATTTTGTTATAGGCTATGTTTTATACTTTACTGGTTTCACCTGTTAAATGGGTCACAAGTAAATGGGTCACCGCCTCTATATCAATCTAAACAAGTTAACATAGAGATTATATACCCAATCATTGTCTTTAGCTAACATGACCAGATATTTCGTGCTCATGGGTATCTGATGCATTCGACAAAATTCTGTAACCAAACTCCAGTGCTGACTTGCAGCTTTCTGCTGTGCCCTCAACTCTGTTCCATTACCATTTCCACTCATTAGCCAAGATCCACATGTTTCTTCACTAGTCAGTGATGGGAGACTAGCTTTCTCCAAATTCTGAAGAACAAGCACTAGTGCTCGAGTGGCTTGTTTAGTATTAGTGGCGTTCTCCTTATCTTTTTTCCTTACAATGCCAGTATTGTAGTTTTTCAGATAGTACTCAGCCAAAGCTCGGGCTAGAGAACCAGCAACATCACCTTCATGAGGTGTAAATGCAGAGCCCTTAATTGAAGGTTGCATAGAATTGTCAGTGTGATCAGCAGATTTAAAGAACAAAGATATCCGCCTTAGAGCAGCAATGTCCACTTGAAGCATATTGGGAGATATTCCACATAGCTCTAAGAGAAAAGCACAAGAGGCCACTAACACAGAATCTTCAAAATGCATAACTGCAAGAGGCATGACCTGCATACAAACATGAAATTTAACGTATATTTACCTATTGTTGAAATTGCTAATAGGAGTATTATGTTTCAAAAAGAAGTTGACCAATTAATAAGTTACTATAAGAGCAGTGATCTCACAGATGAGAGAAGAGACTCCTCCTCTTGGATAACTGGAGAAAGCAGAGTATGCACATCCGATTGAATATTTGATTGGCCATTAACTGATATATCTGAATGCACTATGTGTGTCTCAACTTTCAATTTTAACTTTTTCACCCTTAATGATAGAAGATGTATAAAGGCTGCTAAGGCACGTCCACGATGCAGGTGATGTTCAAGCCCAAGTCTAGATCCCTAAACCAAGTAAATAGTTTGTATTTTAAAAATTGTCCAGTAAATACGTGTCATCATAAGATACTAATTTTCTCAAGTGCCTCATAATCGAGGTTTGATTAACTACCAACTAGTCACTGACCTCTATCGAAGGTCCATACAATTCTTCTACATGCCTTTGGATAGCAGCTTCCCAGGACAATGTGCTGATTTTGGCTTGCTCACTACCATTATCTACGTAATCAACATCTCCAAGAAAGAGAGATTCTTCCACTGCCAACTCTGGTACAGATTGCCAACCAAGAGGACCCTGCAGTGAACGCAAGACCACCAATGGTTATCAATATAAAAAATTTCCTTCATCTTTCCGGGCTGTAGAAAATACTCCTTTCAAAATAAAATGCAACATTTGACGAGGCACCATTCAGTAGACGATTGCGACTAAAAAAAGAGACTGGACCAAAACCATTTACATTATATTTTGTGATGTTACTACAGAGTATTGACCAAGCAGATACCTTACACTTCAACCTAAATAAAAAAATGGCATTGTTGCATTTATCTGTGTTATTTATTTAGGGATGAGAGAAGTAATAGTTAACCTGCACATAAAGCTGAACCAGCCTTCGGACAGCCTTAGAGAACCATCCCGGGAGCATTTGCTCAAGGGAAGTATCATGTCCAGCAGAGTAAAAGATACTCTCACGCCAGTTCAGATAGTCTGATAAAGAAGAATTTCCAAACACTGCATTTACAACAATGAGTCGGATGTCATGAGCGGTGGACAGCAGTGGCTAAATGGGTGCCCATGGCACGGGTAAAACAGGCTGGTTGGGTTGGCCAGACCCACAAGCACTTTTAATGTCCATTTATATGAGTTTCACAAATAAATTAATGTGTTAATTATGCACAGAAACCATTTTAGAAGGTTTTATGCATTTTAACTTCTGATGACTTTAAACTTGTTCAACACATGACCTAGATCGACCCATTTCGTAAATGGTCAAATTTCCCACCTCAATTGGATAGAGTAATAAAACAAAAGAAAAAAGAACTCTTGCCTTTTGATCTTGAGTTAAAGTAATTGCTAGTTGGATCTTGTCCAAAACATGCTGCTACTAATGTGCGCCATAGTGTAGGGAAGCGTTGCATGGCTGGCCTTAGATTTTCTAATGTACACTGAGCTGAGGAGCTGCGGTTCCGATCTACACTACCAGTGCTCAAACAATCTTGAATAGGAACAGGGGCATACATTAATGTGGCTATAGCTGCCAATTCACCTGCTCCTTCAGCAATGTCATCGACTGTATGAATAATATCTTCAGTTTCCACCGCGCCAACGGTATTTCCAGGAGAAAAATTAGGTGATGCAATTGCACGAGAGTTTGAGAATGATGCCTCGTACTCATTCCCTTTAACCCTTGATAAGAGCAGCCATTTTGCCCATTGACAATCTACCTGTGTGGACATAAACATAAACATAAAGAGTGAGAATATATATCCAACCATGCAACTTGAAAAGAAGATCAAATGTGAACTTACAGCAGCTTCTAGCAATACGGAAATAAATTCATGATCTGTAGCCAACTTATGGTAATCAAGGTACAGATCAAGTAGGTATGGCAAGTTAAGCTGCATACAATGGTGCAGAAAAAGCTTATGCAGACCCTGGAAAGAAGCATTGCTGATGTCATCGTCATTATTTCTCAAATACAACTCGGTTGACTCCTTTGTTGACTGGTCAGGAAATGATATATCACTGGAATTGGTGACAAAGCCTGATCGTGCCAGTAGGGACACAACTTCTTCAGTGCCTTCCCAGAACTCCTTGAGAAATATGAGTTTCTTAGCAAGCTGTGATTCCACAAGCGACTTTAACCATATGGAGGATGTACTAATGGATGGGAATCTTAATATTCTAATATCAGGGACATCCATGCACACTGCATCCAAGTCTTGTATAGAATATATGTAGTTACCAAAGTCACCAAACTCGTTTTTGGATCCAGCAGAAGCACTAGTTAAACCATCCAAACTGATTCGAAGATTTCCATGTGATAACGAGTAGGATGGAATTATATCTACGAGTCTAGAAGCTTCCTCCCAGTTACTGTGCGATATGTGGTACTCAAATTCTGACTCCCATGATACGTCGAAGTCCACAAGAGAAAGTCTATCTAGCACTATCTGCACGTGTGAAACATGTAAGTTATTTTGCAAGACGCATATATATGAAGATTTGAGGAATAATTGGTGAATAAATTTATCTAAAATGAAAGACAGAAGCTTCTGCACACACATCTTTTCTCACGAGTCATATGCTTTGACAAACATAGTGAAATAATATACATTCTGATTATCGAATATCATCATGTTGGTTTTAGTAGGGACGAAATTGGGGATAAGCAAAATCCAGAGAAAATGGGAATTGAGAACCAAACTGAATTTACTTTTCGGTTCCGGTTCTTTAGTGATACCCACGTAGACACGGAAACTTTGAAAAAAAATGATATATCTTATGTAAGTTGCTGTGAAAGCAGCAAAAACACCTTTTAAATTTTCTTTACGCTTTTGCACCAATTTAAATAACTACAAACAGTAAACATGTTATGAGCACATCTAAATAATATAAAAATAGTATAAATACTTTCCCCAAATGTTTTGATGATGACGATGGTTGTTCACGTGAATCTTAAATAATATTTTAATGTTATTAGGCTTAGATAGATTTTTTTTTTTTTTTTTTTTTTTTTGAAAGGCAATACTTTTATAACAAAACAAACCAAAGTACAAACAAAAGGCAGCCCTGAATTAACCAGATGTTAAAAGCAAGGCCCCAAAAGAAAGCAAAAACAACCCCTAACCAAAAAACTGAGAAAGAAACAAAGACATAAAAAATAAAACAGCCAAAACATTAATGAGCACCGAATAGACCAGCACTGCAAAATCAGCAGACCATCCACATCAGGAACGAACAACCATCCTCACCAGGAACAAAAATGCAGACGTGAAGACACACAACACTTTCACAGAAAACACCAAGACGATAAGGCGTTAAAGCCGACATTTAGATGGGTCAGAGAGCCATAACTGCCAATCCATTACAGTTTTCTTCTTCGACCTTCTCATTATCCACTCGAAACTCTTAAGTTGAATATCTTGAACAACCTTGTTAATGCTTGCCACTTTACCTTTGAACACACGCGTATTTCTCTCTTTCCAAATATAAAACCCGGTCGTCCAGATAACCGCTTGCCACAATCTAGAGGAATGACTAGGAATGTCGGCATTCCCATTACGAGAGAACATTTCGTCTATTGAGGAAGCGTTAACATTTCCGATCTTCCACCAACTATATAACTTTTCCCATACGCTCATTGCAAAGTTACATAACACCAGACAGTGAGCACATGATTCCACCATGCTATTACAACTAGGACATAATAATGAGTCTAAATCGATGCCTCTCTTATCTAATTCCTCGCATACCGGAAGCCTACCTTTTAAAGCCCTCCAAACGAAAATATTGACCTTTCTAGGAATCCACTTATTCCACAACGTTGCATCACCTCCATTTCCCGTATTTAAGCTCTTCTCTTCAACCAATTTCGTTAACTCTTTAACCGTGAACTCTCCACTATCGTGAAGTGACCATTTCCATTGATCCCTACAATCAACCATAACAACAATATTTTGTAACATAGAATGTAAATCCTCGAAATCTTTACACACCCTCCCTCTAAGAGTCCTAACCCACTCCCACTCCCAAACCCACACATTGTTTACCCACTTCCCTTTATCCGCCACTTTACCCTCTTTTCTCATATCTAAATGATATAGCCTAGGAAATATATCACATAACCTTTCTCTTCCAAGCCATCTATCAACCCAAAATCTAATATCAACCCCATTTCCCACCTCACCCACAAAAGAAGAACTAAAATCGATACCCAAACCATCTAAATCCTCTCCCGCCTTAACAATATTTCGCCACACCCCTCCCCCTATACCCGACCCCACCACCGCTCTAACATCCCCAAAACCCCCACCCTCCCCGTGAATACTTTTTACAACCTTAACCCACAAAGAGTCCCCTTCTTTTTTGAATCTCCACCACCATTTCCCTAAAAGAGCTAAATTTTTTCCCCGTAATGACCCAATATTTAACCCCCCATTCCCGCGGGAGGCTAGCAACCAGTCCCATTTAACGCATGCTAGTTTTTTACATCCCGCGACCCCTCCCCAAAAGAATTTTTTCCTTACTCGTTCAAGTTGTTTTATCACACTTAAAGGCACACGAAACATCGAAAAGTAATACAATGGTAAGCTTCCAATAACCGACTTAACTAAAGTTAAACGTCCCCCAAACGACATCGATTTAGTTTTCCACTCGGCCAACCGATTTTTGAATTTCTCGACCACAATATTCCAAGCACCGACTTTCCTCATGTTTTCACCAATTGGCAACCCCAAATAAGTAAACGGAAAATCACCAACACCACATCTCATCCATCTTGCCATGCTCCTCAGCTCGACATCATCAACTCCAACTCCATATAGTTTACTTTTATTGTAATTAACTCGAAGTCCAGAAACCTCTTCAAAGCATTTGAGAATACACATTAAAACTTTTGCATTCTCCCTATTCCACTCCCCAAAAAATATGGTATCATCCGCATATTGGAGATGAGATATTATCACATTATTGTCTCCAACTTTTACACCCCGAAAGACACCTTTTTCCACAGCTTCCTTAATGATGGCATTTAGGCCTTCCGCTGCCAAAATAAATAAAAAAGGCGAGAGGGGATCGCCTTGTCTGACTCCTCTTTCCAATTTAAACTCTTCAGTTGGAGATCCGTTGACGAGAATTGACATAGAGGCTGAACTTAAGCAGCATTCCACCCATTTACACCATCTACTGCTGAAGCCCATTCTTTTCATTATTTCCATAAGGAATCCCCAGTTCAAGCTATCGAACGCCTTTTCAAAGTCCACCTTAAAAATTAAACCTTTTCTTTTAGACTTCTTCAAAAACTCGATTGTTTCATTTGCTATTAAAACCCCGTCGAGAATATACCTACCTTTGATAAAAGCGTTTTGCACATCACCTACGACCTTTCCCACTACCCTCTTAACTCTATGCGCTAAAATCTTAGCAATGGTCTTATAATAACAACCTATGAGGCTTATAGGTCGAAAATCCCCAAGCCCTATAGGATCCGTAACTTTAGGAATAACAGTTACGAATGAGGAATTACACCCCCTCGAGATCTCCATATTAACCCCAAACCATTTAACAGCTTCAATTAACTCCGGCTTGAATATATCCCAAAACTTCCGAATGTATTTAAAATTGAAGCCGTCCGGACCTGGGGCTTTATCACCACCACATCCTCGAATCGCGTCCAAGATCTCTTCCTCCGTGAAATCCTTCTCCAATACTGTTGCATCATCCATCGAGATTTTTTCAACGCGCTCGCAGCAAAAGACCGGCCGCACTAAATTTCTCTCGGTGAATAAGGTCTTATAATGCCTTACCATTTCCGCCTTTATCAACTTGGGGTCCTCACACCATAAACCACTAACCATTAAGCCCCTGATGTTATTTTTGTTACTCCTTCTCTTAATATAGGAATGAAAGAATTTCGAATTTTCGTCCCCTTCTATGTCCCATTTTATCCTAGCCTTTTGATGAAGCATACGCCCATACTCGGTTTCTTTATCGAGCCAAGACTTTCTCGCCACCATCCATGCCTCTCGTTCATTTTCATTTAAGGATCTGTTTTCCGCTTCTAATTCCCATCTCATTGCTTCTTTTTTGTAAAGCTCAATCTTTTCATTATATGCACCAAACCTACCTTTACTCCAATTTCTAAGGGCTGCTTTAACATTTTTTAGCTTATCCCGAAATCGACAATCCGGCCTCATACTCCTCACCTCCATTTTCCATGCCTCTTCTACCACAAGGTTGATATCTCCTTCTTCTAACCATACATCGAAAACACGGAATGGCTTAGGACCAAAATCCAAATCAACGTCCTTTAGCACGATAGGGCAGTGGTCTGAGAGTTTCCGATCCAAAGCTACAACCGAAATATTACCCCATAAATTACAAAACTCCTCGTTCACCAAAAAACGATCTAACTTACTAAACTTCAACCCGTCATCACTTACTCTAGTAAATTTTCTCCCCCCCATTGGAATCTCGACGAGATCCGCCTCGTTAATGAAATCATTAAAATCATTTGCTTCTCTGAGATTAACCTGAGAATTCATCCTCTCTTCATTTCCTCTAACAACATTCAGATCACCAAATATACACCAAGCACCATTTACATCTTTCATTACACCTAGAAGCCTGTTCCAAAGAATCGCCTTTTGACTACCCACGTGCGGCCCGTAGATACACGCCAAATAAACATCCCCATTTTTACCTTTCCACTCGCCTTTAATTGCCACGAACCTGTCGTCTCCCATACCCTCTTTATATGTAAAAGATCTCGTGTCCCAAATTAAAAGAATCCCACCAGAGTTCCCATTGGCTGCTAGCTGAGAGAACCCAAAACCCTTACCACCCCAAAGTTCTTCTACCCAAGAATCGTCTACCAGACCACATTTCGTTTCTTGAATCCCTATAATGTCAGGATGTTCATTCCTAATTAAAGATCTAATCCATCCTTTCTTCCCAACCTCACCAATTCCCCTAATATTAATAGATATAATTTTCATAATGCTATATAATTTTAACGACAGAACCAAAGCATCCTACTTTTGTTCATTATTCATATCACCCTCCTCGTCTTTCTTTTCCACCTCTGAAACATCTTCCTTCGTCTTTTCATTCTCCGCTTTGTTCCACAACACCCCAATCAGCTCCCCTATTTCCTTCACCTGTTCCATATTAATGGAACAACTCTTACTACCCGACTTCGTTCTCCCTGAACACCCGAAGACGAACACCTCATTTTCGTCCGTTCTCGGCTCGAGAAAGTCTTTAAGCTCGTTTTGATCATTTCTTAAACCCTCCATCCCCTTATCTCTATAAGATTCTAATGTTTTTTTTCCTTCTCATTTTCCCATCCTTTATCTTATTGTTATCCACACAGTCATCTGATCCAGTCACGAACACTTTGTCTTTGTTAATCTCCTCAAAATCCTCTTGAACATTTTCTCTTCTCTTCTTATTCAGTCTCTTTCCAGAACTGCTAATTGATGAAGCTGGATATTCACCTCTTTTCTACCTCGAGTATTGATGTCACCCACACTATCTTCTGCAGTTTGACCTTTTCCACCACGTGTTTTCTTACGGCAATATTTCTTAGTTATATGTTGTCTGTTGTCTCCAGCTGTCCTACTCTTCGTAAAGTTTCTAATATTCTCATTCAGCCCACCCTCTAATTCAACATGGTTTGTGTCTTCATTATGAGGCCCAATATAATTTTCCAGGCCCAAGGTTCCTTTGAATTTCAGCCCACTTTCTAAACCGTGGGTTCCCTCATTCTGAGTATGTGAGTCGACATCATGATTAAATAAAACTTCTTTTGCATTCTTTATTCCATTATCATAATTATTTCCATTGTCCTCCTGTTCCCTAGACACCCCGTTAGCATCAATAGCCGCCTTTTTATCACCCTTATTAATTTCTTCCTCGGGCGCCTCACCAATTCTAGATCTACCTTACAACCTTGACGCTTCGTTTTCCAATACATTCCGACCACCACCATCTGCTGGCCGGAAATCATGACCTGCTCCGTCCACCCCTTCTTCCCCGTCTGAATTCGTTTCTCCTTCAGAAGATTCATTGTTACTCTCATTATCGGAGATGACCATATCGCATCCGACGTCTTTTGAATCCTTGTCTACCTGTTCGTACTCAGTCTCCTCTAAATCAAACTCCATTATATCCCCCATTTCCTCAATAACATCAACTCTGAATTTCTCCCCCAACACCTTGATGAACAGAGATTCTCTAACTAGCCCTTTGGTAAACGTATGGATCTGCACTTTGCCTACTAGCATGTTTTGGTTTCCTTCCATTCTACAATTTTCTGTCCCGGTAACTCTCCCATGCAAATCTGCAATCTTTCTAAAAACCGGTTCACACCAACAGGAAACAGGCACCCCGATTATATTAATCCACGTCAATCTACCTGGTAATTTATAATACTTACTCCAGCGTCTTAATTTGTGCACCCATCTTCTTATCCCATGATCGGTGCTCCTCATTATGTTTGTGACGGTTTCCGGTGTGTCAAACACCATCATGATCTCCAACCCACCTAAAAGCTTAATCTCTACGTTACATAACCCTTGTTCAACACAGAAATTAGACAACTTTGTTATATAGCAAAGACTTTTTACTTCTCCAATTAAGCACCTGTTGAAAAGACCGGTGTTGACCTCACCGCCACTCACCTCAATGATCCTAACGTCTTCCTTGTCTTTCTCCATCTCCTTATTAATCCTCTGATTTGTATATTCTTCCTTCTTATTCTCGCTAATCTCGTCTCTCACACCTTTTTCGTCCTTCTTTTCTCCATTAACCACATCCACAAACTTGCGTTCATCGCGTGCGTTAGCGTTACCTTCACTACGTCCCCGTCGAGTTTCTGTTCTCGCGTTGTTTATACTTCCCCAACCATTCCTTGCCCTCACATTATAGGCATTACCCGTGCCGTTGTTACGCCTCAACCCTCTGTCTCTCGTGTTCCTCCTGTCAAACGCTATGAAAACCATCAGGTATTCATCCCCAAACCTGATTCCACGCAATCTCTTCAATAGCGCATCCACATCCGCGACTAGTTTGAAGCGAACAAAACCATACCGTTGCCCATTTTTAAGCCTCTTCTGAACCATAAACATATCAAACACAGTACCAAACTTCTTGAATACCATCCACAGATTACCCATTCCCCAATCGTTTGGATACCGTTGAGTTACGATTTCCTCCTGTATAGTTAGTTCCTAGATGCTTACCATTGTATTTCCCACTATTTCCAATGTGCCCTTTTTTTCTCTCACATAGTTCATTTTCTCTCTCATTGTATCGACTGCTTGGTTGATTATTAATTTGTGCATGTTTCAATGGATTAAAAACTAGTGTTTAGGGTGTTTGGATTGAGTTTTTTTTAATAAAAAGAGGATTGGGTCATCTTTATAGGATCTTATGGAACAAAAGTTGTCTACTAAAATTCCCACTTTTTTAGTTTTTAGGGTATACGGGGTGGACCCGAACAGACATATCTGCGATCTAAAGTTTTATAAATATCTAGAACCAGTGCCGGAACCATTGGGTCTGGTCCAGTTCGGTTATGTTAGGGTTAACGTTACACGCACAAGAGTAAAACCAAAAACAAGAATAAATAACACAAAGGATTTACGTGGTTTAGTTAATATTGCTATTAACCTACATACAATGAGGTATATTTATAGGCAAACATAATTAGGGAAACCTCGTAATTATAGAAGTCGTGATAAGCTAATTAAATAACTGTTATCTTTGCCGAAAATAGGATTAGGGCCAGCTACTAATTGAAAGCCTACACCTCAACAATCCCCACTTGGAGGCTTCGAAACACGTTCACCTACACCCCTTTGTAATTCTGTCAGTATCAACCAATCTTAAGCTCCCGTAGTTACCACCTGCCTTCTCAACTTCTCTAACACCCTAGTTACCACCTGCCTTCTCAACTTCTCTAACACTATTTCTGAAGGCCAACAGCTTGTCCTCACAGACTTAGTGAACATAATATCTGTTGGATTCTTTGGATTCTTTGCACCTGAGATGTTCTTTAAGTTCATCGTGTCATCTCAGCCCTTTGAAAAAATGATACCTCATCCCAATGTGCTTTGTTTTGGCATGATAGACTGGATTCTTGGCAAGTGTCACAGCACTTTCATTATCACAGTATAATGAGTAATCAGCTTGTCTCTTGTCTAGCTCTTCAAAAAAAGTCTTCAACCATACTAGCTCTTAGATAGAGCTACACTTTTCTTAAGTCTGGACATCGAACTAACTGTTGTTCCTCCCACTGTACCCGGTAGTGCTTTTGAATGTCTGCTACTGTATCTTTACCTCTGCTACTGTATCTTTACCTCTGAAACATAATCCCAACTCTGAAGTACCCATCAAGTATCTCAGTAACCATTTAACTTAACATAACAGCTTCCCAATGTTCTCTCATTTAACAACTTCCCAATGTTATCTCCCCGTATCTGACATAAAGCGACTAACAACCCGATGGCATGAGCGATATCTAGTCTCGTGCTAACCATAGCACACATGAGACTACCAACGGCAGATGCATAAGGAACTTTAGCCATATATGCTTTCTCTTCTTCTCATATACGAGATTGGTCTTTAGCTTAAAATGACTTCCTAAAGGTGTGTTTCTAAGTTTAGTCTTCTCATTATTCATCGTGAATCTCTCTTAACACTTTCCCGATGTATTTCTCCTGGGATAGTGTCAAAGAGCCATCTTGAGTAAAGGTAAAATTGTCATTGTGTAAAGAGTATGAGAGAGAAAGTTGAAAAAGTGACTTTTTTATTAAAGTGCGTGTTTTTTGTCGGTGGACTATAATTATGGGAAGTCTTTCATCTCGAATTCTTTTCTCTTTCATGTCTACACCTGCAATTAACATATCATATACATAGAGAAGTAGAATGATATACGAGCCCTTGAATTTCTTCATATAGCAGCAATGGTCCATCTCACATTTTTTGTACCTGGTTCTCTCCATGAAGTTATCAAACTTCTGGGTGCTTGTTTTAGACCATACAAGCTCCTTTTAAGTTTGCAGACCCAATTTTCCTTACCCGCAACCTGAAACCCAGGTTGTGCCATGTAGATATCTTCATCAAGATCACCGTGTAGAAATGATGTCTTAACATCTAGTTGCTCTAGATGTAAGCCGTCTGCAGCTACAATACTTGAGACCAGCGAAAATCTGATAAAAGCTAGGGCTTTTCTATTAAGAGCAACCCATTCTTCATCTTTCAACTTCTCGTGGTTTTTTTCGGTGGTCTTTCTAACACAAGTCCTCAATTTGCATCTTCCACCATCCAAAATCTTGGCCATCGAACTTCTCAGTTCTGTTGGGGAAAAATGACTACAGATGTTGACTACAGCGGCTGTTTTTGCGGCTGTTTTGGCGATGGTGACTGGTGTAACGGATCAAGAGCCTAAATCTCTGATACCACTTGTTAGGGCTAAACGTTACACACACAAGAGTAAAACTGAAAACAAGAATAAAGAACACAAGAGATTTACGTGGTTCAGTTAATATCGCTATTAACCTACGTCCACGGGTGGCAACTAGGGTTTGTATTATATTTTTATAGACTAAGGGGCTTCTTGTTCTCTTGCAAGGTCTGGTTGCTAATATAACTGGCCCAAGCATAATAAGTCTTGATGTTTCTTTTTCATTCCATATGTTAACAATCTCAATCTGTTGTTGTTCCCTCTTGTTTGTTGTTCCCTCTTGTTAGGGAGGGTGTCAAAAACCTCTCTCTCCAACAAGACGTTAAATCAGACAATATTACCTAATTTTTTTTTACAATCATTACACATTTTTATCACTATCTGCTTTACGAATATATTCCGGGTACCCTTTGATCTCCTTCATCAAATCACTACAATATAGCCTTCTTCCATAAATCACAACCACCTCCGCAGTCCATACCATAGCTTCATCCATGTCCCTTCTTGCACGCCGACGCCCCTTCTGTCTTCATTGACCCAATTCTGATTCTAAAGTTTATTTGTTTTGGTGTTTGACTCGATGAATATTTCTATGCAACAATATCAGCACACATCTATATTTGTCTAAAGGATAAAGTGATTATTCTATCCATCTAAGATGCTCATATAGTAATGAAAAGAAACAATCCATCACTAATTGGAGGGACCCTCTTTTGTCAAACCAGACGTCATATGCACTCAGCACTTGATGCAAATTAAAAAGAAACAGCCCCTAACATAATTAGGGAAACCACCTAATTATAGAAGTCGTGATAAGCTAATTAAAAAACTGCTATCTTTGCCGAACATAGGAGGATTAGGGCCAGCTGTCACTAATTAAAAGCCTACACCTCAACAGGTTCTGGTGTGGTTCTTTGGTTCTTTTACTCATCCCTAGACCAAATTACCTACAGGCATATTATAGATTTTAATGGGCTGCATTCTTTCATTTAAACAGAGCGTAGGTGCAAAAACTTAAGTCAATGACTCAAGAGGTTAAGACACTGGCTGAACTTCAAAGAAGAAAGCACTTATGGCCTTCATCAAGAAAAAGTCAGCTTAATGAGCAGAAATCCACCTAAAGACCAGAAAAGGAAGTCAAGAGTCTCTTGTAAAGCTTTTGATACCAAGAATGAGCTGAAAAGGCACACTAAAGGTGTATAAATAGAGGAAGGCATTAAAAATTGTGGTGGTGGGCTTGTTTCTCCTTTACTCTTTCATTTCATGTTGTCATGTCAATTTATATCATTCAAAACTAGGTCCTGGAGCTGTTCGTTTTGTGCATTGTCATCATTTATTCATAACTATATGCCCTATCACTAAAACAACACATTAAGCAAGAGTAAGCCAATGTTACTATTACCTATTGCATAGCAAGTTAAAACAAGGTTATAAAATTGGAAAAAGGGAGCATATAGACTTTCATGGGGAAAATATTAACCAATAACCATAGAGAAGCAAGTTGATAACAAATTTTGAACTGCCAGTTGGCAGCTACTAGAGACATGGATAATTTGTAGCCATAAGCAATAAACTGGGAACAGCTTATCATTAATCACATGAGACTTTAACGGGTCAAGATAACTTTATGAGGTATGTGTGATATCATCATGCTAAAGATAGATCTTATATTGATCCTTTGTGAAAGCCATTGTGTTTTCTCCTAGCAGATTACTTCTCAACACAAGATGACCACTAAACCTAAAGGGGGTCAACAAAAATTCAATCCATGGCAGCTTGTTTGATGATTTAACTTACACGATCTATGGTTCTCTGATCCCAAGCATCAGACCAGACTGCAGCTGCAGCCCAGTAACCAGCATGGGTATCATCATCATCATTAATTGCAGGAGCATCTGGATAATTGCTGACGTATCTCCATAAACCTAACACAGCTCCATCAAGTTCACCACACTCGATAGTAAGGTTGTTAGATAGAGGCAGCTTGATATCTTCTGGTGAATTGACATCCCCAACTGTCATCAACTCCTTTTTTCGGGCACGAAATGTTGCACAAAAATTACTGCAAGGGTACATTTTCTTTGACAGAACAATAAAGTGCACGATCAGAATGGAGGAATGCATAACTTAATACCAATCATTGCAACGCTTCACAGGAAAATGTAAGAGTTCTAGACATGTACCTCAACAAATGATATTCCTTCGAATATCTTTGTTTCGTATGGCCCAAGATAGCCATGACTTTTCATCACTTCAGCTACTTGGTTTCGGAGAGATCTTCTCAAGGTACCAAAAACCAGCTGTCTTAGACAGCTTTCGAGGTCCTCTCCAAGCTTTTGCAGTGTGGTTACACCAAGTTCAATTTCATCCTATATATAAGATAAGAGCCAAAAATTTATTTACTCTACTGTTCAAAAACTATTATTAATTGTAAAATAACCACCTTTAGAAACAGATCATAAGCAATAGCCCTTCCAATATCACGAACTTTCTCAAAGGTATCATGAGGCTCTTTGTTAGCATCCTCACGGAGATGAAGATGCAATTTAAGAACTGCCAATGGAAGACGACCAGAAAGTAAGGCATCTTTTACAATATTTTTTTGGTCCAAATTATCTGAGTCCCAACGTGCAATCATATCCTTAGGATTTTCTAACGGAATAACAGCTCTCATTCCAAGGAAACTGGTTTCTACTTGAGGAATGGATACTCCTCCGATGCCCTCCAACTCTGTATAGGATCTTGAATCAAATGACTCCATCGATATCAAAGTATGTTTTTCCTGCTCATTTGTAATTTCATGCTCAGCCGGCGACGATTTTGAGTCCACAAAATCTAATGGCTTGGAACCATCCCCCTGTGACAAAACACAAATATGACTTCAAAGCTAGAGTAGATAACAGCTGTAAAGAGCTTCTGCAAACTACAGAACTAGCAATAGAACATACCAATCGTGTAACAGACTTTTTAAATTTGGAAGCAAGCCGACACTGCATGTTTCGTATGATCTCCAGCAAGCGAGCCATCTCCTGAAGCCTTCTTAAATTGTCAATTTCACTATGTTCTTTATATGCTAAAAGCAACCGAACAGAAGAACCATTCATGTCAGGAATACTCGCTGACATGATTTCATTTCTCATGTGCTGCAATGATCCATATCTATGTATCATTTTGGTTGCAAAGTGGGTGCCCAGTGACAATAGCCTGAATTACAAACTTTTATAACATAAGAAAACACAGCTTAAGAAATAAACTAAATCAAACTATCAATATATAGTAAGTATATTGGCAGCATGCAGCCAGCTATAAAATCTGTACGGAAAGATTAAATCTTACAACGGTCACAAAGACTTTTAACGTATATAAAATTTAACAGTGATCATTAAAAAAGAATCATACCTTGATGCGCCAGATACATCATTATCTATTCCACCTTTGTTCAACATTAAATAAACAGCAGCAAAGACCAATCTCAGGACGCCTTCTTCCCCCAAACTTACACCAGCAAGCATCTCTAACGAACTAAACATCCATGAGAAAACAAAATAATCAATCTCCTACACAAAACTACATTTTAAAAATGACTCTTTTTCAATGATACAAAATTACTATCTTCAGTGACGGTCTACTAGTCAGAGACTTGAGGAAAATTGAAAATAAGATCAAATGGAAGGTTGTGACTGTGTATTACATTACAGTAGGTGCACCATCCTATAAGAAATAAATTTTGAATTTGATTTCCAGTTCATTGTGATTTTTATTTATATTTTCTAAATACTTGTACAACAACAACACAACATACCCAATCCCGCCGAAGCAGGGTAAGGGGGAGGTGAAGTCTAGACAGATCCTACCCCTACTTCCAGGATAATCCGAAAATAGAGAGACTGCTTCCAAGGGACCTCCGGCCAGTGTAGGTGTGCAAAATGAGTGATGCTCAAGGAAACGAGAGGGCAAGGAAAGAACCAAAACATAAGACGATAAACACGCGTACAAGCAAAAACGAAAGTAACATCATAGAAACAAAGGCACACGAACATGCAAGACGTAGGAGTTAACATGCAAGACATAGAAACATGGGCACACAAAAACACATAAAAGACGATAAAAGACACATAAGCAAGCAGGCAACAGCAAAAACACAAATGAACGAGCAAACAAGCAAGAGTGCGCAAACAAGAAAACAAGCAAACAAGCCAGCAAATAAATAACCTATAGACAAGAACGCGAACATATAACCCAAAACATAAAACCAACAAAGACCACAAGACTAACGAAAGCTCATAAGGTGCACACGAAGCCAAAAGCCCAAAAAGAACAAGACTCAAACACAAGAAGACCACACGTAAAACCATCGAAACGAACGCTACTGGGCCCGAACCGCACACCTCTAGACCTAAAATAGCAACAAGCCTCCAAAGAGGGGGAGGGTCTAACCTAAGGGCAAAGCAACAAGTACAAAGGGCACCTAAACGCCTAGAGAAGAAGAAAAGAGAGAAAAAAGAAAAAAAAAACTACTAAAAGTACTAGGGCCTAAGAAACTCTACCCGACAATCCTAATTCTATCTCTCCACAAAAACCTAACCTGTCAGAGGTCATGTCCTCGGACAAGAGAAGCTCCTTCATGTCCTGGCTAAGTCTATCCTCCCATCTAAGTTTAGGTCTACCCCTTCTCACTCCGTCGATCAAAAAGGTTTCGACCTCCTAACCGCGTTGTTTGTGGTCTCCTAACATGACCAAACCATCGCAACCTTCCTTCCCTCATCTTGTCGATAATCGTACCGACGCCGAGAAACTCCGTTTGGTATCATGTCACCCATGGTTTTACCACAAGTCCACCTCACCATTCTCTAATCGCATAGAATTTACCCTTTAGCTTTAAAGGTACTCTCCTATCACAAAGAACTCTTGATGTCGCCCTCCATTTCATCCAACCTGCTCTAGTACGGTGGGTCACGTCATCTATCCTTCCTATGGATGACCGAACCCCAATATCTAAAAAAACTCCTTAAGCTGAAGGATTTGGTCTCCGATACGAACATCCACTTCTTGGTGGTAGACCTCGTACCTACCAAAATCACATCTTAAGTATTTAGTCTTCCACTGCTTACCCTAAGGCCATTGACTTTTAGTGCCTCTCTCCAACTCTGAAGTCTCAAGTCTGTTGTTTAACCCTTCGGCCGATTATGCAACCAACACAATATCGTCTGCAAATACCATGGCAGATCCCTAATGGAGACCTACTTTCACCGGGAACAACTCGGCCTTGCGCGGGTCTTCGCCCCCTCGTTCATATCCTTTATGACTCTCAAGTATCTCCTTGGTGTTCATTTATCTATAAGGTTCTCCAAATCAACGTGGGACGTTGTCATAAGCTTTTTCCACGTCGAGAAAAGCCATATGCAAATCTCTGTCTTTCCCTATACTTCTCCATAAGGCTTCTAAGGATGTGAATTGCCTCCCTATACTTCTCCATAAGGTTTCTAAGGATGTGAATTGCCTCTGTCGACGACCTTCCAGGCATAAAACCGAATTGGTTATCTCACACCCTTGTCTCCCTTCTTAATCTTCTCTCGATAACTCTCTCTCAAAGCTTCATGGTGTGGCCAAGAAGCTTAATGCCCTTACAGTTGCTATTTGAGTGTCCCCTTGTTCTTGTAAATGGAAATGACTTCACTAAGCCTCCATTCATCCGGTATCTTAGCGCTAGAGAAGATCTTGTTGAAAAGGCAAGTCAACCACTTTATTCCCTCATCTCCAAGCTTCTATCGGGACCTCCATTCGTCGGGATTTGTTTCTCCCCATCTTCTGTAAAGCAACCCTTACTTCCCTTGGTTCATCCTAGAGTAGTAGCAATCGAAAACCAGATCTTCGCTTGAGCTTCAAAGCTACTCTCGCTAAAAGTGAGAAGAAATACTCTCATCTTTTCTTGATATCTTCTTCCATCACCATGGTTCGACCTCCTTCATCTTTGATGTATCTTTTGTTTCCTAAATCCCTTCTTCTGTTCTCTCGGGCTTTAGCAATATTGTATATATCGTTCGCCCCTCTTTAGTGTCCAATTTCATATGCAAGTCTTCGTATGCTTTAGCTACTTTATACCTTTCCTTTGCCCTCGCGGCACATAAGATCTTTGAAACAAGATTGTTTCGCGGCTACTTTGGTTTGCACCTCCTCACTAAACCACCAAGATTCTGATACGAACCTATCCCATACTAGGCTCGTATCGGTTCATAAGTCGAAGTGCACAACTCACTCAAAAAGCTAGCTGATATGAATCGTTGGGAAGTCTACAGCAAGAGTTGAGGGGGCTAATTGCCATTAACTATTAGTTAATGGTTAATATGTTACTTTTAGTTTATTTTTGGTATTAGTGTGAGGAATAAGAAATTTGCTCCTATATTAGGAGGGGATTACCTTAGGGTTTAGGCAGGGAATTCGTATTTTATTTATTTTATTGTTCTGTAGGTTTACTAGTCTGTCTTCAAGCACCCACTAGGGTTGCTAATTGTATCGCAACCAATCATGACATCACAACATCACAAAAAAAAACCAATCATGACAAAGATAACCGATTTGGAGGCGAGTTTCGAACAGTACAAGGCTGAGCAAGCTGCAAGTCACACAAATCTGATAGAAGCTTTGGAAAAAAACAAGGCGCCAACCACCATACCGTCAGCCCTCTACACCCAACCGCTGCAATCCTACCACTCGATGCCACAGCAACACCCTTATGCCACCACTACATCGCCACCGCCAAGGTTTGGCGTCTCTCAGCCACCGCTGCAAACCTACCACTCCATGTCGCTGCAACACTCCTTTACCACTACTACATCGCCACCGCCCACCTTTGCCGTCACACAACCTTTGCAACGACCTCAATCAACCCTACCATCCTTGTTGCCTACACTAGTTTTTCTGGACTTCCTTTTGACTCGCAGGGGTTTCCGATGCCATATAGGGTGAATTTTTTGGGTCGTTCCAAACACGGGAGCCAGTAGCCATAATCGAAGGGGTGTTCCAAAATTTCCCATATGTTTTAAACACTGGGGGGTTCTTCCTGGGCCTAAATCGAACACTACAGCAGTCACTTGTTCCACTTGTTCACAGTAACGAACGAGGGTGGGTGTCCGGGGCTGATTACTGTTTGCGGAAACTAAAGATGCCGCTGTGGCCGAGAGGTTTTTCGACATCCAAGGGTTAACGACATCAAGGGAGCGACTCAAGGCTGCGGTGATGTGCCTAGAGGGTCCAACCGTGTCTTGGTTTCGATGGAGTGACAATAGGGAACCATTCCGGAGTTGGGAAGATTTAAAGCAACGGATGCTAGTTCGTTTTCAATCCTCGCAAGCGGGTAGCTTATACGAACAGTTTTTCGCCATTAGCCAGAGCGGGACCGGACGGGACTATATAACTATGTTTGAGAAGATGGCAGCCCAATTACATTACCAAGGTTACGAGAGGAGGTACTCGAGGGGGTTTTCATGAAGGGGTTAAAACAGGAGCTACGTATGGCAGTGCGAACTCACAAACCCACGGGTTTGAGCCAAGCCATGGATTTAACCTTAATCATTGATGAAACGGGTAAGGAGATAACCCCCAAACCTGCAAACCGAACTAGTGGTGATAACTCTCAGCCTCTAGTTATGGTGCAGGGGTAGGTACGGGGGAGGCTCCATTTAAACGTATGATTGACTCGGAGTTCGTGGATAAAAGAGCTAAAGGGCTTTGCTATCGTTGTGATGAGAAGTATTTCCTAGGACATCGGTGCCCGGAGAAAACACTTCAGGTTCTTCTCGTGGATGATGATGAGGAGAATGAGAAAGAAGGTGGCTTGACGATGAACAAGCTCCACCTTGAGGACAAGGTGGTTTTTCAGGTCGGGGGTAATGATATGAATCGCTGGGAAGTCTACAGCAAGAGTTGACGGGGGCTAATTGCCATTAACTATTAGTTAATGGTTAATATGTTACTTTTAGTTTATTTTTGGTATTAGTGTGAGGAATAAGAAATCCCCTCCTATATTAGGAGGGGATTATAAGGGTGTCCTTCGGTTCGGTTCTCGGGTTGTTCGGTTTATTAGGTTCGGGTTATTCGGTTAACTTTTTTTCTGGGTCAACCCGAAAACCGAACCGAACCGAACTAGATTTCAACCGAACCGAACCAAAAACCGAATTTGAATTCGGTTCGGTTCTCGGGTTGACCCGAATAACCCGAATTATCTGAATTTTTTTAAAAAATACATAATTATTTAAATATTTAGCAAAAACAAATTTATTTCAAGTATAAAATTGTATTTGTATATTAAGATTTAATTATAATAATTATTTAATATATAAAAACATATATATTTTTACAATTTCGGTTTTCGGGTCCATTGCCAAATCCATACCCGAGCCGAAAACCAAATTAGTAGTCCGGTTCGGTTATGACCCATAACCCGAATTATATTTTCGGTTCGGTTGTAATTCGGGTTCGGTTCGGTTCGGTTTTCGGTTTTCGTGGGTCAAATCCAAATAATGGACACCCCTAGGGGATTACCTTAGGGTTTAGGCAGGGAATTCGTATTTTATTTATTTTATTGTTCTGTAGGTTTATTAGTTTGTCTTCAAGCGGCCACTAGGGTTGCTAATTGTTATCAATAAACTACTATTATGGTTCTTATCACTAGCTTGTTTGAGGGGACACCTAGGCTTTATAAACCATCAACCAATCTCATATTTGGCCGATGTGGGATCATAACAATACCCCACGCTTCGAAGAGCCAACGTCGAGACTGCAATCGAATTGATCAAAAAATAGAAATAGGGCCAACTCTTCTAGTTGCGCCTCTAACCCAATTGATACGAACCTATCCCATACTAGGCTCGTATCGGTTCATAAGTGCAAGTGCAGAACTCACTCAAAAAGCTATCTGGCTTATTTGAGGAGGGGACACCTAAGCTTTATAAACCATCAACCAATCTCATATTTGGCCGATGCGGGAACAGATTCCATGTGTGTCGAATGCGTTCTCGTAGACTCACTAGCCATCCCTAGGGAGTCCTTTGCCGCGTCTATAATGACGCATGCAAGTGTGTTCCACAACTCATTCACGTCGCTACCTGCCAAGTGTCTCTACCGCGTCCCCCTTTAAGTTCTTCCACAAGATCCTCGTCCTCTTATTTGTGATTGGATAGTCTCGCTTGAGAAAGCCGTGCAGTCCTTGCATGCTCTAAGGTCCCCTCTTCGGATCAACAAGTAGTCAATTTGCCCCTACTCTGGAAGGTAATTAAGTGCAGGTCACTCTTCTTGAAGCAAGAGTTCGCTATTACCAAGTCGTGAGCGGTAGCGAACTCTAAAATCATCCGCCCTTCCTCATTTCTAGCTCCGTAGCCAAAGCCTCCGTGAACCCCCTCGTATCCATCCGTTGCGGCTCTAATGCGACCGTTCAAATCACCTCCACAACCTCGTCAAGATCGTCCCAAAAGCTTTCTTAATTGCGTTACGTAGACGCTGATTACATTAACGTTCTCTCCCTCAATGACCAAAGAAATCGCCATGATCGTATCGCTATATCGCTACACTTGATAACTTGCACTACTTTATCCTTAAGTCTCGCAGCCACAATGACACCTACTCCATTTCTCGCCGTCTTAGAGCCCGAGTACCACAGCTTGTACCCGTTTCCCTCTCTCACCGTAGACCCCTTCCATTTGGTCTCTTGAAAGCAAGCAATGCCAACCTTATGTCTACCCAAAACGTCAATAAGCTCCAAAAGCTTACCGATCAAAGACCCTATGTTCCACATACCCGCCCCTGGGTTTTAAAAAGCGCGAAGCGCGCCGAGGCGTCGAGGGTCAAAAAGCCGAGGCGCCAAGGCGAAAGCGCGCGCATCACGTACCCGAGGCGACAGTCTTATAAAAAATACTTATAAATTATATGCAATGCACAAAACACAAAAATACCAAATTTACGATCAAAATATACCATGGATTTTCATAGTTCACGATTCCATTCGATAGAATACATAAATATTACCAAAATCTTCGGAAGTGTTATCATATATGTGATTTATTTATTATAATTGGTCAAATTGGCCCTATTTTAAAAAGAAAAGCCCATAATAAAAAGCCCAATACATATGACTAAGATCAAATTCACTCTATAATGCCTAAGTACATGATGCGCAATAAAGCACCGATGCACGCTTTAGCTTATGCGTGCGATGCGTGCGCCTCACCACGCATCCCGTAATTGCATTGCCTCAGGGTGTCATCAGATGCAATAGGGGTGTGCATCAGCCTCAGTCACGCCTCAGGCGTGCCTTAGGCGCGCTTTTTTAAACACAAACCCACCCTAAACCTACGGGTACATTCTAATCTACCTACTCTCCTAGTCCTCCTAAAACCTCCTACCCCTCCCAATCTAGAAGAACATGATCTCACGAGACCATTACTACCAACAGCCTCTATCCTCCCCTAAAGAGTACAAAAAAAAAAATAATAAAGGCACTAGGAGCTAAGGGGGGTAAGGACAAACAGGGAGAAAAAAACAGTAAAGCAAAATGAGAATGAAAACAATAAGGTAGCAATTAAAAGATAGTATATAAAAGGAGTGTAAAAAAATAAAATGTAAGCAGACAAAAACAAAATTACAATACACGAAACACAAAGGCACATAAAGGAATCAAAATAAATGTAACAGATACACAAAGCAGAGTCAGAAAAACTCAGCTGTTGCCGGAACAAATTCCGGTACAGGAGATAATCGTCTGCGGCAGTACATTATACATATTCAGTAAAGGAAGTATGATCTACACTCTACGGCATCTCATGTTGTAATCTGTGCTTTCACAAATACTTATATGATTGTGACTGAGAATACCACATGTACTCAAAGCTACAACTTCGTATATACCTAAATACATGTCCCTTCCCCCTTACTCGATGACTTATGCAAGTGAACAAAGAAGAAGTTATAAATCTTACATCTCGATTTCTTGAAAGTTCAAGTAATCCAACGCCAGTTGTAAGCGACGAATCCGAGAAACTTTCACGTCCCACCCTGACAGATATTCATGTAAATATTATGTTAGATTGAACTTTTTTACTTGTCTCTTTTCAGAAATCAGATGTTTATGCGCCAATCTATAGGTATGGTATACAATCAAAAAAAGGTTTTGCATCAGTTGGCTGTCTAATTAGTGGTCGAAGTCTAAATGGTAATAAAATCCAATTCATGAATGAAGAGTAAATGACAGACACAGGTATTACCCAAAAAAAAGTAAATGACAGACATAGCTTTATATGTTCAGCCACATAGTTCTGTAATGAGTGACAACTGTTATGTCCCGTCCAAGCAAAATAGCATAAGAAATTCACTCAATTCCCTTGTTTTTGGTCCATAAATCTTGTTGGTCCATGCCGGTTTCAGTGGTCTTCTTGTATTATGTTGTTATTTGGCTTTGGCTATTTGGTTGTTTTATAATATATTTCTTTCAATCACTCAATCCTCCTGAAGCCAAAAATCTTGAAGCAAGCCCGTTCAAAAAGTTGTAATTGGTCAACCTATGGTATCATACAAAAATGAACTGTCTGTATATTTTCTGTCAGATATGGGAATGATTCTTCCACAGCGTTACTTATTTTCTTTTTTTTTTTTTTTTCTTTGGTAACCGTGATTTCCGACTCATTGGCCGACTAATCCACGGGGTTTGAGCCCACCGCCACACAGACTCAAACCAAGTAAAGCCCTCCCTTTTCAGGAGGTTGGCGTGGCCACTTCAAGGTTGTTTGCACCTAGTGGGAATTGAACTTGAGACCTCACACACTTTGGAGTGATAGCCACAAATCTTTTTGCCACTAGGCCACCCTTGAGTGGTTAAAAATAAGTTGCCTTAGTTAAAATAAAATATGTAAGATAAGCACTTACAATTATCATCCTATGCATGTTCAAGCTAAGTCAAGCGTTTGGTGACCCTGGGTAGGAAATATATTAAATTGATGACCATAGCTCTGTTTCAGATCATTATAGTTATCATATCCCTAGACTATTTATGAGGTACTATCATGTTCAAGATGGAGGCTCTACACGAGAAAATATATGCTCATGTCGGCCATGAGACAGGTAATCATTAATCTTGCATAGATCAGTATCCACTGGTTGTACGTGGGTGTATCAGTATCTATCATTAAACTGAATTCAGATGGCGCCCTTGCACACCCATAGGCTCAATTGGGCCAAAAGTAAGAGCACTAGCTCTTTGACCTTGTGGGAGTTTGCTTGTTCTATCAGGCAATTCATTTGTGGTAGTTATACCAGTTAGATATAAAGAATCCTTTTTAAAATAATATTCTTCATGAGGAGACTTGTATGGGGCCAACTCCATATGTTCTAATTTAAAAGAAAGGATCTACAACCCATCAACTAGATATATCATGTCTTAGCCTCTAATAGGTGGGGAATGTGCTTGTATTTTATTTTTTCTTCTCGTGTGCCATGGAGACATTCAGGGTAACTGCAAGAACCTATGACTATTTTAATCTTCATGCAAAATAAAAGGAAGAAATAGTTCTAGTACCTATGTATTGACAAGATGGTTATCGTTTCAGAAAACTTAAATATAGATATGTGAAAGAAAAGATAAAAACCAAAAACAGAAACACTAGAGAAGGATTGAAAGTAGACCCATACTGAGAAAAATCACTTCCAATAGTTTAGACATGTGTAACTGTGAAAGTTCATCAACCAAGAAGCAAAATCTACCAGGGGCAGGGGCAAACACCTTTTTAAAAACATATGCACAGATAACGCAAAAGCAAACATGAATCGCATCTATAATTCACCTACAAGGCTGCTTTTATGGATATAAGAACAAGATACACCTGAAATTTCCATTTATCAAAGTAAGACATCTTACCGTTTTCCGAACATAAACGATCTGCCTCTTCATGGCCTTCATACAAAAGAACTCTATCTAATAACTCTACTTTCCAAGTTGGCCAGGGCTGCTTCAATCCTTTTGTCTCAATGAGGTTTACACTTTTATCTACAGAGCAACCACTATTTTGGTGGTATCCTATGGCTTCTACAGGAATGCAACCAGAAGGTACTGAAATGGAAGGCAGAACTACTGAAAGAGCATCTGCTGTGACTAGAAAGAAACATCCATGGAACATGCAACCCACTGCATCTCCTACAGTAACTTCCTGACCTCCATCATACGAGCTTTTATCATCATTAATAGGTGAGTCTACATGCAAGTTAAAATGAATAATGCGGGAAGTCATGTGTTTCACTGTATTGTACTTTCTACTAAGCCGAGTGATTCCAAATGGAGAAAGACATATAATATCATCCTTGCTATATTTATCTGTTGGAAGAAATATGCTTCTCGATGCACAAGGTGACATTTCAGAACCGTGGATCTTATGCCCCACCGTACGCGAAGCAGCAGAGAAACCAGTAATAACTGACTCGTCACTTTCCATTCTTTCCTTAGAAAAACTTCTGTCACTTACAAATGCTATATTTGGAGAAAGATTGTCATATAACCTCTGGTGGCTGATGTCAGCGCCACCAACCTCCCAACCGACCAATGTTCTGTACCTTAATTGTTGAAATTGAGGCAGAGACTTCTCAACTGAGTTACTAATGGCTGGAATATGGTCACTAGCGTGGATTACATAAACTATACCTTGGTCGTCAACTGCAGCCAACAATGAGAAATGCGAAGCAACAAGAAGTGCCCTAAACACACTTTTACTGACCAAATCACCAGTTTGATGAGATAAACCTTTTAATGCACATATCTCTAGAAGATTAACACATCCTATGTATTCACCAGTTATATCGCCAAAAAAATATATTTGACCAGCAGAACTAAGGCATATAAGATATTTATCCCAAAACTTGAAGTCTGTCCATTGATCCACAGGAACCATATATACATCCTCGTGAAGCTTCACCAAGCTGACCCACTGTATGCCCCAGCTGATTATCCTACCAACAAGTATACTTTTTTTCTGTTTTCTTTCAGATTCGTCGTTGGAGTTGACAGATGATGTAAAAACAAAACCAATCTGGTCATGTGAATTATTAACAAACACTCCACAGCATTTGTATGAAAGGTTCATCTCAAATTCCTCAGGGTCTAAATTACTATCCTCGTTGAATAAGAATCTCAGAAGTGTAGATTCATTTTCAAAAATGTTAAAGGAAACAACTGTAGTGGAGGGAGGGAATTTTGACTTGTCCGGAAATCTGCTACAAAGTTTTCCTTCGGATTTTACTGTTTTGACTTTAGTAAGGAAAGTCCGCAACCATCTTCTTTCAGCAGTCTCGTTTTCACCAACATTTTCAGGCCTGCTGAGATGCACTTCATCTCCTGAGGTAGATGGACCCCATTCCACCCATAGTCCTTTTCCATTTTGTCCATCTGGCACAGGTTCGATGGGTTCATTGCTATCACTAGGCAGACGAAATGCATGAACCGTCAACCCATGATCACCAACTACGAAAAGAAGTTGTCCAAATAAAGCCCCTTGTTGCTGATTATTTGCATCCTCACATATACCCCATGCAAGTGAATTTACATCGGATATCGTAGGATAGCTATCAATATCATTTTGGAGGAAAAATGTACTATGTGAACCTATATATAGTGAACTAGAGTTAATTTCTTCATCTACACTTGCACTAGCTGTAGCTTCACCTGCAAAAATGGAAAAAAAAAATCAAATTTTCAAATCTGCACAAACCAGGTATGGTATATACTAATAAGCAATTATTACAGGAAGTTTACCTTTCACTAGAGGTAGAAGTAGCGCATCATTGTGATATGAAAGTAATACTATAAATTCCCTGGTTGGGGAAAGGAAAGCTTCACGGAAGTGTGCTAGGTTGGTTCGTAATGGAGAAGGTTTCCATTTTTGTAATTGCACAATAGCAGGAGCCTCTTGGCCAGTCATGTTGCTTCTGCTAGAGAAGCCAAGAAAAAAAAAACAATTATAACTCGGCCTCTGATATGGTATAACCACTGATAGGAACAAAACAATCTGATGGATAAACAAATAATAATAAATCTAAATTTAAGTTATTATTTAACCCAGGATAGTGCCATGAGACAAACAAGAAACTAAACAATCTCAAATACTCATGGGTGTAAATTAAATAAAGGATGTTGATGTGAAACTGTTCTGTTGTAGTGTTACAAGCCCTACCTAGGTTTAAGAAAAGCTATACAAACACCAAACTTAATGAGTACTTTGATTATCAAAAGTAGTTGATGATTGTAAATATCGATGAATACAACAGCTGGCTACAAGTGATGATGTCATTAATTACACTAGTAGTTGATCGACAGAATAAATCGAATTTCAATTAACACTTACACAGGTTTTGACGATACCATTACCAGATGCACAAGACGAAGATGTCAATTCATTTTGGCTTCATATATATCTTTTTCTTACCCAATCATTTTTATATTTCCACTTCAATCAATTCTTTCATTATTTATACTTGTAAATAATACCAATCTACACAGATTTAGGTGGGTGCGATTTTAACTGTAACTCCTCTCGATTTTTATTTTATTCAATTTCTTACTCTTTTTACTTAGTAAATATCTCTATTCTATAATTCTTGATTTTGTAATATTTAATATTATTTTATAAAATAATATTAAATTTTTAATACTTAAATAGTTACGATGCTCATGTACCCATGAGTTTTACATAATTTTTATTATGTAATAATATTAATTGATATTTTGTATAAATATTTGTTGCGTAAAAGATTTGCTTTTACTTACTTGAAATGTTTGTGACATTGTATGTTTAGTAACACATACCGACATTAAAAAAATATATATGTTGTACTATGTGATTTTTCGTCTATTTATTTTTATCTCACACCGATGTCTAACGTTCTGCATTCATTTTGATATTTATATCCATATCTTAATACCTTATAAAACATTTAGACCATTTTTTAAATTTAGTAGTCTTAAAATTTTAAGCCTAAAACATTTTTTCTTTGGGAAAGTTTATGCATACAATGTATAAAAATCATTCAAAATCATGGGAGTTATGCATACACATATAAGAAAATTAAATATCCTATATCATAACTTAAAAGTGTTTATTATGTAGTAAATATATACGTTTTTTCTAATGTTGGGTCAATAACAAGCCTTAAAAGTTAAATTTCTTTAAAACATCCGTCCTCCCATGTTGTAACAGCCCATATCAACCAAACTTATAAAAGCCCATTGCACAACCTTTTTAAAGCATGCATAAGACGGTTTTGGCTGTCGTTTTTGGTTACAAACCCCTCGAACATACAACTCAGCCCTTTGCTGCCACTATATTATGAAATTACTACATCTACATCTTCTTCACAACATATGTAGTCTGCTTATGTTTAAATTGTTTTTGTTGGTTATTTTGGTGGTGTTGCGTTGTGGCACATGTTTATATAGTTTAGCCGATCGTGTTGAATGTGCAGTGATTTCTTTTATCATAATTCATTCGTTTGCCTCAAAATATAGTCACAGGTACCCGCCGCCGCATTGCGCGGGTACCCGGCTAGTTAATAATAATTTATGTAGATTGCATTGCTTGTGTTTTTATTTGAATATTTATAATCATGTGATTGTTTATTTTTTAATATAACATATATCTTGTATTTTTAAAATATAAATTTTGACCGGTATAAAGTTTTAAGGGGGTATTTTGTTTATTTCTAATGTTACAAAAAAATGAAAAATTATAAGTTTACACTTAAGTCCATCTAATTTATTTAAAATTCAATTACTAAAGTTTTATTAATCACCTCTTTCTTTTCTGAATTTTTATTTTCACAAATTTGACACATATATTTTTATGTGTTTTCATCAAATTCCTTCACCGGAAATTTTAATTTTGACTAATTGAATTAATTTTTGACTTTTTTTCTTGCTTATGTGTCACAATCAAGCTTTTTGATTGGTCCATTTGTTTTTTTTACAACCTTTACTTTTCACTAAAATTCTTAAATAATTTAATTCTTTTATTATATAAAAGATGAGACTAGATCTTAAAATAAAAACGACGGAGAGACTGATCTTGCAAATAACAAAAAGTAAATCTTGGGATTAAAATGTAAACTTTATTAAATAACACAAAAATCGCTCGATACTTATTTCCCCAAATCAACTCTCTCACGAATGAAAAGACCTAATGTTGATGCAATTGAAGATTCGAATGATGCTATGATATTTAAATCACGACTTTTTTATTATTCTTTGATTTTGACCTAATTCATCTAATAAGCAGTTATTATTGTGTATTATATGTATTTTATTGATTTAAATGTTATTATTGTGGATGTTATTACTGTGGATTATTGATTTCAATTTATTTGTAATTTTTAAAAATATTTCAATATTATCAATTATTATTGTGGATTATAGATTGTTTAGATGAATTATTGTTAAATTATGATTATTTAAAGCTTATTTTCCTAACTTATTTCATAAAACAAGGAGATTTAGGTTTTCGTGAAAAACAAGTTTACCTTACTTGTTTATATCTAGATATAAAACAAATAGGCTGTTTATATTCAGATATAAAACAAGAAGATTTACATTTTGGAGAAAACAAGTTTACCTTACTTGTTTTATATAGATATAAAACAAATAGGCTGTTTATATCTAGATATAAAACAAATAGGCTGTTTATATCTAGATATAAAACAAGGAGATTCAGATTTTAGAGAAAAATAAGTTTACCTTACTTGTTTATATATAAAACAAATAGGTTGTTTATATATAGATATAAAACAAAGAGATTTATATTTTAAAGACAAACAAGTTTACCTTACTTGTTTATATTTAGATATAAAGCAAATAGGTTGTTTATATCTAGATTTAAGACAAGGAAATTTAGATTTTAGAGAAAAACAAGTTTACCTTACTTGTTTATATCTAGATATAAATCAAATAGGTTTTTTATATCTAGATATAAAACAAGGAGATTTAGATTTTAGAAAAGACAAGTTTACCTTATATGTTTTTTTGTTTGTTTCAACACGAAGAGTTTACATCCCCGGTAAACTCATCATGTGGAACAAACAAAGGCAAGAAGACAAGAAAGTAAACTTGTCTTGGTAATACAAATGAAAAGAAGAAGTTAAGTAACAAAGAAGTTAGGAATTAGCGAAATGTTGAAAAATATTTATAGCCATTTATATCTACCTATTATATAAAAAAAACTCCCTTTTTTACTGTAGTATGCTCCAAAACTGCCACGTGGAGCCAACAGTTTGACACTGTTGAGTTCTTGACTCTTGAGAAACTCTCATGTAGGTCCTCATTGCATTCTATTTCATTAACTAGATCACCAAATATCAATTCCTCTCGTTTCTCCTTTTCTCCATTACCTTCAACAATTGGCCGGCAACGACAGTTTGTTTTTCTTCATTTTCTTCACTACAAAGGCTTTTCACCTCTTGTTAATTTCTCCTTTATCACGTCTCCTTTCTCAATGCTGGTTATTTTATTTTTTTTGTTAATTTCGATTCTTCTGTTACAGTTACTATTATTAAGTATCAAAAGTTTGATTATTTTTTTCAGGTTGCCTATGAAGATCATTTTTACAACTCTTTTCTTCAAGATTTTTGCACATTTGTGTTTGGTGGTCCATAAAGTTTAGGTTATATTTGATCATTTGTGGTGAAGCACGCATATATTGAAGGAAGTAGACTGAGCAAATTTCAAACGGTAGGTAGTAAATCACTTCACAACTTTCATGTTTGTTTATATACTTGTGTTTTTATATTATGTGTGTTTAAATGTAACTCCTTTTTTTATTCAACAACTAAAGCTTTTTTCTTGCATTTTTAGTAGTTCTTCTTGTGATTTAAGTATGTATAGTTGTCTATCTTTCAAAGTTTGCAATGCAACTTAGATTAACATTGTTCTCATTTCTTTTTGTATTTGCAGCTCCAAGGAAATTGTGGCATTTAAAGAGTATCAACTGGTTGAGCATGGCTTGTTTTGTCCTTGTATGTGCTTATATTTTTCTTAATCTGATTTATTTATGATCATTAATGGTTGTAAAGTATCTTATACTACTACAAATTAGATTATGGATTTTTGTTGGAATTTCATCTCATGTGGTCTTTTTTAACTTTGCTGAACTTATATGGTTGCTAAAATGTAAAACTTTTATTAACTAAAACATGCTGGTAGCTAGGCGGAGTCGAATGACGTGCAAAGAGTTGTGACAACTATGTTACCCATTATGGGTGTTTGTACAAATATTAAAATTACAACTATCACTTATTAAGTCACTAAAACATTCATTAATCATTATGTTGATGCATATTACATTAACAAAAAAATTGTTTGCCAAAGTTAAAATGTGAAAATTTTGACACTTTAACATGTTCTTGAAATGAACTTTTTTAATTTAATGCAGTGCATGTTTACACCCAACACCTATGGTTAGGTCATGACGTTCAATAAGAAGCAAGGTATGTAATAATAAATATAGCGTGTTGTAAGAATGTCATTGCGTGGGCTTGGACATGCAAACCAGCCACCATACTATATAACTATTCATTTTTATCTGTAGATGCCTTTTTATTCAACTATTTGGCAGCAAATTTTAATGGTACACGTTATGTATAATACCCCTTTTAGTTTTAGTAGGATGAAAAATGCATAATCAGTTGCTTTGCTTATTGACGTTTTGAGTTCTATAATTCAATGTTTATTGGAATTTTAAAATGTTCTTTAAGTTGCTTTAAACATTCTAACTTTGTTTAATATACATTTTCAACTTTCGAGTGTATAAGAATTATTGTAATATATAGAGCCAAAACTTGTAAAGAAAAAAAGAATCATACAACAAGCAAAGTGAAAAATAACAAAAAGTATACTTGTTAGTATTAGTGGATGAATTGCCTAAACCCGGTTTGTGGGTTGAATCTATTAAGTTTTTACCGTGTATATATACTAAAGTATGTTAAATCATTCATGATGTATATTAAACCATTCATGTATTAACCAAGTTCATGTTCTAAATTAATGAAATGTAGATATTATACTTTTATTTTGGGTGTTATTTTTTACAGTATTAAATAATGTAAATTCTTTTTTTATATGTCATTGCATTTTCGATTTTCTTTTCTTATGAATCTAATAAAATTTGACTTTTTGAAATAGAGGAAGAATGAGTAACATAGAAAATAAAATTGTAATGTTTATTGATGGGATATATTTCTACCATATATAAACATATGTAGAAAAAAGGCAACAAACTATATCAAGACTAAGCGTATATAACTGAATAGTGAAGAAAAGTGAAAGTCCCTAATCAATGCTAGAAACCCTAAACTTAATTAATCAACACAAGGTATTACTTTTCAAACGTAATCTTATTATTGTATAATAAAGAATTACAAGTGTTATGGATAACACCGTTTGATGACAATGTGTTGTGCACAATTTGAACAACTATAAATCCTAACTTATGAATACAGTCACAACTGTTTGATTCTATAAGTTCTAAGCAATAATGTTATGAATATCTCAAAGTGTTAAACATTAATGCATGGATACACATCCTATTTATAGTGTTACGAGATTGACCTAAATAGTACTTGATGGTGACTACACAAGCTTTCACAAGTTCCCACATCAGTCACATGATGTTCTTCTATTCTTGGTAGTCTTCCATTATGCTTTAAGGAAACAGTTGTCAAAACAGTTTCCTTTTTCTTCATAGTCTCGAACACACAAATGGCATGTCCAAAGTATACTGAGTGTTAACAGGGTATTGCCACCCCTGTTAACCCTCAACCCCTCAGAGTCCCTGATACATCTTGGCTGTTATCCATTACAGCCAATGAGTATGTCTTCAAGTAATCTTTGACTTCCTTGACAATGTCTCTGACATGGACTCCTCTGAGGTTGCTCACAGAGACTTGGATCTCTGTAAGTCTTGCGATACTTGCCTGCCTCCTACGCACAGGCAAGGGACTATCTAACAGCTTAATTATGTTTAAATCTATGATCAGGGAATCTAACAAGTTTAGATTCCCAACAATCTCCCCCTATTTAAACATAAATATTGCTAGATCTAACTAAGTTAAGGTAAGTGAGTTAACAGCTTCTTCTTACTCATAACAGATCTAAACAAACATACCTCACGATTTTATTAATACTTAAAGAAAATTACAAGTACATTACAAAAGTAAAATAAAAGGTGAAGGTAAAATTGGGCTGTGAACATCTTCAATAGTCATCATTTTTAATCCTTTCTTCAGCTTCAGCCAAGTCCAATCTGTTATCCAGTTCTTCCTGTAAAGTCTTTGCAAACTTCTTGGAATACTCTGTGTTGATCTTGAGTGACTTATTGTGACAAAGTAGCTGAATTGTTGAAGCTAAGCACAGCTCATCTTCTCTTTGAAATGCATACTGGCAAGCCCTGTTCATGAATGCCATTCCTCTTTCAGGCTTTGTGTATGTCTGACCATCAACAGGGCCAACTATACCATTGGGTAGAATCAAATCCCTGCGCATGCCATCCACTTGAACATCATCTGTGACAAAAGTTTCTTTAACAAGTTGAGAAACTCTTCTTCTTTTGTTGCCAGTCTTTGGGGGTTCTTGTTCAAAAAGCTGTGGTGGGGGATCAATCTTGAGTTTGGCAGCTGTTTCTTTGATCCAGGTAAACTTGGCCTTAATAGTCTTAAGCAGAAGAAAATTAGCCTGTCCAGTTCTTTTGGCAGCTAAGGCTTCAAGTTCGAACCATTCAGATAACCCAAGTGTCTTTAGCCTGAAGTTGTCAAACACATTCATATTTCCCTGTTGGTTATCCCTCCATAAGATCATCTGTTGGGTGTTTGTGGATTTATGAATGGTGTATTTGAACTTGGTTATCTTGCCAGGTGCATATCTGTTGTTAACGCAGGCATCATAATCAGCTTTGACTTTCCTTAGTGCCTCAGCGCGTTTAGCTTCCATTTCCCTCAACCTTTGTTTTTGCTTTTCTCTTTCAGGTGGAGTCATCTTCCTTAGAGTAGCTTCATTCAATTCTTTGGCTATCTTGAGTTCATTTAATCTCTTGAATTCCTCAGCCTGTTTCTCTATTTCTTCAGGAGTTAAAGGAATCTCATTGGAAGGTGTAAAGGTTGAAAATTGGGAAAGGTTTGTGGTGGATCCTCATGTCTCTAGCATCGCAGCTATCTTCTTTAGTTTGGTGTCTATGTCAACCAAAACTATCTCCTTTCATTTCTTCGAGACAGAGGACTCCACACTTATATTTTTCAAAACATCAGCTCTTATGATAAATGTTGTTTGAGCCTGAGTTTGTATTGCTTTGGGAAGGGAGCTAACAGTGAACTTTAGTTTCTTGGCAGCTGGTTCACCATCATCCCCAGACTCACTGGTGTTAACCAAAGCCAGGGACTTTGATGAGTCAGCTCCATCTTGATTTTGTTTCTCCCCCTGAGTGTTATCCTCATCATCAGGTATATTGATAGGTGTGATGACTTGGAGAGGAACAGGTGTAATGGTGTTGTCAGGTGATGATGAGCCTTGTTTAGCAGATTCAAGGTTAAGTGTTGTTTCTTTCTCCCCCTCACGTTCATCCTGGCGACGTAGACGTTTGGATGAACGTGTTTGAAAATGCCTTGCAATCTGTTCAACAGAGGCAGCCATAGCACGTTGCCTTTTCCTTGAAGCCCTGGCAATTTTCAGCAGAAGGTTGTCGTTTGCATTAGTATTGGCCTGAACTTGACTGACAATGAAGTTTGCATGACGGTATTGCCTGTTGCAAACAACATCAAATTATCTGTGCATAGTTAGCTCATGTTCATGAAATAAGGCAGGGACCTCTAAGTCAATGACATCCTTCATTCGTGTGGAAAGGTGACTAAGTCTTTGTGCTACACCTTTTCTTGCACCATCCTTGATGGGTTCAGTAACCGCCTCAGCAACAGCCTTTTGTATGATCCTTGGAAATGTGACAGTGAAGTTGTGCATTTCAGACTTAATCACATCTAGCTTCCTTGATAAGCGTTCAATGTCAGATTGATGATGAACAGGCTGAAGATTATGTATGTTGAGGCTTTGTTGAGCATAATCATCCCCCCTTGGTAAAAGATCAAAGTTGGTTTGGGCAGGATGATCAAACATCAGAAACTTAGCTTTTGGATCATAGGCTGGGCGTTGGAAGACTGTTGTTGTGGAGGTAGCAGAGGTTGGAGTAACAACAGCATCCTTGGGAAGAGGAGTATTATTTTCAGCTGGAGTGGACACAGCTATTTCCTTGGGAGGAGAGACAGATTGTTGATCTTCCTCATCTTCTTCATCCTCCTCCTCAAACATCCCTACAGGGATTTCATCTTCACGCATTGACTCAAGGTCAGAGACATCATCCTCTAATGACAGCATGTCTTCATTAATATTTAGCAGAGGCTCATCGTCATTAGGTTGGTCTTGAGTAATTGTATCAGCCTCCTTCTCTTGTTGTACCTGGGATTCAGTGACTGGCTGTACAATTTCAGCCTGCAAATTGTTATAATTAGTAACAGGAAAAAAGATAAGAGGAATGATCGTCATTTCGCTGTCCCAGAGAGGCTGAGGGTGATTACTCAGCCACTCCAAAGGATAAATCCTTGGGATTCTTTTAAGTGTGAAAAATATAGGGTTAATGATCGCTATTCGCTGCCCCTAGGAAAGCTGAGTGTGATTATTCAGCCCCCCAAAAGGTTAAAACCTTTGGGACTCTTTTGATTGTGAAACATACGTTGTTTATGGATCGCCATTCACTGCCCCTAGGAAAGCTGAGGGTGATCATTCAGTCCCCCCAAAAGGTTAAGAAACCTTTGGGACTCTTTTAAGAGTGAAACATATGTGGTTTAAGGTCGCCGGTTACGCTGCCCCTAGGAAAGCTGAGGGTGATGATTCAGCTCCCCCTGAAAAGGATAAATCCTTTGGGATTCTTTTAAGGAGGGAACCAAGAGGCTGTGTGAAGTACAGCTGATCAAGGTTGAGACATAAGTGTATCCAGGTTGTTGTTAGCCTGAATACTGTCTAGAGGGTACAGGGTCATCGGGGTGATTTATAAACACAAATGAATCATTCCCTGGTGCAAAGACAGAGTGTACAGAAGTCTTAAAGAGTTCTAAGTGCATAGACAGACTTCTATGGGTCGAGGATTACCCTAACTTCACCACTCTCTCCTATAGACAATTGAGAGTGGCTGCTTGAGAACCTCTAAAAATGTACACTGATTATCTGTGAGATATCAGCTGGATTAGGCTGGTTTCCTGTTGTCTCAGCTGACTTTGAGACACTAGACCCCTGTTGTTGGTCAGCAGAAGTATCTGATTCCACATGAGTATCTGGAACAGAGGAGGTGTCAATCTTCTTTCCCTTGGCCTTAGTAACAGTTTTGGTGTGGGAAGAAGAGGGGATTTTCTTCTTCTTAGGCTGTTGGCCAGAAGAAGCCTTGGACTTCGTAGTGTGCTGCCCAGAGGTCAAAGACTTAGACTTGCCAGACACACTAGAAGTATTCACCTTCTCAGAAGAAGGGAGCAAGGACTTCTCAGCTGTTGGTTGTTTGTTGGCAACGTTCATCATATGAGAGGTGACAGGGACATCTTCAGCTCCTATTTCTTTGTAGATGGCACCTATGATGCGGTAGGGCTTCAGAGCAGTCAATGCAGAGTTGTGGTAGTTGTCTCCCAACAGACTTTCAAAGATCAGCGACAAGAAGCGAACATAGCAGATATTCTTTTCCCTGACTTGATTTCTTCCCTTCAGCTGTTCTACAAGGTTGGAGAAGAGAATGCTTCCAACATCAACATCAGCTCCCTAGATCAGCCCATATGCTATAGCTTGATGGTTAAAGTACATCTGATCTTGGGATCCCTGCATTCCTCCCAGGGATTTAACTGTCACACCCCCAATTTATCAGAGTAAGATAACACAATGGGGTGCGACGGTCATGACTATCACAAGATGTAGGTACAAAGAACGACTATTTAAAAGTCGTTTTCATTTAATAAAAACATAAACTTGTTCGGAAGCGTATTACACAAGATCAAATAAAGCATAGTTTTCAAAGACTTCAACATTGTTTTGGACATCCAAAATACAAGTCACAACCATTTATTTAAATCTCCCAAGCATAACCACGTCACTCCTCCGTCTTGATACCTGAGAAAAACATTGCTAAAACGTCAACACAAAGGTCGGTGAGTTCATAGGTTTAAGATTAAATAGTGTGATGAACCATAAGATTTTTCAAGGCAACCGGCATATAATCTTATAACAAATACAAGATTATAATCAAAAGTATACGTTTTCATAACCTACGCCTAAGCTCATGACACCGAAGCGTTAACCTAAACCAACAAGATATAACAAGAGCCCAAGCAAATGCCCATCCTTTAGCATTTGTAACAACTCAAATGTAAGTGTATCTAACTTTGGCCACACAACCAAATTAGATAGGGAGGTTAATCCCAATAGATCTATCCATAACATTCGCGCTTACACAAAGTAATTAACGGTTCATGATAGTGGGCTAAAAGCAACATAGGATGGCGGGACTTAGACATCATGTAGGCAAACGTATGAGTTTTTAAGGCACTTATGTTCATCCGTTAAAACAAGCAATGTTCTCACCCCAAAATAGTTAAACAATTTAAAAGTGGGGGCTATGAAACTCACCTTGATGAAGAAGTAAATACGATCAAGAAAGATAGCTCGGTAAATCAAGGCACGCAAACCAATGCGCAAACAATCTACTCGCAACCTAAGTAAAATATCCGTACTTAGGCTAAATACAAATAATAATAACGTACAAGCACTTGGTTGATGATTTATACTTGCTCTAGTTTAAATAAAATGTTTTCATACATTTTTCTCGTTCAATAAAATTAGTCACGGGGTCAAGTTCGGTCTTGATAACTTGTTGAATAATAGTCCGAAAAATAAACGGACTCCTATTATAAAAACTAGGTCGTAAGGTCGTCAATATTTGATAAATGTCATATTTTTATGATGTCTCTACGTCTAGTAATTAATTACGTGAAGTAGGGCACGCACACATAAAATATAAGAAGTATCGTTTAATATTACACCGGTGGAAATCGACCAACTTTGGGAATTTATTGTGATCTCGTTACTCGACGTTATGACAAACCGAAAGTTGTTTTGGAAACTAAACCGTGTCAAGTTTTACAAGATATTTTTAGACTTTTGGGTGAAAGTCATTTGATGGGTTAAAAATAAGCGCGAAGTGGTGAACTCGGCCACAATTTTCGTTTACTATTAGCTCCATATTTGTTTTTGAGATTAAAAGGGACATGGGAAACTTTGGCTTATGCCTATACTGTCCTACGCCCCATCACACACGAATCCTAGTGTTGTCCTACTTTTTCCCACTTGATATTTGTAATATGCACATATATGGCAACCCAAAATAATACAAGTAGAAAGGAAAGTCATAATTGTCCCACTTGGGTTTTTGCCATAAACAGGCTGTCAAGAAGAAACAGGAAAGAGGAAAGAACTCTTTATGCATACTGATATTAGCTCTTGCCAAAGTAAACATGAAGGTACAGTTTGCTTATCATACAGTGCACCTACATGGCAACATTTCACATAACTAGCATACAATTCTCAACATGACAAGTAAGAAAAATGATAGAAAAGCTGCTAGTTGTTCCTACTGCGACTCGACTGACTACAGACACTCAACAATCGTTTCATGCAAAAGACATCCTTATCTACAAATACACACGCATATCTTTGTTATGTGGGTTCGGATTACCCTTCGGTTTACACTGTTTTCCACAGCCCAAGCGAAGGTGGGTTTTGTTTACACGTATATGTAGACACTCGGAAAGACCTCACTATCGTAAGTCACGCCGTTAAACCCACGCACAACACCAAGCATATATTAGGTTCATACTGATCTACATAACATATAGTAAGTCAAGAGGGGAAACAAAAGGTTTTGTTGTCTTTGATTATCCTCCACGCAAGGTTCCACCAAGGGGGATAATGATTTTGTTTATAGCATGAGATGATGGTTCCCATAGCTCCCTGGTTATCCTTCCCAACATCCCAAATATAAACCATATACACATATTACACCAACCAAGAAAACAAAGAAAAGAAATGGTCAACTTGCTTTTACCCATTTGTTTTCTCTGTGGTACGCCTGTACACACACCCACCATCCTCATTTTATACATATAGACAAGGTTCATTGCACATAGTACATACAATAGTAACTCATGCAGGGAAAAACATGTACTCACTTACAGTAAAAGCTATTTGTTGGGTTTTTCTTTGGAAGACTATATGCACAATACTAAAGCCAATGTACAGGACTTATGTTTACATACTAAACAACATGCTGCAAGGTTTCATGGTACTTATTTGGGTATTAGTCTTTACTTGCTTTCTTCTCCTGCCTATATGGTCATCACTTATGCACATAATCACGTTGAACAGGAGCTTGCAGGGGCACATAATTGTTATCCACTCGTGACTTTCCACAAGCACGCAGCATTCAAAATCCTACTCATACACACGAGAAATCACGCCATGCATACAATCATGTTATTGACTCTACTGGCGGCATCACATAAGCATACAACACACTTACAATATGAGTGTCCTATTACCAAGAGACAACTACATACTTTATAATCACGACTCAAGCTACACACTTAAGCATGTATACAAACAAGACAAGCTACATTTTGGGTTCACACCTTTATGTCTTCTGCTCCCTCAATCTCACCCATGCACGCAACACTTCAACATAATACTCATGCATGGTTTTTAGGTTTTGGTTTCACACTTTTCTGAGTACACTCATGAATTACACACGCACCTCAAAACATGTAGGAACTCATACCATGTTCCTTTAGTAGAAACTCCTACCATGTTCATACACATTCGCATACACATAGTAGCCCTAACTTGGAGCTTTGGCGCGCACATAACAGTTAGTTTCATAAAAACGTATATGCACAAGTGTCTAGTTTCTGTTTATAAGTTGTTTAATACGCAGGGAGGTCTACTCCGACGTACTATCATACACATGTACTCACAAATTACACATAAGATCACACCTAGGTTCAAGTTTGGTTCGTCATAAAATCATGCTTGTTTCTTAGCATCAACCCATACAAACACTTTACATAAAATATACAAGTTCAACATGTCATTTATCATCCTAGGGTTTCATGCATTCGCTTTATTTTCAAGGTCATCGTGTCTAGTACTTTTGTGTACGTTTCATATTAATCAAAACATAGTTTGAGTAGTCTTTGGATATCAAAGTTCCTATCATAGTCCAAAACTCTAAACGTGACCTCTTGTTATCATTTTTGTGTTTCGAAACTTAGCTTTATAGTTTGATACGAGTTTATTCACGTTACAAGTTTGAGCAAGCATAATCATCAACCAAAGTTTGAGTGTTAGAGAGGGTTAGGATGGACTTACAAAGGTCCTAAGTTATTTGATGGAGACGAAGGCTAAGGACTAAAGAACAACGTCAACAACTTGGGTATGTTAGTTAGCTTGAGATTATCAACCCGAAACCTTGTTCACTGCTTCATATCTAGTGACCTTTGTTTTCTTTGAGAGAAATATTTGCTATGTTTGTGTGTGTGAGTTTAACAAGAGGATAGGTTGTATTTATAGGCAAAGGGGTGGGAGTGTTAGGGTTAGTAACTAGTTAGGACTATAGTTAGGGTTTGTAAAGAGTTTAGTTAGATGGTGACTAATGTTTACAAGAGAAAACTGCATGGGAAACCGAGATTTGCAGGTGGGAAGTGGGAGGTGTTGGGGTTTCGGGGTGGCAGCAAAGAAATGGGTTTTCGAGGGTACTTTTCCCTTGACCGACTTTGGGTATGGTGGACAGCGAGGCAATGAGGAGCAGGAGAGTACTACTCCCATTTAATGGGAGTGTGTTGTACAAAATTTTGAATTGTGAGTTTGTGAAGAAAGAAAAACGTGGGTGGGAGATGCAAGTGGGGGGGGGGGGATCCGATTATTCTTTTGCAAGTATAGGAAAAGAATACTTTTTGTTTTTCTTATTATTTGTCATGTTTATAATTTGTTCTAGTTGATATTGTAGGTAGCAAATAAATTTTGTAGGACTAGTGGTGATAAAAGGGGTTTTTGCTAAATGTATGATTCCTCAAGTGTGCCGTAAAATAAACGTAACAAAACGAGTATTCGTTTTGTGTCGCGATTCTTAAATATTATTACGATAAAGAAA
Organism: Glebionis coronaria; assembly: GCA_025667525.1. NCBI lineage: Eukaryota > Viridiplantae > Streptophyta > Magnoliopsida > Asterales > Asteraceae > Glebionis > Glebionis coronaria. The sequence continues at coordinate 999,363 of JANFOE010000136.1, forward strand.
ATTAAATGTCATTTTCTTAACTAAAGATCCTAGCAAGGATCGACATAACTAATAGACGTTCAATAAAAGTTATGATTGTCATCAATAAAAATTTAAATCCGTACAAAAATTCGCGTAACGAATCGGGACATCAATAGACACGCAAGTCTAACCCGAATTAACGCGTTTCACATAACTTAAATAGGTCTTAAATTCACGGTTGTGACATCCGACAACCCTTAAATTTGAGCTTCGACCCGAAGCTCATATCTTGACAAAACATATCTAATTAAATAGATGGGGATACTTAAGCTTAAATTGATCTTCACGTTCCCAAGTAAACTCGGGTCCTCGTTGTGCATTCCAACGCACTTTCACAATCGGTATACGGCTTTGTCTAAGTCGTTTAATTTCACGGTCTACAATCTCAACGGGTTCTTCAACAAATACGAGCTTGTCGTCAAGTTGAATTTCTTCTAATGGTATAACGAGCGTCTCATCGGATAGACATTTCTTCAAATTGCAAATGTGGAACACATTATGCACGCGACTAAGTTCTTGGGGTAAATCCAAACGGTAAGCGACTTCACCAATTCGTTGCGTGATCTTGAAAGGTCCAATATATCGTGGGTTTAGCTTCCCTCGTTTTCCAAAACGGATGACACCTTTCCACGGTGCGACTTTTAGCATGACGAGGTCTCCAACTTGAAATTCCAATGGCTTACGTCTTTTGTCGGCGTAACATTTTTGACGATCACGGGCCGCTTGCATACGGCTCTTGATTTGGACAATTTTCTCCGTCGTTTCATGAATTATTTCCGGGCCGGTGAGTTGTGCATCACCAACTTCCGCCCAACAAACGGGTGAACGATACTTTCGACCATAAAGTGCTTCAAACGGTGCCGCTTTAATACTCGTATGGTAACTATTGTTGTACGAAAATTCCACGAGCGGTAAATGACGATCCCATCCGTTTCCAAAATCGATCACACATGCTCGGAGCATGTCTTCTAAAGTTTGGATGGTTCTTTCGCTTTGGCCATCCGTTTGAGGATGATAAGCCGTGCTCATATCTAGTTGTGTTCCTAGAGCTTCTTGAAGTGATTGCCAAAATCTTGAGCAATATCGACCGTCTCGATCCGAAATTATGGATATCGGCACTCCATGCTTAGCAACGATTTCTTTCACATATATTCGTGCTAAATGATCCATTTGGTCTTTCTCTTTCATAGGAAGAAAATGTGCGGACTTCGTAAGACGATCCACTATGACCCAAATTGTGTCATATCCCGCGGATGTCTTGGGTAATTTAGTGATAAAGTCCATCCTAATTCTTTCCCATTTCCACTCCGGGATTCTAGGTTGGACTAGTAATCCGGATGGCTTTTGATGCTCGACCTTAACTTTCGCGCAAGTTAAGCATTTTCCAACATAGGTAGCTATATCGGCTTTCATGTTCGGCCACCAATAAAACATCTTCATGTCATGGTACATTTTATCCGATCCGGGGTGAACCGAATATTTAGATTTATGTGACTCATGCATAATTATGTTTCTCATGTTTCCATATCGTGGTAGCCAACTTCTACCTTCAAGACATAACGTTCCATCGGCACGCGCAACGAGTTTCTTCGTGATCATACCTCCGGCATCTTCCTTATGAATGTTATCCGCCTTAATGGCTTCACGTTGAGCTTCTAAGATCTTTTTGGGTATGTTCAAGCCAATAGTCATCACTAAAGCTCGAACTCTAAGAGGTTTATCACGAGGTTTCCTACTTAGAGCGTCGGCTACAACATTGCCTTTTCCCGGTGTATAACGAATTTCACAATAGTAATCACCAAGCAATTCCAACCATCGTCTTTGTCTCATGTTAAGTTCTTTTTTATTCAAGATGTGTTGTAAACTTTTGTGGTCGGTGAACACAACACATTTGGTACCGTAAAAGTAATGTCTCCAAATCTTGAGAGCAAAAACGACCGCGCCTAATTCCAAATCGTGAGTAGTATAGTTTTCTTCGTTCGGCTTCAATTGCCGAGAGGCATAAGCGATAACTTTCTTTCTTTGCATAAGAACCGCGCCTAAGCGTTTAATTGACGCGTCACAATAGACTTCAAAG